>JAVJIX010000478.1:0-104480 GCA_036785185.1 Paratrypauchen microcephalus
AGCCCTACCTGCACAGCAAAAATTTAGGTGATACCACTTGTAGATTTTTCACAATTTCAGTTTTTAATTTTTCCACTACCCATTGGAAATGCTTGAAGAGAGCAGAGACTACATTGGCTAGAGCATTGTGTCTAAAAGTGAACTCATGCCTGAATTCATGTCCATTTGACTGGAGAAGCCCCTATATAGTCTAGTTTGCACATTCTTTTACTTCTAAGGTAGGATTATATAGTTGGTAAAAAAGTGCAGTTTAGCCTCTGAAACGCAAAATGCACGCATAAAAAAATAAAATGCTTATAACTTTGGAATAGAAGCAGATAGAACCAAAATTCCAAATGTATTTTGTACAGGTTTAGAAGCCCTACTTGCACAGCAAGAATTGAGGTGATACCTCTTGTAGTTTTTTCACAGTTTCAGTTTTTAATTTTTCCACTACCCATTGGAAATGCATTAAGAGAGCAGAGACTACATTGGCTAGAGCATTGTGTCTAAAAGTGAACTCATGCCTGAATTCATGTCTATTTGACAGGAGAAGCCCCTATATAGTCTAGTTTGCACATTCTTTTACTTCTAAGGTAGGATTATATAGTTGGTAAAAAAGTGCAGTTTAGCCTCTGAAACGCAAAATGCACGCATAAAAAAATAAAATGCTTATAACTTTAAAATAGAAGCAGATAGAACCAAAATTCCAAATGTATTTTGTACAGGTTTAGAAGCCCTACTTGCACAGCAAGAATTGAGGTGATACTTCTTGTTGTTTTTTCACAATTTCACTTTTTAATTTTTCCACTTCCCATTGGAAATGCATTAAGAGAGCAGAGACTACATTGGCTAGAGCATTGTCTAAAAGTGAACTCATGCCTGAATTCATGTCTATTTGACTGGAGAAGCCCCTATATTATATAGTTGGTAAAAAAGTGCAGTTTAGCCTCTGAAACGCAAAATGCACGCATAAAAAAATAAAATGCTTATAACTTTAGAATAGAAGCAGATAGAACCAAAATTCCAAATGTATTTTGTACAGGTTTAGAAGCCCTACTTGCACAGCAAGAATTGAGGTGATACCTCTTGTAGTTTTTTCACAATTTCACTTTTTAATTTTTCCACTACCCATTGGAAATGCATTGAGAGCAGAGACTACATTGGCTAGAGCATTGTGTCTAAAAGTGAACTCATGCCTGAATTCATGTCTATTTGACTGGAGAAGCCCCAATATAGTCTAGTTTGCACATCCTTTTACTTCTAAGGTAGGAGTATATAGTTGGTCTAAAAGGGCAGTTTAGCCTCTGAAACGCAAAATGCACGCATAAAAAAATAAAATGCTTATAACTTTGGAATAGAAGCAGATAGAACCAAAATTCCAAATGTATTTTGTACAGGTTTAGAAGCCCTACTTGCACAGCAAGAATTGAGGTGATACCTCTTAGTTTTTTCACAATTTCACTTTTTAATTTTTCCACTACCCATTGGAAATGCATTAAGAGAGCAGAGACTACATTGGCTAGAGCATTGTGTCTAAAAGTGAACTCATGCCTGAATTCATGTCTATTTGACTGGAGAAGCCCCTATATAGTCTAGTTTGCACATTCTTTTACTTCCAAGGTAGGATTATATAGTTGGTAAAAAAGTGCAGTTTAGCCTCTGAAACGCAAAATGCACGCATAAAAAAATAAAATGCTTATAACTTTGGAATAGAAGCAGATAGAACCAAAATTCCAAATGTATTTTGTACAGGTTTAGAAGCCCTACCTGCACAGCAAAAATTTAGGTGATACCACTTGTAGATTTTTCACAATTTCAGTTTTTAATTTTTCCACTACCCATTGGAAATGCTTGAAGAGAGCAGAGACTACATTGGCTAGAGCATTGTGTCTAAAAGTGAACTCATGCCTGAATTCATGTCTATTTGACTGGAGAGGCCCCAATATAGTCTAGTTTGCACATTCTTTTACTTCTAAGGTAGGATTATATAGTTGGTAAAAAAGTGCAGTTTAGCCTCTGAAACGCAAAATGCACGCATAAAAAAATAAAATGCTTATAACTTTGGAATAGAAGCAGATAGAACCAAAATTCCAAATGTATTTTGTACAGGTTTAGAAGCCCTACTTGCACAGCAAGAATTGAGGTGATACCTCTTGTGGTTTTTTCACAATTTCACTTTTTAATTTTTCCACTACCCATTGGAAATGCATTAAGAGAGCAGAGACTACATTGGCTAGAGCATTGTGTCTAAAAGTGAACTCATGCCTGAATTCATGTCTATTTGACTGGAGAGGCCCCAATATAGTCTAGTTTGCACATCCTTTTACTTCTAAGGTAGGAGTATATAGTTGGTCTAAAAGGGCAGTTTAGCCTCTGAAACGCAAAATGCACGCATAAAAAAATAAAATGCTTATAACTTTGGAATAGAAGCAGATAGAACCAAAATTCCAAATGTATTTTGTACAGGTTTAGAAGCCCTACCTGCACAGCAAAAATTTAGGTGATACCACTTGTAGATTTTTCACAATTTCAGTTTTTAATTTTTCCACTACCCATTGGAAATGCTTGAAGAGAGCAGAGACTACATTGGCTAGAGCATTGTGTCTAAAAGTGAACTCATGCCTGAATTCATGTCCATTTGACTGGAGAAGCCCCTATATAGTCTAGTTTGCACATTCTTTTACTTCTAAGGTAGGATTATATAGTTGGTAAAAAAGTGCAGTTTAGCCTCTGAAACGCAAAATGCACGCATAAAAAAATAAAATGCTTATAACTTTGGAATAGAAGCAGATAGAACCAAAATTCCAAATGTATTTTGTACAGGTTTAGAAGCCCTACCTGCACAGCAAAAATTTAGGTGATACCACTTGTAGATTTTTCACAATTTCAGTTTTTAATTTTTCCACTACCCATTGGAAATGCTTGAAGAGAGCAGAGACTACATTGGCTAGAGCATTGTGTCTAAAAGTAAACTCATGCCTGAATTCATGTCCATTTGACTGGAGAAGCCCCTATATAGTCTAGTTTGCACATTCTTTTACTTCTAAGGTAGGATTATATAGTTGGTAAAAAAGTGCAGTTTAGCCTCTGAAACGCAAAATGCACGCATAAAAAAATAAAATGCTTATAACTTTGGAATAGAAGCAGATAGAACCAAAATTCCAAATGTATTTTGTACAGGTTTAGAAGCCCTACTTGCACAGCAAGAATTGAGGTGATACCTCTTGTAGTTTTTTCACAATTTCACTTTTTAATTTTTCCACTACCCATTGGAAATGCATTAAGAGAGCAGAGACTACATTGGCTAGAGCATTGTGTCTAAAAGTGAACTCATGCCTGAATTCATGTCTATTTGACTGGAGAGGCCCCAATATAGTCTAGTTTGCACATCCTTTTACTTCTAAGGTAGGAGTATATAGTTGGTCTAAAAGGGCAGTTTAGCCTCTGAAACGCAAAATGCACGCATAAAAAAATAAAATGCTTATAACTTTGGAATAGAAGCAGATAGAACCAAAATTCCAAATGTATTTTGTACAGGTTTAGAAGCCCTACCTGCACAGCAAAAATTTAGGTGATACCACTTGTAGATTTTTCACAATTTCACTTTTTAATTTTTCCACTACCCATTGGAAATTCATTAAGAAAGCAGACACTACATTGGCTAGAGCATTGTGTCTAAAAGTGAACTCATGCCTGAATTCATGTCCATTTGACTGGAGAAGCCCCTATATAGTCTAGTTTGCACATTCTTTTACTTCTAAGGTAGGATTATATAGTTGGTAAAAAAGTGCAGTTTAGCCTCTGAAACGCAAAATGCACGCATAAAAAAATAAAATGCTTATAACTTTGGAATAGAAGCAGATAGAACCAAAATTCCAAATGTATTTTGTACAGGTTTAGAAGCCCTACCTGCACAGCAAAAATTTAGGTGATACCACTTGTAGATTTTTCACAATTTCAGTTTTTAATTTTTCCACTACCCATTGGAAATGCTTGAAGAGAGCAGAGACTACATTGGCTAGAGCATTGTGTCTAAAAGTGAACTCATGCCTGAATTCATGTCCATTTGACTGGAGAAGCCCCTATATAGTCTAGTTTGCACATTCTTTTACTTCTAAGGTAGGATTATATAGTTGGTAAAAAAGTGCAGTTTAGCCTCTGAAACGCAAAATGCACGCATAAAAAAATAAAATGCTTATAACTTTGGAATAGAAGCAGATAGAACCAAAATTCCAAATGTATTTTGTACAGGTTTAGAAGCCCTACTTGCACAGCAAGAATTGAGGTGATACCTCTTGTAGTTTTTTCACAATTTCACTTTTTAATTTTTCCACTACCCATTGGAAATGCATTAAGAGAGCAGAGACTACATTGGCTAGAGCATTGTGTCTAAAAGTGAACTCATGCCTGAATTCATGTCCATTTGACTGGAGAAGCCCCTATATAGTCTAGTTTGCACATTCTTTTACTTCTAAGGTAGGATTATATAGTTGGTAAAAAAAAGTGCAGTTTAGCCTCTGAAACGCAAAATGCACGCATAAAAAAATAAAATGCTTATAACTTTGGAATAGAAGCAGATAGAACCAAAATTCCAAATGTATTTTGTACAGGTTTAGAAGCCCTACCTGCACAGCAAAAATTTAGGTGATACCACTTGTAGATTTTTCACAATTTCAGTTTTTAATTTTTCCACTACCCATTGGAAATGCTTGAAGAGAGCAGAGACTACATTGGCTAGAGCATTGTGTCTAAAAGTGAACTCATGCCTGAATTCATGTCTATTTGACTGGAGAGGCCCCAATATAGTCTAGTTTGCACATCCTTTTACTTCTAAGGTAGGAGTATATAGTTGGTCTAAAAGGGCAGTTTAGCCTCTGAAACGCAAAATGCACGCATAAAAAAATAAAATGCTTATAACTTTGGAATAGAAGCAGATAGAACCAAAATTCCAAATGTATTTTGTACAGGTTTAGAAGCCCTACCTGCACAGCAAAAATTTAGGTGATACCACTTGTAGATTTTTCACAATTTCAGTTTTTAATTTTTCCACTACCCATTGGAAATGCTTGAAGAGAGCAGAGACTACATTGGCTAGAGCATTGTGTCTAAAAGTGAACTCATGCCTGAATTCATGTCCATTTGACTGGAGAAGCCCCTATATAGTCTAGTTTGCACATTCTTTTACTTCTAAGGTAGGATTATATAGTTGGTAAAAAAGTGCAGTTTAGCCTCTGAAACGCAAAATGCACGCATAAAAAAATAAAATGCTTATAACTTTGGAATAGAAGCAGATAGAACCAAAATTCCAAATGTATTTTGTACAGGTTTAGAAGCCCTACTTGCACAGCAAGAATTGAGGTGATACCTCTTGTAGTTTTTTCACAATTTCACTTTTTAATTTTTCCACTACCCATTGGAAATGCATTAAGAGAGCAGAGACTACATTGGCTAGAGCATTGTGTCTAAAAGTGAACTCATGCCTGAATTCATGTCTATTTGACTGGAGAGGCCCCAATATAGTCTAGTTTGCACATCCTTTTACTTCTAAGGTAGGATTATATAGTTGGTAAAAAAGTGCAGTTTAGCCTCTGAAACGCAAAATGCACGCATAAAAAAATAAAATGCTTATAACTTTGGAATAGAAGCAGATAGAACCAAAATTCCAAATGTATTTTGTACAGGTTTAGAAGCCCTACTTGCACAGCAAGAATTGAGGTGATACCTCTTGTAGTTTTTTCACAATTTCACTTTTTAATTTTTCCACTACGCATTGGAAATGCATTAAGAGAGCAGAGACTACATTGGCTAGAGCATTGTGTCTAAAAGTGAACTCATGCCTGAATTCATGTCTATTTGACTGGAGAGGCCCCAATATAGTCTAGTTTGCACATCCTTTTACTTCTAAGGTAGGATTATATAGTTGGTCTAATAGGGCAGTTTAGCCTCTGAAACGCAAAATGCACGCATAAAAAAATAAAATGCTTATAACTTTGGAATAGAAGCAGATAGAACCAAAATTCCAAATGTATTTTGTACAGGTTTAGAAGCCCTACCTGCACAGCAAAAATTTAGGTGATACCACTTGTAGATTTTTCACAATTTCAGTTTTTAATTTTTCCACTACCCATTGGAAATGCTTGAAGAGAGCAGAGACTACATTGGCTAGAGCATTGTGTCTAAAAGTGAACTCATGCCTGAATTCATGTCTATTTGACTGGAGAGGCCCCAATATAGTCTAGTTTGCACATCCTTTTACTTCTAAGGTAGGAGTATATAGTTGGTCTAAAAGGGCAGTTTAGCCTCTGAAACGCAAAATGCACGCATAAAAAAATAAAATGCTTATAACTTTGGAATAGAAGCAGATAGAACCAAAATTCCAAATGTATTTTGTACAGGTTTAGAAGCCCTACCTACACAGCAAAAATTTAGGTGATACCACTTGTAGATTTTTCACAATTTCAGTTTTTAATTTTTCCACTACCCATTGGAAATGCTTGAAGAGAGCAGAGACTACATTGGCTAGAGCATTGTGTCTAAAAGTGAACTCATGCCTGAATTCATGTCCATTTGACTGGAGAAGCCCCTATATAGTCTAGTTTGCACATTCTTTTACTTCTAAGGTAGGATTATATAGTTGGTAAAAAAGTGCAGTTTAGCCTCTGAAACGCAAAATGCACGCATAAAAAAATAAAATGCTTATAACTTTGGAATAGAAGCAGATAGAACCAAAATTCCAAATGTATTTTGTACAGGTTTAGAAGCCCTACTTGCACAGCAAGAATTGAGGTGATACCTCTTGTAGTTTTTTCACAATTTCACTTTTTAATTTTTCCACTACCCATTGGAAATGCATTAAGAGAGCAGAGACTACATTGGCTAGAGCATTGTGTCTAAAAGTGAACTCATGCCTGAATTCATGTCTATTTGACTGGAGAGGCCCCAATATAGTCTAGTTTGCACATCCTTTTACTTCTAAGGTAGGATTATATAGTTGGTCTAATAGGGCAGTTTAGCCTCTGAAACGCAAAATGCACGCATAAAAAAATAAAATGCTTATAACTTTGGAATAGAAGCAGATAGAACCAAAATTCCAAATGTATTTTGTACAGGTTTAGAAGCCCTACCTGCACAGCAAAAATTTAGGTGATACCACTTGTAGATTTTTCACAATTTCAGTTTTTAATTTTTCCACTACCCATTGGAAATGCTTGAAGAGAGCAGAGACTACATTGGCTAGAGCATTGTGTCTAAAAGTAAACTCATGCCTGAATTCATGTCCATTTGACTGGAGAAGCCCCTATATAGTCTAGTTTGCACATTCTTTTACTTCTAAGGTAGGATTATATAGTTGGTAAAAAAGTGCAGTTTAGCCTCTGAAACGCAAAATGCACGCATAAAAAAATAAAATGCTTATAACTTTGGAATAGAAGCAGATAGAACCAAAATTCCAAATGTATTTTGTACAGGTTTAGAAGCCCTACTTGCACAGCAAGAATTGAGGTGATACCTCTTGTAGTTTTTTCACAATTTCACTTTTTAATTTTTCCACTACCCATTGGAAATGCATTAAGAGAGCAGAGACTACATTGGCTAGAGCATTGTGTCTAAAAGTGAACTCATGCCTGAATTCATGTCTATTTGACTGGAGAGGCCCCAATATAGTCTAGTTTGCACATCCTTTTACTTCTAAGGTAGGAGTATATAGTTGGTCTAAAAGGGCAGTTTAGCCTCTGAAACGCAAAATGCACGCATAAAAAAATAAAATGCTTATAACTTTGGAATAGAAGCAGATAGAACCAAAATTCCAAATGTATTTTGTACAGGTTTAGAAGCCCTACCTGCACAGCAAAAATTTAGGTGATACCACTTGTAGATTTTTCACAATTTCAGTTTTTAATTTTTCCACTACCCATTGGAAATGCTTGAAGAGAGCAGAGACTACATTGGCTAGAGCATTGTGTCTAAAAGTGAACTCATGCCTGAATTCATGTCTATTTGACTGGAGAGGCCCCAATATAGTCTAGTTTGCACATCCTTTTACTTCTAAGGTAGGAGTATATAGTTGGTCTAAAAGGGCAGTTTAGCCTCTGAAACGCAAAATGCACGCATAAAAAAATAAAATGCTTATAACTTTGGAATAGAAGCAGATAGAACCAAAATTCCAAATGTATTTTGTACAGGTTTAGAAGCCCTACCTGCACAGCAAAAATTTAGGTGATACCACTTGTAGATTTTTCACAATTTCAGTTTTTAATTTTTCCACTACCCATTGGAAATGCTTGAAGAGAGCAGAGACTACATTGGCTCGAGCATTGTGTCTAAAAGTAAACTCATGCCTGAATTCATGTCCATTTGACTGGAGAAGCCCCTATATAGTCTAGTTTGCACATTCTTGTACTTCTAAGGTAGGATTATATAGTTGGTAAAAAAGTGCAGTTTAGCCTCTGAAACGCAAAATGCACGCATAAAAAAATAAAATGCTTATAACTTTGGAATAGAAGCAGATAGAACCAAAATTCCAAATGTATTTTGTACAGGTTTAGAAGCCCTACTTGCACAGCAAGAATTGAGGTGATACCTCTTGTAGTTTTTTCACAATTTCAGTTTTTAATTTTTCCACTACCCATTGGAAATGCATTAAGAGATCAGAGACTACATTGGCTAGAGCATTGTGTCTAAGAGTGAACTCATGCCTGAATTCGTGTCTATTTGACAGGAGAAGCCCCTATATAGTCTAGTTTGCACATTCTTTTACTTCTAAGGTAGGATTATATAGTTGGTAAAAAAAAAAGTGCAGTTTAGCCTCTGAAACGCAAAATGCACGAATAAAAAAATAAAATGCTTATAACTTTGGAATAGAAGCAGATAGAACCAAAATTCCAAATGTATTTTGTACAGGTTTAGAAGCCCTACCTGCACAGCAAAAATTTAGGTGATACCACTTGTAGATTTTTCACAATTTCAGTTTTTAATTTTTCCACTACCCATTGGAAATGCTTGAAGAGAGCAGAGACTACATTGGCTAGAGCATTGTGTCTAAAAGTAAACTCATGCCTGAATTCATGTCCATTTGACTGGAGAAGCCCCTATATAGTCTAGTTTGCACATTCTTTTACTTCTAAGGTAGGATTATATAGTTGGTAAAAAAGTGCAGTTTAGCCTCTGAAACGCAAAATGCACGCATAAAAAAATAAAATGCTTATAACTTTGGAATAGAAGCAGATAGAACCAAAATTCCAAATGTATTTTGTACAGGTTTAGAAGCCCTACTTGCACAGCAAGAATTGAGGTGATACCTCTTGTAGTTTTTTCACAATTTCACTTTTTAATTTTTCCACTACCCATTGGAAATGCATTAAGAGAGCAGAGACTACATTGGCTAGAGCATTGTGTCTAAAAGTGAACTCATGCCTGAATTCATGTCTATTTGACTGGAGAGGCCCCAATATAGTCTAGTTTGCACATCCTTTTACTTCTAAGGTAGGAGTATATAGTTGGTCTAAAAGGGCAGTTTAGCCTCTGAAACGCAAAATGCACGCATAAAAAAATAAAATGCTTATAACTTTGGAATAGAAGCAGATAGAACCAAAATTCCAAATGTATTTTGTACAGGTTTAGAAGCCCTACCTGCACAGCAAAAATTTAGGTGATACCACTTGTAGATTTTTCACAATTTCAGTTTTTAATTTTTCCACTACCCATTGGAAATGCTTGAAGAGAGCAGAGACTACATTGGCTAGAGCATTGTGTCTAAAAGTGAACTCATGCCTGAATTCATGTCCATTTGACTGGAGAAGCCCCTATATAGTCTAGTTTGCACATTCTTTTACTTCTAAGGTAGGATTATATAGTTGGTAAAAAAGTGCAGTTTAGCCTCTGAAACGCAAAATGCACGCATAAAAAAATAAAATGCTTATAACTTTGGAATAGAAGCAGATAGAACCAAAATTCCAAATGTATTTTGTACAGGTTTAGAAGCCCTACTTGCACAGCAAGAATTGAGGTGATACCTCTTGTAGTTTTTTCACAATTTCACTTTTTAATTTTTCCACTACCCATTGGAAATGCATTAAGAGAGCAGAGACTACATTGGCTAGAGCATTGTGTCTAAAAGTGAACTCATGCCTGAATTCATGTCTATTTGACTGGAGAGGCCCCAATATAGTCTAGTTTGCACATCCTTTTACTTCTAAGGTAGGAGTATATAGTTGGTCTAAAAGGGCAGTTTAGCCTCTGAAACGCAAAATGCACGCATAAAAAAATAAAATGCTTATAACTTTGGAATAGAAGCAGATAGAACCAAAATTCCAAATGTATTTTGTACAGGTTTAGAAGCCCTACCTGCACAGCAAAAATTTAGGTGATACCACTTGTAGATTTTTCACAATTTCAGTTTTTAATTTTTCCACTACCCATTGGAAATGCTTGAAGAGAGCAGAGACTACATTGGCTAGAGCATTGTGTCTAAAAGTGAACTCATGCCTGAATTCATGTCTATTTGACTGGAGAGGCCCCAATATAGTCTAGTTTGCACATCCTTTTACTTCTAAGGTAGGAGTATATAGTTGGTCTAAAAGGGCAGTTTAGCCTCTGAAACGCAAAATGCACGCATAAAAAAATAAAATGCTTATAACTTTGGAATAGAAGCAGATAGAACCAAAATTCCAAATGTATTTTGTACAGGTTTAGAAGCCCTACCTGCACAGCAAAAATTTAGGTGATACCACTTGTAGATTTTTCACAATTTCAGTTTTTAATTTTTCCACTACCCATTGGAAATGCTTGAAGAGAGCAGAGACTACATTGGCTAGAGCATTGTGTCTAAAAGTAAACTCATGCCTGAATTCATGTCCATTTGACTGGAGAAGCCCCTATATAGTCTAGTTTGCACATTCTTTTACTTCTAAGGTAGGATTATATAGTTGGTAAAAAAGTGCAGTTTAGCCTCTGAAACGCAAAATGCACGCATAAAAAAATAAAATGCTTATAACTTTGGAATAGAAGCAGATAGAACCAAAATTCCAAATGTATTTTGTACAGGTTTAGAAGCCCTACTTGCACAGCAAGAATTGAGGTGATACCTCTTGTAGTTTTTTCACAATTTCAGTTTTTAATTTTTCCACTACCCATTGGAAATGCATTAAGAGAGCAGAGACTACATTGGCTAGAGCATTGTGTCTAAAAGTGAACTCATGCCTGAATTCATGTCTATTTGACTGGAGAAGCCCCTATATAGTCTAGTTTGCACATTCTTTTACTTCTAAGGTAGGATTATATAGTTGGTAAAAAAGTGCAGTTTAGCCTCTGAAACGCAAAATGCACGCATAAAAAAATAAAATGCTTATAACTTTGGAATAGAAGCAGATAGAACCAAAATTCCAAATGTATTTTGTACAGGTTTAGAAGCCCTACCTGCACAGCAAAAATTTAGGTGATACCACTTGTAGATTTTTCACAATTTCAGTTTTTAATTTTTCCACTACCCATTGGAAATGCTTGAAGAGAGCAGAGACTACATTGGCTAGAGCATTGTGTCTAAAAGTAAACTCATGCCTGAATTCATGTCCATTTGACTGGAGAAGCCCCTATATAGTCTAGTTTGCACATTCTTTTACTTCTAAGGTAGGATTATATAGTTGGTAAAAAAGTGCAGTTTAGCCTCTGAAACGCAAAATGCACGCATAAAAAAATAAAATGCTTATAACTTTGGAATAGAAGCAGATAGAACCAAAATTCCAAATGTATTTTGTACAGGTTTAGAAGCCCTACTTGCACAGCAAGAATTGAGGTGATACCTCTTGTGGTTTTTTCACAATTTCACTTTTTAATTTTTCCACTACCCATTGGAAATGCATTAAGAGAGCAGAGACTACATTGGCTAGAGCATTGTGTCTAAAAGTGAACTCATGCCTGAATTCATGTCTATTTGACTGGAGAGGCCCCAATATAGTCTAGTTTGCACATCCTTTTACTTCTAAGGTAGGAGTATATAGTTGGTCTAAAAGGGCAGTTTAGCCTCTGAAACGCAAAATGCACGCATAAAAAAATAAAATGCTTATAACTTTGGAATAGAAGCAGATAGAACCAAAATTCCAAATGTATTTTGTACAGGTTTAGAAGCCCTACCTGCACAGCAAAAATTTAGGTGATACCACTTGTAGATTTTTCACAATTTCAGTTTTTAATTTTTCCACTACCCATTGGAAATGCTTGAAGAGAGCAGAGACTACATTGGCTAGAGCATTGTGTCTAAAAGTGAACTCATGCCTGAATTCATGTCCATTTGACTGGAGAAGCCCCTATATAGTCTAGTTTGCACATTCTTTTACTTCTAAGGTAGGATTATATAGTTGGTAAAAAAGTGCAGTTTAGCCTCTGAAACGCAAAATGCACGCATAAAAAAATAAAATGCTTATAACTTTGGAATAGAAGCAGATAGAACCAAAATTCCAAATGTATTTTGTACAGGTTTAGAAGCCCTACTTGAACAGCAAGAATTGAGGTGATACCTCTTGTAGATTTTTCACAATTTCAGTTTTTAATTTTTCCACTACCCATTGGAAATGCTTGAAGAGAGCAGAGACTACATTGGCTAGAGCATTGTGTCTAAAAGTAAACTCATGCCTGAATTCATGTCCATTTGACTGGAGAAGCCCCTATATAGTCTAGTTTGCACATTCTTTTACTTCTAAGGTAGGATTATATAGTTGGTAAAAAAGTGCAGTTTAGCCTCTGAAACGCAAAATGCACGCATAAAAAAATAAAATGCTTATAACTTTGGAATAGAAGCAGATAGAACCAAAATTCCAAATGTATTTTGTACAGGTTTAGAAGCCCTACCTGCACAGCAAAAATTTAGGTGATACCACTTGTAGATTTTTCACAATTTCAGTTTTTAATTTTTCCACTACCCATTGGAAATGCTTGAAGAGAGCAGAGACTACATTGGCTAGAGCATTGTGTCTAAAAGTGAACTCATGCCTGAATTCATGTCCATTTGACTGGAGAAGCCCCTATATAGTCTAGTTTGCACATTCTTTTACTTCTAAGGTAGGATTATATAGTTGGTAAAAAAGTGCAGTTTAGCCTCTGAAACGCAAAATGCACGCATAAAAAAATAAAATGCTTATAACTTTGGAATAGAAGCAGATAGAACCAAAATTCCAAATGTATTTTGTACAGGTTTAGAAGCCCTACTTGAACAGCAAGAATTGAGGTGATACCTCTTGTAGTTTTTTCACAATTTCACTTTTTAATTTTTCCACTACCCATTGGAAATTCATTAAGAAAGCAGAGACTACATTGGCTAGAGCATTGTGTCTAAAAGTGAACTCATTCCTGAATTCATGTCCATTTGACTGGAGAAGCCCCTATATAGTCTAGTTTGCACATTCTTTTACTTCTAAGGTAGGATTATATAGTTGGTAAAAAAGTGCAGTTTAGCCTCTGAAACGCAAAATGCACGCATAAAAAAATAAAATGCTTATAACTTTGGAATAGAAGCAGATAGAACCAAAATTCCAAATGTATTTTGTACAGGTTTAGAAGCCCTACCTGCACAGCAAAAATTTAGGTGATACCTCTTGTAGATTTTTCACAATTTCACTTTTTAATTTTTCCACTACCCATTGGAAATGCCTTAAGAGAGCAGAGACTACACTGGCTAGAGCATTGTGTCTAAAAGTGAACTCA
This sequence comes from Paratrypauchen microcephalus, assembly GCA_036785185.1. Lineage (NCBI taxonomy): Eukaryota > Metazoa > Chordata > Actinopteri > Gobiiformes > Gobiidae > Paratrypauchen > Paratrypauchen microcephalus. The sequence continues at coordinate 13,675 of JAVJIX010000478.1, forward strand.
TGCCTGAATTCATGTCTATTTGACAGGAGAAGCCCCTATATAGTCTAGTTTGCACACAGTGGCGTTCCTAGAGTGATTTGCGCCCTGGGCGAAAGCCACTCTGGCCGCGAGACTGACTTGCTGTCTCTGGGAGGGGCTGGGGGGTGGGGGGTGGGGGGGCGTTTCAAACCCTTCTTTCACAACAACAATTCACAACAACTACTTTCAAGTTAGTTTTAATGAACAATAAACAATAATTACAAAAAAAAAATTTGAAGGCCAAAAGGCGCAATTATTATAGGCCTACAGCCATTTAAGAGAGCAAAAGTGCAACATTAGTGTAACATAATTAACAAAAAGACTTAAACCTCCATTGAAGTCGCACCATATAAATAACAAAAAATTAAACGATCTGTACATTACAGAATAACATCAAATTTTTTTTAAAAAAATTACTACACATTAAATTGGCAAAAATGGTGCAAACAGTGCAATCCTGTATCATAAATAAATGAACGACCAAGGTACATTCTATACACATTACTGTACACATAAAAACAAATAATGAACACTATTGTGTATCATAAGTAACAGGAAGTAATAAGTGAGGAAGTGGCAAAAAAAAAGGCAAACCACTATAATTTGTCATAAATAACAAGGGCAAAAGAAGTAATATGAAAACAGTCTAAAAGTTGGATTTCCTGGCCTTCCTGGATGCAAATACGTCCACAATGTCTTCATATGAGCTTGGGGGAAGGGCAAACATGCATCAACAATCACTTCGGGGGAGTTTAACTAATACAACATCATCATCAAAGTCAAACTTGAAGACTAGTCGATAGCATACCTTTTTCTTTTTCTCACTTCTCCTCCTCTTCTTTCCATTTCTTTCAAAATTGAGCACCTGATGGCTTCAATCTTTTTCAGTCCATCACTGTGACTGTTTTGTCATATACTGTACACCGTGCGCTACTCTGCCTTCATGTAACCACGAGCCAGCACAGCACCAGCCCCCCTGCACAAGGATCCGCGCGCGCCGCACCGTTTTTGTTTTTTTTTTTCCTTTGCGCCACCGCGGCGCTGCTCCCGCGATGCTGCCCTGGGCAATTGCCCAGGTGGCCACCGTCAAAGAACGCCCCTGCATACATTGTAATGATATCTTCCAGACATGCACCAATTGATGGTGTGATTAAAAAGATAAGCAATTTAATCGTTAACTATTCATAATTTATTCATTATCTTGTGCGTTTAAATCACCAGACATATAGAAATTGGTACAGTGGTTCCTCACCTTACGAAATTAATTCGTTCCAGAAGTGGTTTCGTAACGTGAAAAATTCGTAAGTTGAGTAACCATTTCAATGGAAAAAGCCTGATCCGTTCCAAGGTTTTTTTTTTGTAGTGTAATTTTTTTTTTTTTTTATAGTGTAACGTTGTGTTCTGCGTCCTGACGGGCTAAGAGACTAGACCAGGACTAAAAGAACGTGGAATAAACCAGGTCAGGCCAGAACTAAACCTGGATTGGACCTGTTATTATTATAACATGGCAGTGCCGTTGGAGGAGCGCGGTGCTCGTGTCTCCGCGCTTCTTGCGGGGCGGGGCGGGCTCTGCTTCTATCTGACCTCCAGAGCCGGGGCGCTGACACTGTGAGCTAACAGGCCGAGGAAGGTGCTCTATCAGCGGTGTTGTGAGATGTGTCTATCTTGTGTCTATAGCTCAGTGCAGAAGAGTGTGTGCGCGTGCTGGATGAATGTCTCCTCCGTAGAGGAGACAATAACGCCCCACTCTGCAGCAAAACTGCCTTTTTTTACTTGCATTCTCCACCACTGTAAGCGCACGATGTCCAGAAGGGAGTTAACCCCGGAGGGAAAGCTATCTCCGGCCCTGGAGAAGACGATCTCCCCTGTGTCTCCCAACCACGGTTAGGAGATGAGAGCAGGAATGGATAACAGCGGGCAAGACCGCGGGGTCTCGCTCGGGTCGGGCGCTGGTTCTATGTGACTTCCAGGTCTAGACCAGAACTAAACCAGGTCTAAACCAGGACCGGAGCAGGAATAAATCACCCCGTGCTAGGCCCGCGCGTGCTCTGGCCCGAGGAGGAGGCACGGCTGCATCCCGCAGCCCCGGTGTAGCCTTGCGCCGTGCCGACGTGATCCTTCGATGTCGGCTCTTCCTATCACTGTGAAGCAGAATTCACCAAGTGTTGCATTGTTCACTCACTAAGGGAACGTGAGCTGGGTTTAGACCGTCGTGAGACAGGTGAGTTTTAGCATACTGATGATGTGTTGTTGTGTCTCCCCTCGTTTCGGGCGTGCATCTGAGCGCGCATTAATTGAATTTTTGAGATTTGTTGTTTTTAAAGTGCTTTATAAATAAAGTTGGATTGGATTGGAGATTTTGCGTTTCGTAACTTGAAATTTCATTCGTATCTAGAGACCAAAATTTACCGTGAAGACGTTTCGTAACTTGAAATTTTCGTTTGTTGGGTCATTCGTAAAGTGAGGTACCACTGTATCTTAAAATACAGTGAGTATTGATCTAAACCTGTATTTAAACTTGTATGCATTACAGTTTAGTATGACAAAATGGGCTTGGTTTAGGGTTTGGATAAGATTGAGTTTACCCGACACTAAGGTTGTTTGGTTGATGCCTGGTCACAACACATGGAGGCGTTCCCATGTAAACATGTTTCTAGTCCCGCAGTGGTTAAAGCTCTAATAACTGAAATTGTGCCACGGTGGGGTATTCCACAGAAAATTTTAAGTAACAATGGGACGCACTTCGTGGCCAAGATAATTGAGGAGCTGGGCCAATTTTTAGGAATTGATCTCCGCAGAATGGCACTTTAAAAGGTAAACTGGTTAAGATCTGTGAGGATACAGGCCTCACTTGGGTCAAGGTTCTTCCACTGGCTCTCATGTACATGAGGATGGGAGTGCGAGCACGGTGTAATATGAGTCCGGTTGAAATATTGTTTCCCAGACCCCCCAATCTTGGCTTGGGCCCACCTCCCAGGAAATTTTTCCCCATAGTTTTTTGTGTATGTGCAGGTGAGGGCCGCACTGCTGATGGGTGCTACGAGTGTTCTCCACGACACTAAGGTCGGAGACCTGGTGCTGGTGAAGGAAACTAGGTGCGAGCACTGGGGTTCGCATCGCTGGGCAGGCCCTTATGAAGGCTGTTGGTCACCGACACGGCTGTGAATGTCGCACAGTGGGGGACGTGGATATACGCGTCCCACGGCAGATTGGTCACTCGTCTAAAGGAGGTGGAGGAGGTCCCGTGCCACCCAGGTGAGGGTTGCAGCACCACCGCACCCGAGCAACAAGGGGTACGAGCTGCCCCCACCGATGCTGCAGCAGGAGTAGGCCCGCAGGCTGCTTCTGCCAAACTCTAAGAACGGGGTAGGCTGTCACGCTGCCTCCTCCGGGAAGAAAGAGGGGAGACCAAGCGCTACCTCCAACGCTAGAGGCCCTCTGGTGGGTTCCTCGACTAAAGGAGGGGCAAAAGGGACTGCTATTGGGGGGAAAGAAAGAAGAGAAAGGGGGGGGGGGGGGGGGGGGGGGGGGGGGAGGAAAAAGAAAAGGGAGGAGAGGAAGAGAGGAGGAGAGAGAGGAAGGAGTGAAGAGAGGAAAAAGGAGAGGAGAAAGGAGAGGGAGAAGAGGAGAGAGGGTGGGAGGAGGAGAGCGGGTTAGAGACACTGGACACACACAGAGTGGGGCAGATTTGATCAGAATTGGCCCTGATGCCCTGCAGCAGTCTTGTTTCCACAAGCTTCTGTCCCAAAGGAGAAAACACATTCTATTAGAATTATCTTTACTCTAAATGAATATAATAATTCTGCAACAAAATTGAAAAATGTACAAGTTTAAATCTATTTATTGATTTAGGAAGTTGCACACTCTTGCCAGGACTTGCACCTGGAGTCTCCCACCCAAAGGATGGACGTGTTCCTATTACACCACAAGAGTTTTTCTTTTATTTTTTTTAAGCACAATAGTTGTACAATAGCACAACTGTGCTTATTAACCTCAATCTGCAAAAAGATGACCACATCACATAGTGCACACAACATATGCACACAACTACACTAATACAGACACTGAACAGTTAAATATATGAGCTGTAGATAGATACCTTTCGGCAGCTTGCTGGCCTAAAGCAGAGCCACTGCGCTTTCTTGACGCTCTCCAAGGTCCTGACAATGTAGTAGTTTTGCTTTTAAGGCTGTACCTGGTGGGGGTCCGGTCAAAGATGTTTAAAGAGTCGTATAACCGGATCTCAGTGTTGGAGAGAGCGGTTATCGATCTGTTGAGCCCAACCAGGTACCCAGCTAAAGCATCCAGGAACGCCTCTGGAATCACACCTTGCGTCCTGTCACAAAATATAAACAATAAAACCAAATTATAAGCCTCTAATAAGAAAAAATATAAATAAACGCACATTTCCAATTGTAATTAGATGAGAGTAGACCATATTATAGAATTCGAAAGATTAGAAAATAAGGTATTTATCCACTGTGTATTTATCCATCCAGAGCTGGGGTGACAGGCCCACTGTCCTCAGATGGAGTTTCAGTCCTGGCAGTGGGGTCGCTCTCCTCAATTGGGGATTGGATGGGCCCCACTGAGGCATCACTGACAAATAACCCGGGATTAGCACTTCCAGATTCCAGAACAGGAGTCATCTCATTGGCCGGGAGGGAGGCTGGAGCAGGAGCATCTTGGGCGCCGATGCTTGGTGCCTCTGTCATCTCCTGGTCTTGAGCAGCAGAGGGGTGGGAGGAGGCTGAAGGGGCAGGAAGGTCTGTCACAGCATGACATCTCTCCAGGTGCTGTGATAATCCCACAATACCAGAGGCCTTCACACCACAGTGCTCACACTGCTCCTGTGTATGGTACTCCATCAGGTGCTGTGAGAACTGGTCAGATGAAACTTTAGCAGCACAAAGAGCATGTCATGTCAGCAGCTGAACTTTCCTGACTTCCTGATGCTGCACTGGCACTTGGTGTACTGCCGCTGTTGTCCTGTACAGCCTGTGGATCTGCCGGTGCCTCCGTCTGCTTTCCTGACTAGGGAGAAAAAATAATTAAGATAAGACTTTACTGATCTCACACAGGAGAAATTTACTTGCCACAGTTGCTCCAGAACAGTTTGAACAAGAAAGAAAAAGTGCATGCAGGCAAGAATGAGATAAAGTAAGTAATAATAAAAATAAGTAATAATAAAAAGTAATAAAAAAATAATAATAAAAAATAATAACAAAAATAATAATACATAATAATAAATAATAATAAATAATAAATAATACAAACAGTAACTAGGAGAGTATGGGGAAAAAAACAGATATTGCACATTTGGACTATATAGTGGAGTTATACAGTCTGATTAAATAAGGTAGTTGATGTCCTGAAGGTTGTTGTATTGACATGTGACGTGGCAGTTTGCAACGCGGTGCCCATTTTTTTTAACCTAACTGGTTCCGTTTTCTGTAGGTGATCGAAGCGAGCTGTGTCTTACCGTCCTCTCACACAGATGCAATGTTGTTGTTTTTTTTCCCCTGATCCTAATGTTGACATTCCTCCCATATCAGCTTGCAGAGTTGGCTACTCAGGCTGAGTCTGGACAGTGATTTATTTATTCGTTTATTTAGAAGGGACAATGCATATTAATGAACGCACAATTTGTATAAGATCACACAAACCGATTTAAATATGCCGGATTTAGCACAGTGCTAATTTCCATCCACAGTCCCAGACATAAAGATATAGCATACAATAGAAAATATGTTGCAGTTGCAGACATTAAACAATTTAGTACGTGTTATGGTCACAAACATATAAACAATTTAGAATCTATACAATAGTAGCATCTAATTCAATAAATTACAGTGAAAAAAGGTGCTTCTCAGTGTGCGTAGTAAAGTGCCTGTTATTAAGGTGCCTATTCTATTTACAATGTGGATTTTTAAGTGTGTAAGTGTGTGTGTGTGTGTGTGTGTAAGTGTGTGTGTGTGTGTGTGTATTCATGCACATGAGAGGCATGTGACACTCAGGTAAGAGTGGGCCTTGCAAACATAAGCATGACATTTGCAGCATGTCAGGCTCGTTTTGATGTCTCTAGGGGCACAGAGGCCACAACGCTTCCTTTTCTGCCTATGTCCTTGTTGAGCAGCCAGGGCTGGGGCTGGAGCTTGCATGCTCCTAACCAGACTGGCGGAGGCTGGTGTGCAGGGAATGTGCTGGCGTCGCTATATAAGAGGAGTCACCAAAGCTTTCCCCAGCTCTGCGAGGAAAAGTCTTTCCCCTGATTCCAGGTTGGGTCGATTGCTGTCCACACCATATACGCGTTGAAAGCTAAGACATCTAGGATGTTGTGGAACAGTGCCACAGGCCACAGAGCCGTCATCCGCTTACAGGTGTATGTACCAGTAAGCTGCAATAAAGGAACAATAAATAATAAGAGATTAGGAACAATATTCAATCTGTCATACACAAAATGCTATGATTCACCTAGATAAAAAATAAAATAAAATGCATGATGAGACTTTACATTACCTTATCAAGGCAGTCAACGCCTCCCTTGTTCTTGCTGTAGTCCTGGATCATCAGGGGCTTCCTGTCCTCTGTGGTGCTGACAGCGGCGTCTTTGTGTACTGTGCTCATCAGGATGACATTTCTGTTCTTCTTGGGAACGTATGACACAAGAGTGTGAGTGTCAGTGAATGCAAATTGTGATGAGAGTGCCTGTCTTCCTCTGGTCGATACCAGCGCAGAGGGAAGTTCGGGCTTGTTCCTCACTGTCCCTACCATGGTGAGCTTTCTTTTCAGTAGCTCCTGACCAAGAGCATGTGATGTGAAGAAGTTGTCACGTGTGATATTATGCCCTTGGAGACCGGTCGTCATGTCCAGGCATATCTGCTCCTCTGTGTGTGTGTGTGTGTGTGTGTGTGTGTGTGTGTGTGTGTGTGTGTGTGTGTGTGTGTGTGTGTGTGTGTGTGTGTGTGTGTGTGTGTGTGTGTGTGTGTGTGTGTGTGTGAGAGTGTGAGTGTGTGTGTGAGCTGGGGCAGTGTGTATGGGGATGTTTTCTGTATGTTGAATGAATTTACTCTGGATACCCATTCATTTCCTATGGCGGTCACTTTTGACCGGGAACACCAAAGGTTGATTAAAACACTCAAAATTGAATGAAATAGGTGATCATCACTTTTATATGTTCAAGTAAACAGTGTGGAGGATATCATAAGATCTTGAGGTAATCAGATGAAAAACATAATATTTTTGAGCATTATAAGTTGTAAAACGGTCAGATTTGACCCGAACACGACAGGAGGGTTAAGAGAGCAGAGACTACATTGGCTAGAGCATTGTGTCTAAAAGTGAACTCATGCCTGAATTCATGTCCATTTGACTGGAGAAGCCCCTATATAGTCTAGTTTGCACATTCTTTTACTTCTAAGGTAGGATTATATAGTTGGTAAAAAAGTGCAGTTTAGCCTCTGAAACGCAAAATGCACGCATAAAAAAATAAAATGCTTATAACTTTTGAATAGAAGCAGATAGAACCAAAATTCCAAATGTATTTTGTACAGGTTTAGAAGCCCTACTTGCACAGCAAGAATTGAGGTGATACCTCTTGTAGTTTTTTCACAATTTCACTTTTTAATTTTTCCACTACCCATTGGAAATGCATTAAGAGAGCAGAGACTACATTGGCTAGAGCATTGTGTCTAAAAGTGAACTCATGCCTGAATTCATGTCCATTTGACTGGAGAAGCCCCTATATAGTCCAGAACCCGGTTCTGATCCCTCTGACCTCAATAACTTCCGTCCTATTTCAAACCTACCCTTCATTTCCAAACTCCTTGAGAAAACTGTTGCTGCCCAACTCCACACCCATCTTTCCTCCAATAACATCTACGAACAATTTCAATCTGGTTTCCGTCCCCTCCACAGCACTGAAACTGCCCTTCTGAAAATCACTAATGACCTCCTCCTCTCTGCTGATTCTGGTTCACTCTCCATCCTCCTCCTGCTAGACCTCAGTGCAACATTTGACACCATTTCACACTCCATCCTCCTTGACAGACTTTCCTCCATCGGCATCTCTGGTACTCCCCTCTCCTGGTTCCACTCCTACCTCTCACACCGCTCCCAGTTTATTCAGGTCAAGTCATTCACCTCACACCCCTCCCCTGTCACATCAGGTGTTCCTCAGGGTTCTGTCCTCGGTCCTCTTCTATTTTTAATCTATCTTCTCCCCCTTGGTTCCATCTTTAGAAAACACCACATCCACTTTCACTGCTACGCGGATGACACCCAGCTCTACATCTCCACTAAACCCAACTCCACACTTCCACCCTCCTCCCTGACAAACTGTCTAACAGAAATACAAACCTGGTTCACCTCAAACTTCCTCAAACTTAACGGCAATAAAACAGAACTTCTCCTCATCGGCACCAAATCCACCCTAAGCAAAATAAACCCTTTCTCCATATCCATCGACGGCTCCTCTATCTCCCCCTCCCCTCAGGTAAAGAGTCTGGGTGTCATCCTCGACAGCACACTTTCCTTCACCTCCCATATCAACAACACCACCCGGTCTGCCTACTTCCACCTCAGAAACATCCGCCGCCTCCGTCCCTCACTCACCCTACACACCACCGCCATCCTCATCCATAGCCTGGTCACTTCCCGTATAGACTACTGTAACTCTCTCCTGTTCGGTCTCCCACAAAAATCACTCCATAAACTCCAACTGGTCCAAAACTCAGCCGCCCGCATCATCACACACACACCCTCCCATCACCACATCACACCTGTCCTGCAACAGCTCCACTGGCTCCCCATCACACACCGCATACACTACAAAATCATACTCCTCACCTACAAAGCCATCCACAACCTCGCCCCTCCATACCTGTCTAACCTCATTCACATCTCCACACCTGCCCGCTCCCTCCGCTCCTCCTCCTCCCTGCACCTCACTGTCCCTCCTGCCCGTCTCGTCACTATGGGAAGCAGAGCCTTCAGCCGCTCTGCTCCCCAGCTCTGCAACTCCCTCCCCCATGCTCTCCGCGACACACACTCACTCTCACACTTCAAATCTCAACTCAAAACTCATCTGTTTAGAGAGGCCTTCTCACTCTGACCACTCTGACCATAACTGCACTGTCTTTTAATCTGTATCTGTTTTTAAAATGTATTTCTACACTGTTTTTATTTTGTTTTATCTTGTTTTTATGTACTCTATTATTTAAGTAATGTATTTAATAGCTTGATGTACGGCGACCTTGAGAGCCTTGAAAGGCGCCTAATAAAATGTATTATTATTATTATTATTATTATTAGTTTGCACATTCTTTTACTTCTAAGGTAGGATTATATAGTTGGTAAAAAAGTGCAGTTTAGCCTCTGAAACGCAAAATGCACGCATAAAAAAATAAAATGCTTATAACTTTGGAATAGAAGCAGATAGAACCAAAATTCCAAATGTATTTTGTACAGGTTTAGAAGCCCTACCTGCACAGCAAAAATTTAGGTGATACCACTTGTAGATTTTTCACAATTTCAGTTTTTAATTTTTCCACTACCCATTGGAAATGCTTGAAGAGAGCAGAGACTACATTGGCTAGAGCATTGTGTCTAAAAGTGAACTCATGCCTGAATTCATGTCCATTTGACTGGAGAAGCCCCTATATAGTCTAGTTTGCACATTCTTTTACTTCTAAGGTAGGATTATATAGTTGGTAAAAAAGTGCAGTTTAGCCTCTGAAACGCAAAATGCACGCATAAAAAAATAAAATGCTTATAACTTTGGAATAGAAGCAGATAGAACCAAAATTCCAAATGTATTTTGTACAGGTTTAGAAGCCCTACCTGCACAGCAAAAATTTAGGTGATACCACTTGTAGATTTTTCACAATTTCAGTTTTTAATTTTTCCACTACCCATTGGAAATGCTTGAAGAGAGCAGAGACTACATTGGCTAGAGCATTGTGTCTAAAAGTGAACTCATGCCTGAATTCATGTCCATTTGACTGGAGAAGCCCCTATATAGTCTAGTTTGCACATTCTTTTACTTCTAAGGTAGGATTATATAGTTGGTAAAAAAGTGCAGTTTAGCCTCTGAAACGCAAAATGCACGCATAAAAAAAGTAAAATGCTTATAACTTTGGAATAGAAGCAGATAGAACCAAAATTCCAAATGTATTTTGTACAGGTTTAGAAGCCCTACTTGCACAGCAAGAATTGAGGTGATACCTCTTGTAGTTTTTTCACAATTTCACTTTTTAATTTTTCCACTACCCATTGGAAATGCATTAAGAGAGCAGAGACTACATTGGCTAGAGCATTGTGTCTAAAAGTGAACTCATGCCTGAATTCATGTCCATTTGACTGGAGAAGCCCCTATATAGTCCAGAACCCGGTTCTGATCCCTCTGACCTCAATAACTTCCGTCCTATTTCAAACCTACCCTTCATTTCCAAACTCCTTGAGAAAACTGTTGCTGCCCAACTCCACACCCATCTTTCCTCCAATAACATCTACGAACAATTTCAATCTGGTTTCCGTCCCCTCCACAGCACTGAAACTGCCCTTCTGAAAATCACTAATGACCTCCTCCTCTCTGCTGATTCTGGTTCACTCTCCATCCTCCTCCTGCTAGACCTCAGTGCAACATTTGACACCATTTCACACTCCATCCTCCTTGACAGACTTTCCTCCATCGGCATCTCTGGTACTCCCCTCTCCTGGTTCCACTCCTACCTCTCACACCGCTCCCAGTTTATTCAGGTCAAGTCATTCACCTCACACCCCTCCCCTGTCACATCAGGTGTTCCTCAGGGTTCTGTCCTCGGTCCTCTTCTATTTTTAATCTATCTTCTCCCCCTTGGTTCCATCTTTAGAAAACACCACATCCACTTTCACTGCTACGCGGATGACACCCAGCTCTACATCTCCACTAAACCCAACTCCACACTTCCACCCTCCTCCCTGACAAACTGTCTAACAGAAATACAAACCTGGTTCACCTCAAACTTCCTCAAACTTAACGGCAATAAAACAGAACTTCTCCTCATCGGCACCAAATCCACCCTAAGCAAAATAAACCCTTTCTCCATATCCATCGACGGCTCCTCTATCTCCCCCTCCCCTCAGGTAAAGAGTCTGGGTGTCATCCTCGACAGCACACTTTCCTTCACCTCCCATATCAACAACACCACCCGGTCTGCCTACTTCCACCTCAGAAACATCCGCCGCCTCCGTCCCTCACTCACCCTACACACCACCGCCATCCTCATCCATAGCCTGGTCACTTCCCGTATAGACTACTGTAACTCTCTCCTGTTCGGTCTCCCACAAAAATCACTCCATAAACTCCAACTGGTCCAAAACTCAGCCGCCCGCATCATCACACACACACCCTCCCATCACCACATCACACCTGTCCTGCAACAGCTCCACTGGCTCCCCATCACACACCGCATACACTACAAAATCATACTCCTCACCTACAAAGCCATCCACAACCTCGCCCCTCCATACCTGTCTAACCTCATTCACATCTCCACACCTGCCCGCTCCCTCCGCTCCTCCTCCTCCCTGCACCTCACTGTCCCTCCTGCCCGTCTCGTCACTATGGGAAGCAGAGCCTTCAGCCGCTCTGCTCCCCAGCTCTGCAACTCCCTCCCCCATGCTCTCCGCGACACACACTCACTCTCACACTTCAAATCTCAACTCAAAACTCATCTGTTTAGAGAGGCCTTCTCACTCTGACCACTCTGACCATAACTGCACTGTCTTTTAATCTGTATCTGTTTTTAAAATGTATTTCTACACTGTTTTTATTTTGTTTTATCTTGTTTTTATGTACTCTATTATTTAAGTAATGTATTTAATAGCTTGATGTACGGCGACCTTGAGAGCCTTGAAAGGCGCCTAATAAAATGTATTATTATTATTATTATTATTAGTTTGCACATTCTTTTACTTCTAAGGTAGGATTATATAGTTGGTAAAAAAGTGCAGTTTAGCCTCTGAAACGCAAAATGCACGCATAAAAAAATAAAATGCTTATAACTTTGGAATAGAAGCAGATAGAACCAAAATTCCAAATGTATTTTGTACAGGTTTAGAAGCCCTACCTGCACAGCAAAAATTTAGGTGATACCACTTGTAGATTTTTCACAATTTCAGTTTTTAATTTTTCCACTACCCATTGGAAATGCTTGAAGAGAGCAGAGACTACATTGGCTAGAGCATTGTGTCTAAAAGTGAACTCATGCCTGAATTCATGTCCATTTGACTGGAGAAGCCCCTATATAGTCTAGTTTGCACATTCTTTTACTTCTAAGGTAGGATTATATAGTTGGTAAAAAAGTGCAGTTTAGCCTCTGAAACGCAAAATGCACGCATAAAAAAATAAAATGCTTATAACTTTGGAATAGAAGCAGATAGAACCAAAATTCCAAATGTATTTTGTACAGGTTTAGAAGCCCTACTTGCACAGCAAGAATTGAGGTGATACCTCTTGTAGTTTTTTCACAATTTCACTTTTTAATTTTTCCACTACCCATTGGAAATGCATTAAGAGAGCAGAGACTACATTGGCTAGAGCATTGTGTCTAAAAGTGAACTCATGCCTGAATTCATGTCCATTTGACTGGAGAAGCCCCTATATAGTCCAGAACCCGGTTCTGATCCCTCTGACCTCAATAATTTCAAACCTACCCTTCATTTCCAAACTCCTTGAGAAAACTGTTGCTGCCCAACTCCACACCCATCTTTCCTCCAATAACATCTACGAACAATTTCAATCTGGTTTCCGTCCCCTCCACAGCACTGAAACTGCCCTTCTGAAAATCACTAATGACCTCCTCCTCTCTGCTGATTCTGGTTCACTCTCCATCCTCCTCCTGCTAGACCTCAGTGCAACATTTGACACCATTTCACACTCCATCCTCCTTGACAGACTTTCCTCCATCGGCATCTCTGGTACTCCTCTCTCCTGGTTCCCCTCCTACCTCTCACACCGCTCCCAGTTTATTCAGGTCAAGTCATTCACCTCACACCCCTCCCCTGTCACATCAGGTGTTCCTCAGGGTTCTGTCCTCGGTCCTCTTCTATTTTTAATCTATCTTCTCCCCCTTGGTTCCATCTTTAGAAAACACCACATCCACTTTCACTGCTACGCGGATGACACCCAGCTCTACATCTCCACTAAACCCAACTCCACACTTCCACCCTCCTCCCTGACAAACTGTCTAACAGAAATACAAACCTGGTTCACCTCAAACTTCCTCAAACTTAACGGCAATAAAACAGAACTTCTCCTCATCGGCACCAAATCCACCCTAAGCAAAATAAACCCTTTCTCCATATCCATCGACGGCTCCTCTATCTCCCCCTCCCCTCAGGTAAAGAGTCTGGGTGTCATCCTCGACAGCACACTTTCCTTCACCTCCCATATCAACAACACCACCCGGTCTGCCTACTTCCACCTCAGAAACATCCGCCGCCTCCGTCCCTCACTCACCCTACACACCACCGCCATCCTCATCCATAGCCTGGTCACTTCCCGTATAGACTACTGTAACTCTCTCCTGTTCGGTCTCCCACAAAAATCACTCCATAAACTCCAACTGGTCCAAAACTCAGCCGCCCGCATCATCACACACACACCCTCCCATCACCACATCACACCTGTCCTGCAACAGCTCCACTGGCTCCCCATCACACACCGCATACACTACAAAATCATACTCCTCACCTACAAAGCCATCCACAACCTCGCCCCTCCATACCTGTCTAACCTCATTCACATCTCCACACCTGCCCGCTCCCTCCGCTCCTCCTCCTCCCTGCACCTCACTGTCCCTCCTGCCCGTCTCGTCACTATGGGAAGCAGAGCCTTCAGCCGCTCTGCTCCCCAGCTCTGCAACTCCCTCCCCCATGCTCTCCGCGACACACACTCACTCTCACACTTCAAATCTCAACTCAAAACTCATCTGTTTAGAGAGGCCTTCTCACTCTGACCACTCTGACCATAACTGCACTGTCTTTTAATCTGTATCTGTTTTTAAAATGTATTTCTACACTGTTTTTATTTTTGTTTTATCTTGTTTTTATGTACTGTATTATTTAAGTAATGTATTCAATAGCTTGATGTACGGCGACCTTGAGAGCCTTGAAAGGCGCCTAATAAAATGTATTATTATTATTATTATTATTAGTTTGCACATTCTTTTACTTCTAAGGTAGGATTATATAGTTGGTAAAAAAGTGCAGTTTAGCCTCTGAAACGCAAAATGCACGCATAAAAAAATAAAATGCTTATAACTTTGGAATAGAAGCAGATAGAACCAAAATTCCAAATGTATTTTGTACAGGTTTAGAAGCCCTACCTGCACAGCAAAAATTTAGGTGATACCACTTGTAGATTTTTCACAATTTCAGTTTTTAATTTTTCCACTACCCATTGGAAATGCTTGAAGAGAGCAGAGACTACATTGGCTAGAGCATTGTGTCTAAAAGTGAACTCATGCCTGAATTCATGTCCATTTGACTGGAGAAGCCCCTATATAGTCTAGTTTGCACATTCTTTTACTTCTAAGGTAGGATTATATAGTTGGTAAAAAAGTGCAGTTTAGCCTCTGAAACGCAAAATGCACGCATAAAAAAATAAAATGCTTATAACTTTGGAATAGAAGCAGATAGAACCAAAATTCCAAATGTATTTTGTACAGGTTTAGAAGCCCTACCTGCACAGCAAAAATTTAGGTGATACCACTTGTAGATTTTTCACAATTTCACTTTTTAATTTTTCCACTACCCATTGGAAATTCATTAAGAAAGCAGACACTACATTGGCTAGAGCATTGTGTCTAAAAGTGAACTCATGCCTGAATTCATGTCCATTTGACTGGAGAAGCCCCTATAAAGTCTAGTTTGCACATTCTTTTACTTCTAAGGTAGGATTATATAGTTGGTAAAAAAGTGCAGTTTAGCCTCTGAAACGCAAAATGCACGCATAAAAAAATAAAATGCTTATAACTTTGGAATAGAAGCAGATAGAACCAAAATTCCAAATGTATTTTGTACAGGTTTAGAAGCCCTACCTGCACAGCAAAAATTTAGGTGATACCTCTTGTAGATTTTTCACAATTTCACTTTTTAATTTTTCCACTACCCATTGGAAATGCCTTAAGAGAGCAGAGACTACACTGGCTAGAGCATTGTGTCTAAAAGTGAACTCATGCCTGAATTCATGTCTATTTGACAGGAGAAGCCCCTATATAGTCTAGTTTGCACACAGTGGCGTTCCTAGAGTGATTTGCGCCCTGGGCGAAAGCCACTCTGGCCGCGAGACTGACTTGCTGTCTCTGGGAGGGGGTGGGGGGTGGGGCGTGGGGGGCGTTTCAAACCCTTCTTTCACAACAACAATTCACAACAACTACTTTCAAGTTAGTTTTAATGAACAATAAACAATAATTACAAAAAAAAATTTTGAAGGCCAAAAGGCGCAATTATTATAGGCCTACAGCCATTTAAGAGAGCAAAAGTGCAACATTAGTGTAACATAATTAACAAAAAGACTTAAACCTCCATTGAAGTCGCACCATATAAATAACAAAAAATTAAACGATCTGTACATTACAGAATAACATCAAATTTTTTTTAAAAAAATTACTACACATTAAATTGGCAAAAATGGTGCAAACAGTGCAATCCTGTATCATAAATAAATGAACGACCAAGGTACATTCTATACACATTACTGTACACATAAAAACAAATAATGAACACTATTGTGTATCATAAGTAACAGGAAGTAATAAGTGAGGAAGTGGCAAAAAAAAGGCAAACCACTATAATTTGTCATAAATAACAAGGGCAAAAGAAGTAATATGAAAACAGTCTAAAAGTTGGATTTCCTGGCCTTCCTGGATGCAAATACGTCCACAATGTCTTCATATGAGCTTGGGGGAAGGGCAAACATGCATCAACAATCACTTCGGGGTAGTTTAACTAATACAACATCATCATCAAAGTCAAACTTGAAGACTAGTCGATAGCATACCTTTTTCTTTTTCTCACTTCTCCTCCTCTTCTTTCCATTTCTTTCAAAATTGAGCACCTGATGGCTTCAATCTTTTTCAGTCCATCACTGTGACTGTTTTGTCATATACTGTACACCGTGCGCTACTCTGCCTTCATGTAACCACGAGCCAGCACAGCACCAGCCCCCCTGCACAAGGATCCGCGCGCGCCGCACCATTTTTTTTTTTTTCCTTTGCGCCACCGCGGCGCTGCTCCCGCGATGCTGCCCTGGGCAATTGCCCAGGTGGCCACCGTCAAAGAACGCCCCTGCATACATTGTAATGATATCTTCCAGACATGCACCAATTGATGGTGTGATTAAAAAGATAAGCAATTTAATCGTTAACTATTCATAATTTATTCATTATCTTGTGCGTTTAAATCACCAGACATATAGAAATTGGTACAGTGGTTCCTCACCTTACGAAATTAATTCGTTCCAGAAGTGGTTTCGTAACGTGAAAAATTCGTAAGTTGAGTAACCATTTCAATGGAAAAAGCCTGATCCGTTCCAAGGTTTTTTTTTTGTAGTGTAATTTTTTTTTTTTTTATAGTGTAACGTTGTGTTCTGCGTCCTGACGGGCTAAGAGACTAGACCAGGACTAAAAGAACGTGGAATAAACCAGGTCAGGCCAGAACTAAACCTGGATTGGACCTGTTATTATTATAACATGGCAGTGCCGTTGGAGGAGCGCGGTGCTCGTGTCTCCGCGCTTCTTGCGGGGCGGGGCGGGCTCTGCTTCTATCTGACCTCCAGAGCCGGGGCGCTGACACTGTGAGCTAACAGGCCGAGGAAGGTGCTCTATCAGCGGTGTTGTGAGATGTGTCTATCTTGTGTCTATAGCTCAGTGCAGAAGAGTGTGTGCGCGTGCTGGATGAATGTCTCCTCCGTAGAGGAGACAATAACGCCCCACTCTGCAGCAAAACTGCCTTTTTTTTACTTGCATTCTCCACCACTGTAAGCGCACGATGTCCAGAAGGGAGTTAACCCCGGAGGGAAAGCTATCTCCGGCCCTGGAGAAGACGATCTCCCCTGTGTCTCCCAACCACGGTTAGGAGATGAGAGCAGGAATGGATAACAGCGGGCAAGACCGCGGGGTCTCGCTCGGGTCGGGCGCTGGTTCTATGTGACTTCCAGGTCTAGACCAGAACTAAACCAGGTCTAAACCAGGACCGGAGCAGGAATAAATCACCCCGTGCTAGGCCCGCGCGTGCTCTGGCCCGAGGAGGAGGCACGGCTGCATCCCGCAGCCCCGGTGTAGCCTTGCGCCGTGCCGACGTGATCCTTCGATGTCGGCTCTTCCTATCACTGTGAAGCAGAATTCACCAAGTGTTGCATTGTTCACTCACTAAGGGAACGTGAGCTGGGTTTAGACCGTCGTGAGACAGGTGAGTTTTAGCATACTGATGATGTGTTGTTGTGTCTCCCCTCGTTTCGGGCGTGCATCTGAGCGCGCATTAATTGAATTTTTGAGATTTGTTGTTTTTAAAGTGCTTTATAAATAAAGTTGGATTGGATTGGAGATTTTGCGTTTCGTAACTTGAAATTTCATTCGTATCTAGAGACCAAAATTTACCGTGAAGACGTTTCGTAACTTGAAATTTTCGTTTGTTGGGTCATTCGTAAAGTGAGGTACCACTGTATCTTAAAATACAGTGAGTATTGATCTAAACCTGTATTTAAACTTGTATGCATTACAGTTTAGTATGACAAAATGGGCTTGGTTTAGGGTTTGGATAAGATTGAGTTTACCCGACACTAAGGTTGTTTGGTTGATGCCTGGTCACAACACATGGAGGCGTTCCCATGTAAACATGTTTCTAGTCCCGCAGTGGTTAAAGCTCTAATAACTGAAATTGTGCCACGGTGGGGTATTCCACAGAAAATTTTAAGTAACAATGGGACGCACTTCGTGGCCAAGATAATTGAGGAGCTGGGCCAATTTTTAGGAATTGATCTCCGCAGAATGGCACTTTAAAAGGTAAACTGGTTAAGATCTGTGAGGATACAGGCCTCACTTGGGTCAAGGTTCTTCCACTGGCTCTCATGTACATGAGGATGGGAGTGCGAGCACGGTGTAATATGAGTCCGGTTGAAATATTGTTTCCCAGACCCCCCAATCTTGGCTTGGGCCCACCTCCCAGGAAATTTTTCCCCATAGTTTTTTGTGTATGTGCAGGTGAGGGCCGCACTGCTGATGGGTGCTACGAGTGTTCTCCACGACACTAAGGTCGGAGACCTGGTGCTGGTGAAGGAAACTAGGTGCGAGCACTGGGGTTCGCATCGCTGGGCAGGCCCTTATGAAGGCTGTTGGTCACCGACACGGCTGTGAATGTCGCACAGTGGGGGACGTGGATATACGCGTCCCACGGCAGATTGGTCACTCGTCTAAAGGAGGTGGAGGAGGTCCCGTGCCACCCAGGTGAGGGTTGCAGCACCACCGCACCCGAGCAACAAGGGGTACGAGCTGCCCCCACCGATGCTGCAGCAGGAGTAGGCCCGCAGGCTGCTTCTGCCAAACTCTAAGAACGGGGTAGGCTGTCACGCTGCCTCCTCCGGGAAGAAAGAGGGGAGACCAAGCGCTACCTCCAACGCTAGAGGCCCTCTGGTGGGTTCCTCGACTAAAGGAGGGGCAAAAGGGACTGCTATTGGGGGGAAAGAAAGAAGAGAAAGGGGGGGGAGGGGGAAGAAAGGAAAAAGAAAAGGGAGGAGAGGAAGAGAGGAGGAGAGAGAGGAAGGAGTGAAGAGAGGAAAAAGGAGAGGAGAAAGGAGAGGGAGAAGAGGAGAGAGGGTGGGAGGAGGAGAGCGGGTTAGAGACACTGGACACACACAGAGTGGGGCAGATTTGATCAGAATTGGCCCTGATGCCCTGCAGCAGTCTTGTTTCCACAAGCTTCTGTCCCAAAGGAGAAAACACATTAGAATTATCTTTACTCTAAATGAATATAATAATTCTGCAACAAAATTGAAAAATGTACAAGTTTAAATCTATTTATTGATTTAGGAAGTTGCACACTCTTGCCAGGACTTGCACCTGGAGTCTCCCACCCAAAGGATGGACGTGTTCCTATTACACCACAAGAGTTTTTCTTTTATTTTTTTTAAGCACAATAGTTGTACAATAGCACAACTGTGCTTATTAACCTCAATCTGCAAAAAGATGACCACATCACATAGTGCACACAACATATGCACACAACTACACTAATACAGACACTGAACAGTTAAATATATGAGCTGTAGATAGATACCTTTCGGCAGCTTGCTGGCCTAAAGCAGAGCCACTGCGCTTTCTTGACGCTCTCCAAGGTCCTGACAATGTAGTAGTTTTGCTTTTAAGGCTGTACCTGGTGGGGGTCCGGTCAAAGATGTTTAAAGAGTCGTATAACCGGATCTCAGTGTTGGAGAGAGCGGTTATCGATCTGTTGAGCCCAACCAGGTACCCAGCTAAAGCATCCAGGAACGCCTCTGGAATCACACCTTGCGTCCTGTCACAAAATATAAACAATAAAACCAAATTATAAGCCTCTAATAAGAAAAAATATAAATAAACGCACATTTCCAATTGTAATTAGATGAGAGTAGACCATATTATAGAATTCGAAAGATTAGAAAATAAGGTATTTATCCACTGTGTATTTATCCATCCAGAGCTGGGGTGACAGGCCCACTGTCCTCAGATGGAGTTTCAGTCCTGGCAGTGGGGTCGCTCTCCTCAATTGGGGATTGGATGGGCCCCACTGAGGCATCACTGACAAATAACCCGGGATTAGCACTTCCAGATTCCAGAACAGGAGTCATCTCATTGGCCGGGAGGGAGGCTGGAGCAGGAGCATCTTGGGCGCCGATGCTTGGTGCCTCTGTCATCTCCTGGTCTTGAGCAGCAGAGGGGTGGGAGGAGGCTGAAGGGGCAGGAAGGTCTGTCACAGCATGACATCTCTCCAGGTGCTGTGATAATCCCACAATACCAGAGGCCTTCACACCACAGTGCTCACACTGCTCCTGTGTATGGTACTCCATCAGGTGCTGTGAGAACTGGTCAGATGAAACTTTAGCAGCACAAAGAGCATGTCATGTCAGCAGCTGAACTTTCCTGACTTCCTGATGCTGCACTGGCACTTGGTGTACTGCCGCTGTTGTCCTGTACAGCCTGTGGATCTGCCGGTGCCTCCGTCTGCTTTCCTGACTAGGGAGAAAAATAATTAAGATAAGACTTTACTGATCTCACACAGGAGAAATTTACTTGCCACAGTTGCTCCAGAACAGTTTGAACAAGAAAGAAAAAGTGCATGCAGGCAAGAATGAGATAAAGTAAGTAATAATAAAAATAAGTAATAATAAAAAGTAATAAAAAAATAATAATAAAAAATAATAACAAAAATTAAAGCCGCAAGCGGCGTTGGTCGGGACCTCGCACCTGCGTTTGTTCGTCTTACTGAGACGCACAGCCATACGAAATTTCGTGTGCCTGGCACAATTATCTCACTTCCTGTTGGGCGTGGCCATGACATTGTAGATACCCTGTCAGAACAGACCCTGTCAGACCCTGTCAGACCCTGTCAGACTCTGTTAGACCCTGTCAGACCCTGCATGTGGCCTACATGCTGAGGCCTACATGAACCTTCGATGCTTGTCCCCACATTGCTGCTTGCAGCTATATCAGATCAAAGGTACAAAGATCAAAGACCTTTGATCAGGGCGTTGCCTAGCAACAAATACCTCCCATTCATAACTCATCACTCCCATTCAATAAATACCTAATTTTATCGATCCGCCGTATCGTCATATTACCGCCTATTTGAAAATCCTTCGCAATTTAACATCTCCAACGTCTTAAGATTATGTTCACCAAAATTTAAGCCTATCTGAGGTACGGTGTAGGAGAAGTGTTTCAAATTCCATACCTAACTTTATCGATCCGCCGTATCGTCATATTACCGCCTATTTGAAAATCCTTCGCAATTTAACATCTCCAACGTCTTAAGATTATGTTCACCAAAATTTAAGCCCATCTGAGGTACGGTGTAGGAGAAGTGTTTCAAATTCCATTCTATGTCCAATACCCAAAAATCACACAAAAGCCCAATTATCTCACTTCCTGTTGGGCGTGGCCATGACATTGCAGTGAGGCGTTTGTTCGTCTTATTGAGATACACGTCCCTACCGAATTTCGTGCGCCTATCTTAAACGGTATGCCAGCCCCGAAAGACAACGCACTAGGGGGCGCTATTGAGCTCCTGGGGGTCACTGGGGGACGGGACTTTGTGTGGTCGTACTGGCAGCACTTTGTGATGCCCGTGCAAAGTTTCGTTCGTTTTGAAGCATGGGAACATGCTCAAAATTGCCCCAGCGAGTGTGAACAAGAACAAGAATAATAATAAATATAGCCGCAAGCGGCGATGATCGGCCCTCGCTTGCACTCGCAGCCCCCTGTTAACGCGCCATTTTCCTATTCCCATGAACCATCTATGTACCAAATTAGGTGTGGCTACACCAAAGTTTTTGCCTGGCATCCTAATGGCAGGGACAGATGTTTGACCTGTTACCATGGCAACATGATGTGAGATGGAGTGGGGGTGTCATTGTGTTTTTTGATCGAGACCATGTCACGAATGTGTGGTCCAAATTTGGTGTGTCTACGGCAAAGTAAAATTTTTCTGTTCCATGCAATCTCCCTAGGGGGCGCTATTACGGCCAATTGAGACTTTCTTACATCAATCTGTGTAGGGCTGAGGTGTTCACCAACGATTCAAGTTTGAGTAAAATCGGCCAAAGTATGTGCGAATTATCACTCGTCGAAGTTTGACAGGAAATGGCGCCTTCGCCACCAGGTCACATGGTCTATCCAAAATGGCTGTTTGGTTGCCTAGCAACGGTATAATATACTTTTTGTTTATCTTCCCATGATGCATCTGTGTACCAAATTTTGTTTGACTACACCAAAGTTTTTCCAGAGAATCCTAATGACAAGAACAGATGTTTGGCCTGTTGCCATGGCAACACGATGGGAGATGCCCGGGGTCATTATTGAGATTTTTGATCGAGACCCTGTCACGAATGTGTGTACCAAATTTGGTATGTCTACGACAAAATAAAATTTTGCACTTCCCTAGGTGGCGCTATAGCGTCCAGTTCAGATTTTCTTATAGAAATCTGTTCAGGGCCGGGGTGTCCACCAACGATTGAAGTTTGAGTGAAATCGGCCAAAGTATGTGCGAATTATCACTCGTCGAATTTGATGGCGAGCCACAAAAACGAACCTGAAATTTGTGGCGTTGTCACGGAAACACCGTTCACTCTTTTAGAACGCTTTTAACAACTTTTAATGTCCCACTTGTCTAGATGATACAGCACGATTCTGGTGAGTCTGGGTCAAAAACCCTAGGAGGAGTTCGTTAAAATACTAGGACAGGAAAATGCACCCTCGGTGCCAGGTCGCGTGCTCGGTCCAAAATGGCCGACTTCCTGTTGGTCGCTTAGCAACCGCATAGTATACTTTTTTGTTCCTTATCCCATGATGCATCTATGTACCAAATTTGGTATGGCTACGACAAAGTTTATGCCGGGCGTCCCATTGGCGACGACAGATGTTTGGCCTGTTGCCATGGCAACACGATGGGACATGGCGTGTTGACGTCATTAAGTTTTTTGATCGATACCCCGTCACGAATATGTGTACCAAATTTGGTATGTCTACGACAAAGTAAAATTTTGCGCTTCCATGCAATCTCCCTAGGTGGCGCTATAGCACCTATTTCAGATTTTCTTATATCAATCTGTTCAGGGCCGGGGTGTCAACGAACGATTAAAGTTTGAGTGAAATCGGCCAAAGTATGCACGAATTATCGCTCGTCGAAGTTTGATGGCGAGCCGCAAAAACGAACCCGAAATTTGTGGCGTTGTCACGGAAACACCGTTCACTCTTTTAGAACGCTTTTAACAACTTTTAATGTCCCACTTGTCTAGATGATACAGCACGATTCTGGTGAGTCTGGGTCAAAAACCCTAGGAGGAGTTCGTTAAAATACGAAGACAGGAAAATGCACCCTCGGTGCCGGGTCGCGTGCTCGGCCCAATATAGCTGACTTCCTGTTGGTCGCCTAGCAACGCCATAATATATTTTTTGGTTCGTAACGACATGACCTATCCACCACCCGAATTTCGTTTATCTACGACAAAGTTCATTTATCGGGTATAGCCATAGGCGCAATGTATTTTGATTTTTGAGGTGGCGCTGTGGAGCCATTTTTAAAGATTTTTTAATACAGATTATTTGTAAATTCCTTTTTTGGCGTTCTTGAATTTTGCGCAAAATTTCGTGAGTTTTCGTCCGTGGGAAGTACCCGAAACCTGAAAAAGTGGTCGGGAAAATAATAATAATAATAAATATAGCCGCAAGCGGCGATGATCGGCCCTCGCTTGCACTCGCAGCCCCCTGCTAACGCGCCATTTTCCTATTCCCATGAACCATCTATGTACCAAATTAGGTGTGGCTACACCAAAGTTTTTGCCGGGCATCCTAATGGCAGGCACAGATGTTTGACCTGTTACCATGGCAACATGATGTGAGATGGAGTGGGGGTGTCACTGTGTTTTTTGATCGAGACCATGTCACGAATGTCTGGTCCAAATTTGGTGTGTCTACGGCAAAGTAAAATTTTTCTGTTCCATGCAATCTCCCTAGGGGGCGCTATTACGGCCAATTGAGATTTTCTTATATCAATCTGTGTAGGGCCGGGGTGTTCACCAACGATTAAAGTTTGAGTAAAATCGGCCAAAGTATGTGCGAATTATCACTCGTCGAAGTTTGACAGGAAATGGCGCCTTCGCCACCAGGTCACAGGGTCTATCCAAAATGGCTGGTTGGTTGCCTAGCAATGGTATAATATACTTTTTGTTTATCTTCCCATGATGCATCTATGTACCAAATTTTGTTTGACTACACCAAAGTTTTTCCAGAGAATCCTAATGACAAGGCCAGATGTTTGGCCTGTTGCCATGGCAACACGATGGGAGATGCCCGGTGTCATCATTGAGATTTTTGATCGAGACCCTGTCACGAATGTGTGTACCAAATTTGGTATGTCTACGACAAAATAAAATTTTGCACTTCCATGCAATCTCCATAGGTGGCGCTATAGTGTCCATTTCAGATTTTCTTATAGAAATCTGTTCAGGGCCGGGGTGTCCACCAACGATTGAAGTTTGAGTGAAATCGGCCAAAGTATGTGCGAATTATCACTCGTCGAATTTGATGGCGAGCCACAAAAACGAACCTGAAATTTGTGGCGTTGTCACGGAAACACCGTTCACTCTTTTAGAACGCTTTTAACAACTTTTAATGTCCCACTTGTCTAGATGATACAGCACGATTCTGGTGAGTCTGGGTCAAAAACCCTAGGAGGAGTTCGTTAAAATACGAGGACAGGAAAATGCACCCTCGGGGCCAGGTCACGTGCTCGGTCCAAAATGGCCGACTTCCTGTTGGTCGCTTAGCTACCGCATAATATACTTTTTTGTTCCTTATCCCATGATGCATCTGTGTACCAAATTTGGTATGGCTACGACAAAGTTTATGCCGGGCGTCCCATTGGCGACGACAGATGTTTGGCCTGTTGCCATGGCAACACGATGGGACATGGCGTGTTGACGTCATTAAGTTTTTTGATCGATACCCCGTCACGAATATGTGTACCAAATTTGGTATCTCTACAACAAAGTAAAATTTTGCGCTTCCATGCAATCTCCCTAGGTGGCGCTATAGCACCTATTTCAGATTTTCTTATATCAATCTGTTCAGGGCCGAGGTGTCAACGAATGATTAAAGTTTGAGTGATATCGGCCAAAGTATGCGCGAATTATCGCTCATTGAAATTTGATGGCGAGAAGCAAAAACGAACCTGAAATTTGTGGCGTTGTCACGGAAACACCGTTCACTCTTTTAGAACGCTTTTAACAACTTTTAATGTCCCACTTGTCTAGATGATACAGCACGATTCTGGTGAGTCTGGGTCAAAAACCCTAGGAGGAGTTCGTTAAAATACGAAGACAGGAAAATGCACCCTCGGTGCCGGGTCGCGTGCTCGGCCCAATGTAGCTGACTTCCTGTTGGTCGCCTAGCAACGCCGTAATATATTTTTTGGTTCGTAACGACATGACCTATCAACCACCTGAATTTCGTTTATCTACGACAAAGTTCATTTATCGGGTATAGCCATAGGCGCAATGTATTTTGATTTTTGAGGTGGCGCTGTAGAGCCATTTTTTAAGATTTTTTAATACAGATTATTTGTAAATTCCTTTTTTGGCGTTCTTGAATTTTGCGCAAAATTTCGTGAGTTTTCGTCCGTGGGAAGTACCCGAAACCTGAAAAAGTGGTCGGGAAAATAATAATAATAATAATAGGAAAAACCAGAACAGTAACAATATAGTGCCACGAATGGTGGCGCGAAATATATCAATGGAAAGGGCGCACGTCCAGTAACCCACCCGTGGGGTCCATTGACACCTACCAGCGCGTTACACACGTTCCACGCTGGTTCTGCAGTGCTTCGCACCGCAGAACAGTTACAATAGGCCCTATGCGCTCTTCAGCGCTCGGGCCTAATAAGAAAAACCAGAACAGTAACAATATAGTGCCACGAATGGTAACACAAAATATATCAATGGAAAGGGCGCACGTCCAGTAACCCACCCGTGGGGTCCATTGACACCTACCAGCGCGTTTCACACGTTCCACGCTGGTTCTGCAGTGCTTCGCACCGCAGAACAGTTACAAAAGGCCCTATGCGCTCTTCAGCGCTCGGGCCTAATTAAAGCCGCAAGCGGCGTTGGTCGGGACCTCGCACCTGCGTTTGTTCGTCTTACTGAGACGCACAGCCATACCAAATTTCGTGTGCCTGGCACAATTATCTCACTTCCTGTTGGGCGTGGCCATGACATTGTAGATACCCTGTCAGAACAGACCCTGTCAGACCCTGTCAGACCCTGTCAGACCCTGTCAGACTCTGTTAGACCCTGTCAGACCCTGCATGTGGCCTCCATGCTGAGGCCTACATGAACCTTCGATGCTTGTCCCCACATTGCTGCTTGCAGCTATATCAGATCAAAGGTACAAAGATCAAAGACCTTTGATCAGGGCGTTGCCTAGCAACAAATACCTCCCATTCATAACTCATCACTCCCATTCAATAAATACCTAACTTTATTGATCCGCCGTATCGTCATATTACCGCCTATTTGAAAATCCTTCGCAATTTAACATCTCCAACGTCTTAAGATTATGTTCACCAAAATTTAAGCCTATCTGAGGTACGGTGTAGGAGAAGTGTTTCAAATTCCATACCTAACTTTATCGATCCGCCGTATCGTCATATTACCGCCTATTTGAAAATCCTTCGCAATTTAACATCTCCAACGTCTTAAGATTATGTTCACTAAAATTTAAGCCCATCTGAGGTACGGTGTAGGACAAGTGTTTCAAATTCCATTGTATGTCAAATACCCCAAAATCACACAAAAGGCCAATTATCTCACTTCCTGTTGGGCGTGGCCATGACATTGCAGTGAGGCATTTGTTCGTCTTATTGAGATACACGTCCCTACTGAATTTCATGCTCCTATCTTAAACGGTATGCCAGCCCCGAAAGACAACGCGCTAGGGGGCGCTATCGAGCTCCTGGGGGTCACTGGGGGACGGGACTTTGTGTGGTCGTACTGGCAGCAATTTGTGATGCCCGTGCAAAGTTTCGTTCGTTTTGAAGCATGGGAACATGCTCAAAATTGCCCCAGCGAGTGTGAACAAGAACAAGAATAATTAAAGCCGCAAGCGGCGTTGGTCGGGACCTCGCACCTGCGTTTGTTCGTCTTACTGAGACGCACAGCCATACCAAATTTCGTGTGCCTGGCACAATTATCTCACTTCCTGTTGGGCGTGGCCATGACATTGTAGATACCCTGTCAGAACAGACCCTGTCAGACCCTGTCAGACCCTGTCAGACCCTGTCAGACTCTGTTAGACCCTGTCAGACCCTGCATGTGGCCTCCATGCTGAGGCCTACATGAACCTTCGATGCTTGTCCCCACATTGCTGCTTGCAGCTATATCAGATCAAAGGTACAAAGATCAAAGACCTTTGATCAGGGCGTTGCCTAGCAACAAATACCTCCCATTCATAACTCATCACTCCCATTCAATAAATACCTAACTTTATCGATCCGCCGTATCGTCATATTACCGCCTATTTGAAAATCCTTCGCAATTTAACATCTCCAACGTCGTAAGATTATGTTCACCAAAATTTAAGCCTATCTGAGGTACGGTGTAGGAGAAGTGTTTCAAATTCCATACCTAACTTTATCGATCCGCCGTATCGTCATATTACCGCCTATTTGAAAATCCTTCGCAATTTAACATCTCCAACGTCTTAAGATTCTGTTCACCAAAATTTAAGCCCATCTGAGGTACGGTGTAGGAGAAGTGTTTCAAATTCCATTCTATGTCCAATACCCAAAAATCACACAAAAGCCCAATTATCTCACTTCCTGTTGGGCGTGGCCATGACATTGCAGTGAGGCGTTTGTTTGTCTTATTGAGATACACGTCCCTACCGAATTTCGTGCGCCTATCTTAAACGGTATGCCAGCCCCGAAAGACAACGCGCTAGGGGGCGCTATCGAGCTCCTGGGGGTCCCCGGGGGACGGGACTTTGTGTGGTCGTACTGGCAGCACTTTGTGATGCCCGTGCAAAGTTTCGTTTGTTTTGAAGCATGGGAACATGCTCAAAATTGCCCCAGCGTGTATGAACAAGAATAATAATAATAATACGGAAACAAAGCAACAACAATAGGGACCTCGTCCCCCTTCGGGCTCGGTCCCTAATAATAATAATAATAATAATAATAATAATAGGGAAACAAAGCAACAACAATAGGGACCTTCGTCCCCCTTCGGGCTCGGTCCCTAATAATAGGGAAACAAAGCAACAACAATAGGGACCTTCGTCCCCCTTCGGGGCTCGGTCCCTAATAATAATAATAATACGGAAACGAAGCAACAACAATAGGGACCTTCGTCCCCCTTCGGGCTCGGTCCCTAATAATAATAGGGAAACAAAGCAACAACAATAGGGACCTTCGCCCCCTTCGGGCTCGGTCCCTAATTAAAGCCGCAAGCGGCGTTGGTCGGGACCTCGCACCTGCGTTTGTTCGTCTTACTGAGACGCACAGCCATACCAAATTTCGTGTGCCTGGGACAATTATCTCACTTCCTGTTGGGCGTGGCCATGACATTGTAGATACCCTGTCAGAACAGACCCTGTCAGACCCTGTCAGACCCTGCCAGACCCTGTCAGACTCTGTCAGACCCTGTCAGACCCTGCATGTGGCCTACATGCTGAGGCCTACATGAACCTTCGATGCTTGTCCCCACATTGCTGCTTGCAGCTATATCAGATCAAAGGTACAAAGATCAAAGACCTTTGATCAGGGCGTTGCCTAGCAACAAATACCTCCCATTCATAACTCATCACTCCCATTCAATAAATACCTAATTTTATCGATCCGCTGTATCGTCATATTACCGCCTATTTGAAAATCCTTCGCAATTTAACATCTCCAACGTCTTAAGATTATGTTCACCAAAATTTAAGCCTATCTGAGGTACGGTGTAGGAGAAGTGTTTCAAATTCCATACCTAACTTTATCGATCCGCCGTATCGTCATATTACCGCCTATTTGAAAATCCTTCGCAATTTAACATCTCCAACGTCTTAAGATTATGTTCACCAAAATTTAAGCCCATCTGAGGTACGGTGTAGGAGAAGTGTTTCAAATTTCATTCTATGTCCAATACCCAAAAATCACACAAAAGCCCAATTATCTCACTTCCTGTTGGGCGTGGCCATGACATTGCAGTGAGGCGTTTGTTCGTCTTATTGAGATACACGTCCCTACCGAATTTCGTGCGCCTATCTTAAACGGTATGCCAGCCCCGAAAGACAACGCGCTAGGGGGCGCTATCGAGCTCCTGGGGGTCACTGGGGGACGGGACTTTGTGTGGTCGTACTGGCAGCACTTTGTGATGCCCGTGCAAAGTTTCGTTCGTTTTGAAGCATGGGAACATGCTCAAAATTGCCCCAGCGAGTGTGAACAAGAACAAGAATAATAATAATAATAATAATAATAATAATAATAATAATAATAATAATAATAATAATAGGGAAACAAAGCAACAACAATAGGGACCTTCGTCCCCCTTCGGGGCTCGGTCCCTAATAATAATAATAATAATAATAGGGAAACAAAGCAACAACAATAGGGACCTTCGCCCCCTTCGGGCTCGGTCCCTAATAATAATAAACAATAAAACCAAATTATAAGCCTCTAATAAGAAAAAATATAAATAAACGCACATTTCCAATTGTAATTAGATGAGAGTAGACCATATTATAGAATTCGAAAGATTAGAAAATAAGGTATTTATCCACTGTGTATTTATCCATCCAGAGCTGGGGTGACAGGCCCACTGTCCTCAGATGGAGTTTCAGTCCTGGCAGTGGGGTCGCTCTCCTCAATTGGGGATTGGATGGGCCCCACTGAGGCATCACTGACAAATAACCCTCCCGGGTTATTTGTCAGTGATTTGTCAGTTCTGGAATCTTCCAGATTCCAGAACAGGAGTCATCTCATTGGCCGGGAGGGAGGCTGGAGCAGGAGCATCTTGGGCGCCGATGCTTGGTGCCTCTGTCATCTCCTGGTCTTGAGCAGCAGAGGGGTGGGAGGAGGCTGAAGGGGCAGGAAGGTCTGTCACAGCATGACATCTCTCCAGGTGCTGTGATAATCCCACAATACCAGAGGCCTTCACACCACAGTGCTCACACTGCTCCTGTGTATGGTACTCCATCAGGTGCTGTGAGAACTGGTCAGATGAAACTTTAGCAGCACAAAGAGCATGTCATGTCAGCAGCTGAACTTTCCTGACTTCCTGATGCTGCACTGGCACTTGGTGTACTGCCGCTGTTGTCCTGTACAGCCTGTGGATCTGCCGGTGCCTCCGTCTGCTTTCCTGACTAGGGAGAAAAAATAATTAAGATAAGACTTTACTGATCTCACACAGGAGAAATTTACTTGCCACAGTTGCTCCAGAACAGTTTGAACAAGAAAGAAAAAGTGCATGCAGGCAAGAATGAGATAAAGTAAGTAATAATAAAAATAAGTAATAATAAAAAGTAATAAAAAAATAATAATAAAAAATAATAACAAAAATTAAAGCCGCAAGCGGCGTTGGTCGGGACCTCGCACCTGCGTTTGTTCGTCTTACTGAGACGCACAGCCATACGAAATTTCGTGTGCCTGGCACAATTATCTCACTTCCTGTTGGGCGTGGCCATGACATTGTAGATACCCTGTCAGAACAGACCCTGTCAGACCCTGTCAGACCCTGTCAGACTCTGTTAGACCCTGTCAGACCCTGCATGTGGCCTACATGCTGAGGCCTACATGAACCTTCGATGCTTGTCCCCACATTGCTGCTTGCAGCTATATCAGATCAAAGGTACAAAGATCAAAGACCTTTGATCAGGGCGTTGCCTAGCAACAAATACCTCCCATTCATAACTCATCACTCCCATTCAATAAATACCTAATTTTATCGATCCGCCGTATCGTCATATTACCGCCTATTTGAAAATCCTTCGCAATTTAACATCTCCAACGTCTTAAGATTATGTTCACCAAAATTTAAGCCTATCTGAGGTACGGTGTAGGAGAAGTGTTTCAAATTCCATACCTAACTTTATCGATCCGCCGTATCGTCATATTACCGCCTATTTGAAAATCCTTCGCAATTTAACATCTCCAACGTCTTAAGATTATGTTCACCAAAATTTAAGCCCATCTGAGGTACGGTGTAGGAGAAGTGTTTCAAATTCCATTCTATGTCCAATACCCAAAAATCACACAAAAGCCCAATTATCTCACTTCCTGTTGGGCGTGGCCATGACATTGCAGTGAGGCGTTTGTTCGTCTTATTGAGATACACGTCCCTACCGAATTTCGTGCGCCTATCTTAAACGGTATGCCAGCCCCGAAAGACAACGCACTAGGGGGCGCTATCGAGCTCCTGGGGGTCACTGGGGGACGGGACTTTGTGTGGTCGTACTGGCAGCACTTTGTGATGCCCGTGCAAAGTTTCGTTCGTTTTGAAGCATGGGAACATGCTCAAAATTGCCCCAGCGAGTGTGAACAAGAACAAGAATAATTAAAGCCGCAAGCGGCGTTGGTCGGGACCTCGCCCCTGCGTTTGTTCGTCTTACTGAGACGCACACCCATACTGAATTTCGTGTGCCTGGCAAAAATGGTAAGCCATATCGGGACTTTGTGTGGTCGTACTGAATGTACACATTTGTTCGTCTTATTGAGATACACGTCCCTACCGAATTTCGTGCGCCTATCTTAAACGGTATGCCAGCCCCGAAAGACAACGCGCTAGGGGGCGCTATCGAGCTCCTGGGGGTCACTGGGGGACGGGACTTTGTGTGGTCGTACTGGCAGCACTTTGTGATGCCCGTGCAAAGTTTTGTTTTGAAGCATGGGAACATGCTCAAAATTGCCCCAATTATCTCACTTCCTGTTGGGCGTGGCCATGACATTGTAGATACCCTGTCAGAACAGACCCTGTCAGACCCTGTCAGACTCTGTTAGACCCTGTCAGACCCTGTCAGACCCTGTCAGACCCTGTCAGACTCTGTTAGACCCTGTCAGACCCTGCATGTGGCCTCCATGCTGAGGCCTACATGAACCTTCGATGCTTGTCCCCACATTGCTGCTTGCAGCTATATCAGATCAAAGGTACAAAGATCAAAGACCTTTGATCAGGGCGTTGCCTAGCAACAAATACCTCCCATTCATAACTCATCACTCCCATTCAATAAATACCTAACTTTATCGATCCGCCGTGTCGTCATATTACCGCCTATTTGAAAATCCTTCGCAATTTAACATCTCCAACGTCTTAAGATTATGTTCACCAAAATTTAAGCCTATCTGAGGTACGGTGTAGGAGAAGTGTTTCAAATTCCATACCTAACTTTATCGATCCGCCGTATCGTCATATTACCGCCTATTTGAAAATCCTTCGCAATTTAACATCTCCAACGTCTTAAGATTATGCTTACCAAAATTTATGCCCATCTGAGGTACGGTCTAGGAGACCCCCCACTGGGGGTCCCCCAGTGGGGGGTCTCCCAGGGACCCCCAGGTCCCCCAGGGACGAGACTTTGTGTGGTCGTACTGGCAGCACTTTGTGATGCCCGTGCAAAGTTTCGTTCGTTTTGAAGCATGGGAACATGCTCAAAATTGCCCCAGCGTGTATGAACAAGAATAATAATAATAATACGGAAACAAAGCAACAACAATAGGGACCTTCGTCCCCCTTCGGGCTCGGTCCCTAATAATAATTAAAGCCGCAAGCGGCGTTGGTCGGGACCTCGCACCTGCGTTTGTTCGTCTTACTGAGACGCACAGCCATACCAAATTTCGTGTGCCTGGCACAATTATCTCACTTCCTGTTGGGCGTGGCCATGACATTGTAGATACCCTGTCAGAACAGACCCTGTCAGACCCTGTCAGACCCTGTCAGACCCTGTCAGACTCTGTTAGACCCTGTCAGACCCTGCATGTGGCCTCCATGCTGAGGCCTACATGAACCTTCGATGCTTGTCCCCACATTGCTGCTTGCAGCTATATCAGATCAAAGGTACAAAGATCAAAGACCTTTGATCAGGGCGTTGCCTAGCAACAAATACCTCCCATTCATAACTCATCACTCCCATTCAATAAATACCTAACTTTATTGATCCGCCGTATCGTCATATTACCGCCTATTTGAAAATCCTTCGCAATTTAACATCTCCAACGTCTTAAGATTATGTTCACCAAAATTTAAGCCTATCTGAGGTACGGTGTAGGAGAAGTGTTTCAAATTCCATACCTAACTTTATCGATCCGCCGTATCGTCATATTACCGCCTATTTGAAAATCCTTCGCAATTTAACATCTCCAACGTCTTAAGATTATGTTCACTAAAATTTAAGCCCATCTGAGGTACGGTGTAGGACAAGTGTTTCAAATTCCATTGTATGTCAAATACCCCAAAATCACACAAAAGGCCAATTATCTCACTTCCTGTTGGGCGTGGCCATGACATTGCAGTGAGGCATTTGTTCGTCTTATTGAGATACACGTCCCTACTGAATTTCATGCTCCTATCTTAAACGGTATGCCAGCCCCGAAAGACAACGCGCTAGGGGGCGCTATCGAGCTCCTGGGGGTCACTGGGGGACGGGACTTTGTGTGGTCGTACTGGCAGCAATTTGTGATGCCCGTGCAAAGTTTCGTTCGTTTTGAAGCATGGGAACATGCTCAAAATTGCCCCAGCGAGTGTGAACAAGAACAAGAATAATTAAAGCCGCAAGCGGCGTTGGTCGGGACCTCGCACCTGCGTTTGTTCGTCTTACTGAGACGCACAGCCATACCAAATTTCGTGTGCCTGGCACAATTATCTCACTTCCTGTTGGGCGTGGCCATGACATTGTAGATACCCTGTCAGAACAGACCCTGTCAGACCCTGTCAGACCCTGTCAGACTCTGTCAGACCCTGTCAGACCCTGCATGTGGCCTCCATGCTGAGGCCTACATGAACCTTCGATGCTTGTCCCCACATTGCTGCTTGCAGCTATATCAGATCAAAGGTACAAAGATCAAAGACCTTTGATCAGGGCGTTGCCTAGCAACAAATACCTCCCATTCATAACTCATCACTCCCATTCAATAAATACCTAATTTTATCGATCCGCCGTATCGTCATATTACCGCCTATTTGAAAATCCTTCGCAATTTAACATCTCCAACGTCTTAAGATTATGTTCACCAAAATTTAAGCCTATCTGAGGTACGGTGTAGGAGAAGTGTTTCAAATTCCATACCTAACTTTATCGATCCGCCGTATCGTCATTTTACCGCCTATTTGAAAATCCTTCGCAATTTAACATCTCCAACGTCTTAAGATTATGTTCACCAAAATTTAAGCCCATCTGAGGTACGGTGTAGGAGAAGTGTTTCAAATTCCATTCTATGTCCAATACCCAAAAATCACACAAAAGCCCAATTATCTCACTTCCTGTTGGGCGTGGCCATGACATTGCAGTGAGGCGTTTGTTCGTCTTATTGAGATACACGTCCCTACCGAATTTCGTGCGCCTATCTTAAACGGTATGCCAGCCCCGAAAGACAACGCGCTAGGGGGCGCTATCGAGCTCCTGGGGGTCACTGGGGGACGAGACTTTGTGTGGTCGTACTGGCAGCACTTTGTGATGCCCGTGCAAAGTTTCGTTCGTTTTGAAGCATGGGAACATGCTCAAAATTGCCCCAGCGAGTGTGAACAAGAACAAGAATAATAATAATAATAGGGAAACAAAGCAACAACAATAGGGACCTTCGCCCCCTTCGGGCTCGGTCCCTAATAATAATAATTAAAGCCGCAAGCGGCGTTGGTCGGGACCTCGCACCTGCGTTTGTTCGTCTTACTGAGACGCACAGCCATACCAAATTTCGTGTGCCTGGCACAATTATCTCACTTCCTGTTGGGCGTGGCCATGACATTGTAGATACCCTGTCAGAACAGACCCTGTCAGACTCTGTTAGACCCTGTCAGACCCTGTCAGACCCTGTCAGACTCTGTTAGACCCTGTCAGACCCTGCATGTGGCCTCCATGCTGAGGCCTACATGAACCTTCGATGCTTGTCCCCACATTGCTGCTTGCAGCTATATCAGATCAAAGGTACAAAGATCAAAGACCTTTGATCAGGGCGTTGCCTAGCAACAAATACCTCCCATTCATAACTCATCACTCCCATTCAATAAATACCTAACTTTATCGATCCGCCGTGTCGTCATATTACCGCCTATTTGAAAATCCTTCGCAATTTAACATCTACAACGTCTTAAGATTATGTTCACCAAAATTTAAGCCTATCTGAGGTACGGTGTAGGAGAAGTGTTTCAAATTCCATACCTAACTTTATCGATCCGCCGTATCGTCATATTACCGCCTATTTGAAAATCCTTCGCAATTTAACATCTCCAACGTCTTAAGATTATGCTTACCAAAATTTATGCCCATCTGAGGTACGGTCTAGGAGACCCCCCACTGGGGGTCCCCCAGTGGGGGGTCTCCCAGGGACCCCCAGGTCCCCCAGGGACGAGACTTTGTGTGGTCGTACTGGCAGCACTTTGTGATGCCCGTGCAAAGTTTCGTTCGTTTTGAAGCATGGGAACATGCTCAAAATTGCCCCAGCGAGTGTGAACAAGAACAAGAATAATAATAATAATAATAATAATAATAGGGAAACAAAGCAACAACAATAGGGACCTTCGTCCCCCTTCGGGGCTCGGTCCCTAATAATAATAATAGGGAAACAAAGCAACAACAATAGGGACCTTCGCCCCCTTCGGGCTCGGTCCCTAATAATAATAATAAATATAGCTGCAAGCAGCAATGCGGGGGCCAAGCACCGTTTGACAGGGTCTAACACTGGGGACCTATAAATTGCTGTGGGTAATGAGGAGACTGGCTGGAATGTGCATGCCAAATTTCACAACTTTTTACCAAACGGTTCTAGGGGCTGCCATAGACTTCCTATATAAAATATCCTTATATTTTTTACCACAAAGTGGAGAAAATGAGCGTTATGTACAAAGAGTCATTTCGAGCAGATCGGTGATTTTGATGTCAATATTTATTGATTTAATGACACCTCAAACATCTAAAACAACAGAGAAACAGATTTTTGATGACAAAGTACATTTTTTATTTACAAATATAAGAAT
The DNA here is from genome assembly GCA_036785185.1 of Paratrypauchen microcephalus. Taxonomy (NCBI): domain Eukaryota; kingdom Metazoa; phylum Chordata; class Actinopteri; order Gobiiformes; family Gobiidae; genus Paratrypauchen; species Paratrypauchen microcephalus. The sequence continues at coordinate 49,646 of JAVJIX010000478.1, forward strand.
ATAAGGCTCTTTGAATTGAAAATTCCTTCAAATCAATAGTGCCAAGAGATGTTTACAGGATATATCTTTTCCTATAAAATAGAACTTTGTCACTTCACAACAATATTGAGGCTCAGAGTACAGATCCATAATAAAAATAAAAATTAATACACACACACACACACACACACACATATATGTACATACACACAAGCCCATGCATAAACCTTTACACACACACAGCTACACACACACGCACACGCACGCACACACGTGCGTATACACACGCACGTACACACACATAACTTCATTCATTACAATTCCCACACAGCAGCATCATTTAAACTTAATTCTTCTCATCTCATGCCTCTCTGGAGACCAGGATCTACTGCTCCAAGTCAGTAAACTTCTTCTTTGGCGCTGTCGTAGTTCTGATCAGAGTTCTTGCTCCGCGCAGCGCACACACGACATGCCCCCTGCCTCTGACAGAGCAGATCTCGGCCCTGACCTCGCTGCTTGATCCGGCTTGTCTCTGTGATCCTCTGATCCAGGATCCTAGGTCCCAAGAGCGATCAGACCGCTCCATAGGCGCTGATCAACAGTCATCTGCTTTTCCGGATTCCCTCACCATCTTGCTCCTCTGGCCAATACACAGTACACAAACTACACGGTCTAACAAGGTCTGACAGGATCTAACAGAGTCTGACAGGGTCTGACAGGGTCAGGGTCTAACCCTGTCAGAACAGACACATCAAAGACAGATCAAAGGTTGCTAGGTGCGTTGCTAGGCAGTTGACAAATTTCTGCAACTTTGACCTGCTGGTGCCACTAGACGGTTGGAGCTGGGGACCTATAAATTGCTGTGGGTAATGAGGAGACTGGCTGGAATGTGCATGCCAAATTTCACAACTTTTTACCAAACGGTTCTAGGGGCTGCCATAGACTTCCTATACTAGAAGAATAATAATAATAATAATAATAACTTTCCGACCCGAAGATCAAAGCAAAGATCAAAGGGTTACCAGGCAACTCGCCTAGGCAACGGAATACGATTCCTAGAGGGTGCCCAGCACCTCTGGTGCTTGGCCCCCTAATAATAATAATTAAAGCCGCAAGCGGCGTTGGTCGGGACCTCGCACCTGCGTTTGTTCGTCTTACTGAGACGCACAGCCATACCAAATTTCGTGTGCCTGGCACAATTATCTCACTTCCTGTTGGGCGTGGCCATGACATTGTAGATACCCTGTCAGAACAGACCCTGTCAGACCCTGTCAGACCCTGTCAGACCCTGTCAGACTCTGTTAGACCCTGTCAGACTCTGTCAGACCCTGTCAGACCCTGTCAGACTCTGTTAGACCCTGTCAGACCCTGCATGTGGCCTACATGCTGAGGCCTACATGAACCTTCGATGCTTGTCCCCACATTGCTGCTTGCAGCTATATCAGATCAAAGGTACAAAGATCAAAGACCTTTGATCAGGGCGTTGCCTAGCAACAAATACCTCCCATTCATAACTCATCACTCCCATTCAATAAATACCTAATTTTATCGATCCGCCGTATCGTCATATTACCGCCTATTTGAAAATCCTTCGCAATTTTACATCTCCAACGTCTTAAGATTATGTTCACCAAAATTTAAGTCTATCTGAGGTACGGTGTAGGAGAAGTGTTTCAAATTCCATACCTAACTTTATCGATCCGCCGTATCGTCATATTACCGCCTATTTGAAAATCCTTCGCAATTTAACATCTCCAACGTCTTAAGATTATGTTCACCAAAATTTAAGCCCATCTGAGGTACGGTGTAGGAGAAGTGTTTCAAATTCCATTCTATGTCCAATACCCAAAAATCACACAAAAGCCCAATTATCTCACTTTCTGTTGGGCGTGGCCATGACATTGCAGTGAGGCGTTTGTTCGTCTTATTGAGATACACGTCCCTACCGAATTTCGAGCGCCTATCTTAAACGGTATGCCAGCCCCGAAAGACAACGCGCTAGGGGGCGCTATCGAGCTCCTGGGGGTCACTGGGGGACGGGACTTTGTGTGGTCGTACTGGCAGCACTTTGTGATGCCCGTGCAAAGTTTCGTTCGTTTTGAAGCATGGGAACATGCTCAAAATTGCCCCAGCGAGTGTGAACAAGAACAAGAATAATAATAATAATTAAAGCCGCAAGCGGCGTTGGTCGGGACCTCGCACCTGCATTTGTTCGTCTTACTGAGACGCACAGCCATACCAAATTTCGTGTGCCTGGCACAATTATCTCACTTCCTGTTGGGCGTGGCCATGACATAGATACCCTGTCAGAACAGACCCTGTCAGACCCTGTCAGACCCTGTCAGACCCTGTCAGACTCTGTTAGACCCTGTCAGACCCTGCATGTGGCCTACATGCTGAGGCCTACATGAACCTTCGATGCTTGTCCCCACATTGCTGCTTGCAGCTATATCAGATCAAAGGTACAAAGATCAAAGACCTTTGATCAGGGCGTTGCCTAGCAACAAATACCTCCCATTCATAACTCATAACTCACATTCAATAAATACCTAACTTTATCGATCCGCCGTATCGTCATATTACCGCCTATTTGAAAATCCTTTGTAATTTAACATCTCCAACGTCTTAAGATTATGTTCACCAAAATTTAAGCCTATCTGAGGTACGGTGTAGGAGAAGTGTTTCAAATTCCATACCTAAATTTATCGATCCGCCGTATCGTCATATTACCGCCTATTTGAAAATCCTTCGCAATTTAACATCTCCAACGTCTTAAGATTATGTTCACCAAAATTTAAGCCCATCTGAGGTACGGTGTAGGAGAAGTGTTTCAAATTCCATTCTATGTCCAATACCCAAAAATCACACAAAAGCCCAATTATCTCACTTCCTGTTGGGCGTGGCCATGACATTGCAGTGAGGCGTTTGTTCGTCTTATTGAGATACACGTCCCTACCGAATTTCGTGCGCCTATCTTAAACGGTATGCCAGCCCCGAAAGACAACGCGCTAGGGGGCGCTATCGAGCTCCTGGGGGTCACTGGGGGACGGGACTTTGTGTGGTCGTACTGGCAGCACTTTGTGATGCCCGTGCAAAGTTTCGTTCGTTTTGAAGCATGGGAACATGCTCAAAATTGCCCCAGCGAGTGTGAACAAGAACAAGAATAATTAAAGCCGCAAGCGGCGTTGGTCAGGACCTCGCACCTGCGTTTGTTCGTCTTACTGAGACGCACAGCCATACCAAATTTCGTGGTATGGCTCACTACAATGTTGGGCGTGGCCATGACATTGCAGTGAGGCGTTTGTTCGTCTTATTGAGATACACGTCCCTACCGAATTTCGTGCGCCTATCTTAAACGGTATGCCAGCCCCGAAAGACAACGCGCTAGGGGGCGCTATCGAGCTCCTGGGGGTCACCGGGGGACGGGTCTTTTTGGAAGCGTAGCTGCTGCACTACGGGATGGCCATGACATTGTAGATACCCTGTCAGAACAGACCCTGTCAGACCCTGTCAGACCCTGTCAGACTCTGTTAGACCCTGTCAGACTCTGTCAGACCCTGTCAGACCCTGCATGTGGCCTACATGCTGAGGCCTACATGAACCTTCGATGCTTGTCCCCACATTGCTGCTTGCAGCTATATCAGATCAAAGGTACAAAGATCAAAGACCTTTGATCAGGGCGTTGCCTAGCAACAAATACCTCCCATTCATAACTCATCACTCCCATTCAATAAATACCTAACTTTATCGATCCGCCGTATCGTCATATTACCGCCTATTTGAAAATCCTTCGCAATTTAACATCTCCAACGTCTTAAGATTATGTTCACCAAAATTTAAGCCCATCTGAGGTACGGTGTAGGAGAAGTGTTTCAAATTCCATTCTATGTCCAATACCCAAAAATCACACAAAAGCCCAATTATCTCACTTCCTGTTGGGCGTGGCCATGACATTGCAGTGAGGCGTTTGTTCGTCTTATTGAGATACACGTCCCTACCGAATTTCGTGCGCCTATCTTAAACGGTATGCCAGCCCCGAAAGACAACGCGCTAGGGGGCGCTATCGAGCTCCTGGGGGTCACTGGGGGACGGGACTTTGTGTGGTCGTACTGGCAGCACTTTGTGATGCCCGTGCAAAGTTTCGTTCGTTTTGAAGCATGGGAACATGCTCAAAATTGCCCCAGCGAGTGTGAACAAGAACAAGAATAATAATAATAATAATAAATATAGCCGCAAGCGGCGATGATCGGCCCTCGCTTGCACTCGCAGCCCCCTGCTAACGCGCCATTATCCTATTCCCATGATGCATCTATGTACCAAATTAGGTGTGGCTACACCAAAGTTTTTGCCGGGCATCCTAATGGCAGGGACAGATGTTTGACCTGTTACCATGGCAACATGATGTGAGATGGAGTGGGGGTGTCATTGTGTTTTTTGATCGAGACCATGTCACGAATGTGTGGTCCAAATTTGGTGTGTCTACGGCAAAGTAAAATTTTGCGCTTCCATGCAATCTTCCTAGGTGGCGCTATTACGGCCAATTGAGATTTTCTTATATCAATCTGTGTAGGGCCGGGGTGTTCACCAACGATTAAAGTTTGAGTAAAATCGGCCAAAGTATGTGCGAATTATCACTCGTCGAAGTTTGACAGGAAATGGCGCCTTCGCCACCAGGTCACATGGTCTATCCAAAATGGCTGGTTGGTTGCCTAGCAACGGTATAATATACTTTTTGTTTATCTTCCCATGATGCATCTGTGTACCAAATTTGGTATGGCTACGACAAAGTTTATGCCGGGCGTCCCATTGGCGACGACAGATGTTTGGCCTGTTGCCATGGCAACACGATGGGACATGGCGTGTTGACGTCATTAAGTTTTTTGATCGATACCCCGTCACGAATATGTGTACCAAATTTGGTATGTCTAGGACAAAGTAAAATTTTGCGCTTCCATGCAATCTCCCTAGGTGGCGCTATTATGGCCATTTCAGATTTTTTTTATGTCAATCTGTTCAGGGCCAGGGTGTACACCAACGAGTAAAGTTTGAGTGAAATCAGCCAAACTATTAGCACATTATCACTCGTCCAAGTTTGACAGGAAGTAGCGCCGTCACCACCAGGTCACATGGTTTATCCTATATGGGTGGTTGGTTGCCAAGCAATGGCGTAATGTACTTTTTTGTTCCTCTTCCCATGATGCATCCGTGTACCAAATTTGGTTTGACTATGACAAAGTTTTTGCCTGGCGTTCCATTGGCGAGGACAGATGTTTGGCCTGTTGCCATGGCAACACGATGGGACATGGCGTCTTGGCGTCATTGAGTTTTTTGATCGAGACCCTGTCATGAATGTGTGTACCAAATTTGGTATGTCTATGACAAAGTAAAATGTTTCTGTTCCATGCAATTACTCTAGGGGGCGTTATAACGGCCATTTTAGATTTTTTATATCAATCTGTTTAGGGCCAGGGTGTCTAACAACAATTAAAGTTTGAGTTAAATCGGCCAAACTATGAGTGCATTATCACTCGTCGAAGTTTGATCGGAAATGGCGCCTTCGCCACCAGGTCGCATGGTCTATCCAAAATGGCTGGTTGGTTGGCTAGCAATGGTATAATATACTTTTTTGTTTCTATTCCCATAATGCATCTGTGTACCAAATTTGATTTGACTAAACCAAAGTTTTTGCCAGGCGTCCCATTTGCAAGGACAGATGTTTAGCCAGTTACCATGGCAACACAATGGGAGATGGCGCGGGGGCGTCATTGAGTTTTTTGATCGAGACCCTGTCACAAATGTGTGTACCAAATTTGGTATGCCTACGACAAAGTAAAATTTTACACTTCCATGCAATCTCCCTAGGGGGCGCTATAGTGTCCATTTTAGATTTTGTCATATCAATCTGTTCAGGGCCGGGGTGTCCATGAACAATTGAAGTTTGAGTGAAATCGGCCAAAGTATGTGCCAATTATCACTCGCCGAATTTGATGGCGAGCCGCAAAAACGAACCCGAAATTTGTGGCGTTGTCACGGAAACACCGTTCACTCTTTTAGAACGCTTTTAACAACTTTTAATGTGACACTTGTCTAGATGATACAGCACGATTCTGGTGAGTCTGGGTCAAAAACCCTAGGAGGAGTTCGTTAAAATACGAGGACAGGAAAATGCGCCTTCAACTCCGGGTCGCGTGCTCAGGCCAATATGGCTAACTTCCTGTTGGTCGCCTAGCAACCGTTTAATATACTTGTTTGTTCCTATTCCCATTATGCATCTGTGTACCAAATTTGGTTTGGCTACGACAAAGTTTTTGCCTGGTGTCTCATTGGTGATGACAGATGTTTGGCCTGTTGCCATGGCAACACGATGGGACATGGCGTATTGGCGTCATTGAGTTTTTTGACCGAGACCCTGTCACGAATGTGTGTACCAAATTTGGTATGTCTATGACAAAGTAAAATTTTGCACTTCCATGCAATCTCCCTAGGTGGCGCTATAGTGTCCATTTCAGATTTTCTTATATCAATCTGTTCAGGGCCGGGGTGTCCACCAACGATTAAAGTTTGAGTGAAATTGGCCAAAGTATGCGCGAATTATCGCTCGTCGAAATTTGATGGCGAGCCGCAAAAACGAACCCGAAATTTGTGGCGTTGTCACGGAAACACCGTTCACTCTTTTAGAACGCTTTTAACAACTTTTAATGTCCCACTTGTCTAGATGATACAGCACGATTCTGGTGAGTCTGGGTCAAAAACCCTAGGAGGAGTTCGTTAAAATACGAGGACAGGAAAATGCGCCCTCGGTGCCAGGTCACGTGCTCGGTCCAAAATGGCCGACTTCCTGTTGGTCGCCTAGCAACCGCTTAATATACTTTTTTGTTCCTATTCCCATGATGCATCTGTGTACCAAATTTGGTTTGGCTACGACAAAGTTTTTGCCTGGCGTCCCATTGGCAAGGAGAGAAGATTGGCCTGTTGCCATGGCAACACGATGGGATATGGCATGTTGGCGTCATTGAGTTTTTTGATCAAGACCCCGTCACGAATATGTGTACCAAATTTGGTATGTCTACGACAAAGTAAAATTTTGCGCTTCCATGCAATCTCCCTAGGTGGCGCTATAGCACCCATTTCAGATTTTCTTATATCAATCTGTTCAGGGCCCGGGTGTCCACCAACGATTAAAGTTTGAGTGAAATCGGCCAAAGTATGCGCGAATTATCGCTCGTCGAAGTTTGATGGCGAGCCGCAAAAACGAACCCGAAATTTGTGGCGTTGTCACGGAAACACCGTTCACTCTTTTAGAACGCTTTTAACAACTTTTAATGTCCCACTTGTCTAGATGATACAGCACGATTCTGGTGAGTCTGGGTCAAAAACCCTAGGAGGAGTTCGTTAAAATACGAGGACAGGGAAACTCCGCCTTCGGCGCCGGGTCACGTGCTCGTTCCAATATGGCCGACTTCCTGTTGGTCGCCTAGCAACGGCATAATATATTTTTTGGTTTGTAACGACATGACCTATCCACCACCCGAATTTCATTTGTCTACGACAAAGTTCATTTTTCGGGTATAGCCATTGGCGCAATGTATTTTGATTTTCTAGGGGGCGCTGTCGAGCCATTTTTTAAGATTTTTTAATACAGATTATTTGTAAATTCCTTTTTTAGCATTCTTGAATTTTGTGCAAAATTTCGTGAGTTTTCGTCCGTGGGAAGTACCCGAAACCTGCAAAAAGGGGGGGAGGAAAATAATAATAATAATAATAAATATAGCCGCAAGCGGCGATGATCGGCCCTCGCTTGCACTCGCAGCCCCCTGCTAACGCGCCACTTTCCTATTCCCATGAACCATCTATGTACCAAATTAGGTGTGGCTACGCCAAAGTTTTTGCTGGGCATCCTAATGGCAGGGACAGCTGTGTGACCTGTTACCATGGCAACATGATGCGAGATGGAGTGGGGGTGTCACTGTGTTTTTTGATCGAGACCATGTCACGAATGTGTGGTCCAAATTTGGTGCGTCTACGATAAAGTAAAATTTTTCTCTTCCATGCAATCTCCCTAGGGGGCGCTATTACGGCCAATTGAGATTTTCTTATATCAATCTGTGTAGGGCCGGGGTGTTCACCAACGATTAAAGTTTGAGTAAAATCGGCCAAAGTATGTGCGAATTATCACTCGTCCAAGTTTGACAGGAAATGGCGCCTTCGCCACCAGGTCACATGGTCTATCCAAAATGGCTGGTTGGTTGCCTAGCAACGGTATAATATACTTTTTGTTTATCTTCCCATGATGCATCTGTGTACCAAATTTTGTTTGACTACACGAAAGTTTTTCCAGAGAATCCTAATGACAAGGACAGATGTTTGGCGTGTTGCCATGGCAACACGATGGGAGATGCCCGGGGTCATCATTGAGATTTTTAATCGAGACCCTGTCACGAATATGTGTACCAAATTTGGTATGTCTACGACAAAATAAAATTTTGCACTTCCATGCAATCTCCCTAGGGGGCGCTATAGTGTCCATTTCAGATTTTCTTACATTGATCTGTTCAGGGCCGGGGTGTCCACCAACGATTAAAGTTTGAGTGAAATCGGCCAAAGTATGTGCGAATTATCACTCGTCGAATTTGATGGCGAGCCGCAAAAACGAACCTGAAATTTGTGGCGTTGTCATGGAAACACCGTTCACTCTTTTAGAACGCTTTTAACAACTTTTAATGTCCCACTTGTCTAGATGATACAGCACGATTCTGGTGAGTCTGGGTCAAAAACCCTAGGAGGAGTTCGTTAAAATACGAGGACAGGAAAATGCACTCTCGGTGCCAGGTCACGTGCTCGGTCCAAAATGGCCGACTTCCTGTTGGTCGCTTAGCAACCGCATAATATACTTTTTTGTTCCTTATCTCATGATGCATCTGTGTACCAAATTTGGTATGGCTACGTCAAAGTTTATGCTGGGCGTCCCATTGGCGACGACAGATGTTTGGCCTGTTGCCATGGCAACATGATGGGACATGGCGTGTTGACGTCATTAAGTTTTTTGATCGATACCCCGTCTCGAATATGTGTACCAAATTTGGTATGTCTACAACAAAGTAAAATTTTGCGCTTCCATGCAATTTCCCTAGGTGGCGCTATAGCACCTATTTCAGATTTTCTTATATTAATCTGTTCAGGGCCAGGGTGTCAACGAACGATTAAAGTTTGAGTGATATCGGCCAAAGTATGCGCGAATTATCGCTCATTGAAATTTGATGGCGAGCCGCAAAAATGAACCCGAAATTTGTGGCGTTGTCACGGAAACACCGTTCACTCTTTTAGAACGCTTTTAACAACTTTTAATGTCCCACTTGTCTAGATGATACAGCACGATTCTGGTGAGTCTGGGTCAAAAACCCTAGGAGGAGTTCGTTAAAATACGAAGACAGGAAAATGCACCCTCGGTGCCGGGTCGCGTGCTCGGCCCAATATAGCTGACTTCCTGTTGGTCGCCTAGCAACGCCGTAATATATTTTTTGGTTCGTAACGACATGACCTATCCACCACCCGAATTTCGTTTATCTACGACAAAGTTCATTTATCGGGTATAGCCATAGGCGCAATGTATTTTGATTTTTGAGGTGGCGCTGTGGAGCCATTTTTAAAGATTTTTTAATACAAATTATTTGTAAATTCCTTTTTTGGCATTCTTGAATTTTGCGCAAAATTTCGTGAGTTTTCGTCCATGGGAAGTATCCGAAACCTGAAAAAGTGGTCGGGAAAATAATAATAATAAGAAAAACCAGAACAGTAACAATATAGTGCCACGAATGGTAACACTAAATATATCAGTGGACAGGGCGCGCGTCCAGTAACCCACCCGTGGGGTCCATTGACACCTACTAGCGCGTTGCACACGTTCCACGCTGGTTCTGCAGTGCTTCGCACCGCAGAACGGTTACAATAGGCCCTATGCGCTCTTCAGCGCTCGGGCCTAAATATAGCCGCAAGCGGCGATGATCGGCCCTCGCTTGCACTCACTGGGGGGGTGGCGCTAACGCGCCATTTTCCTCCCCTTTTTTCTAGCTGGATGCATGTGTGAGTTTGTGCGTTATCTGGATGCATTTGTGTTGAATGCCTGGGGTTGAGGTGGGAAGGGGTTGGTTTTTTTGCCTTTTAATTTCAATTATTTTAAGAGGACGGTCAATCATAAGCCTTTCCTGCACTGTTCTGTTATTTTCTTTTTCTTTTGTGTGTATTTTTGTTCTTTTAAATGCTGGGTGCAAACATAAAAAAAAAATCAATTGAATAAATAAAAATATGAGGACAGAAAATGGTGCCTTTGACACCAGGTCACATGGCCTATTCAATATGGCTGGCTGGTTGCCTAGCAACGACATAATATACTTTTTTATTCCTATTCCCAGGATGCATCTATGTACCGAATTTGGTGTGGCTATACCAAACTTTGTCGAGCATCCTATTGGCGGGGACAGAGGTTTGGCCTGTTACCATGGCAACACGATGTGAGATGGCATGGGGGTGTCACTATGTTTTTTGATCAAGACCATGTCACGAATGTGTGGTCCAAATTTGGTGTGTCTACGGCAAAGTAAAATTCTTCTTTTCCATGCAATTACCTTAGGGGGCGCTATTATGGCCATTTCAGTTTTTTTATGTCAATCTGTTCAGGGCCAGGGTGTACACCAATGAGTAAAGTTTGAGTGAAATCAGCCAAACTATTAGCACATTATCACTCATCCAAGTTTGACAGGAAGTAGCTGCCGTCACCACCAGGTCACATGGTTTATCCTATATGGGTGGTTGGTTGCCAAGCAATGGCGTAAATGTACTTTTTTGTTCCTTCTTCCCATGATGCATCTGTGTACCAAATTTTTTTTTTTTTTTTTTTTTTTGACTATGACAAAGTTTTGCCTGGCGTTCCATTGGCGAGGACAGATGTTTGGCTCATGTTGCCATGGCAACACGATGGGACATGGCATGATTGGCGCTATTGAGTTTTTGATCGAGACCCTGTCACGAATATGTGTACCAAATTTGGTATGTCTATGACAAAGTAAAATTTTTCTGTTCCATGCAATTACTCTAGGGAGCGTTATAACGGCCATTTTAGATTTTTTATATCAATCTGTTTAGGGCCAGGGTGTCTAACAACGATTAAAGTTTGAGTTAAATCGGCCAAACTATGAGTGCATTATCACTCGTCGAAGTTTGATCGGAAGTGGCGCCTTCGCCACCAGGTCGCATGGTCTATGCAATATGGCTGGATGGTTGCCTAGCAATGGTATAATATACTTTTTTGTTTCTATTCCCATAATGCATCTGTGTACCAAATTTGATTTGACTACACCAAAGTTTTTGCCAGGCATCCCATTGGCAAGGACAGATGTTTAGCCAGTTACCATGGCAACACAATGGGAGATGGCGCGGGGGCGTCATTGAGTTTTTTGATCGAGACCCTGTCACAAATGTGTGTACCAAATTTGGTATGTCTACGACAAAGTAAAATTTTACACTTCCATGCAATCTCCCTAGGGGGCGCTATAGTGTCCATTTTAGATTTTCTCATATCAATCTGTTCAGGGCTGGGGTGTTCATGAACAATTGAAGTTTGAGTGAAATCGGCCAAAGTATGTGCCAATTATCACTCGCCGAATTTGATGGCGAGCCGCAAAAACACACCTGTAATTTGTGGCGTTGTCACGGAAACACCGTTCACTCTTTTAGAACGCTTTTAACAACGTTTAATGTGACACTTGTCTAGATGATACAGCACGATTCTGGTGAGTCTGGGTCAAAAACCCTAGGAGGAGTTCGTTAAAATACGAGGACAGGAAAATGCGCCTTCAACTCCGGGTCGCGTGCTCAGGCCAATATGGCTAACTTCCTGTTGGTCACCTAGCAACCGTTTAATATACTTTTTTGTTCCTATTCCCATGATGCATCTGTGTACCAAATTTGGTTTGGCTACGACAAAGTTTTTGCCTGGTGTCTCATTGGTGATGACAGATGTTTGGCCTGTTGCCATGGCAACACGATGGGACATGGCGTATTGGCGTCATTGAGTTTTTTGACCGAGACCCTGTCACGAATGTGTGTACCAAATTTGGTATGTCTATGACAAAGTAAAATTTTGCACTTCCATGCAATCTCCCTAGGGGGCGCTATAGTGTCCATTTCAAATTTTCTTATATCAATCTGTTCAGGGCCGGGGTGTCCACCAACGATTAAAGTTTGAGTGAAATTGGCCAAAGTATGTGCGAATTATCGCTCGTCGAATTTGATGGCGAGCAACAAAAACGAACCTGAAATTTGTGGCGTTGTCACGGAAACACCGTTCACTCTTTTAGAACGCTTTTAACAACTTTTAATGTCCCACTTGTCTAGATGATACAGCACGATTCTGGTGAGTCTGGGTCAAAAACCCTAGGAGGAGTTCGTTAAAATACGAGGACAGGAAAATGCGCCCTCGGTCCCAGGTCACGTGCTCGGTCCAAAATGGCCGACTTCCTGTTGGTCGCCTAGCAACCGCGTAATATACTTTTTGTTCCTATTCCTATGATGCATCTGTGTACCAAATTTGGTTTGGCTACGACAAAGTTTTTGCCTGGCGTCCCATTGGCGAGGACGGATGTTTGTCCTGTTGCCATGGCAACACGATGGGACATGGCGTGTTGGCGTCATTGAGTTTTTTGATCGATACCCCATCACGAATATGTGTACCAAATTTGGTATGTCTACGACAAAGTAAAATTTTGTGCTTCCATGCAATCTCCCTAGGTGGCGCTATAGCACCCATTTCAGATTTTCTTATATCAATCTGTTCAGGGCCGGGGTGTCCACCAACGATTAAAGTTTGAGTGAAATCGGCCAAAGTATGCGCGAATTATCGCTCGTCGAAGTTTGATGGCGAGCCGCAAAAACGAACACGAAATTTGTGGCGTTGTCACGGAAACACCGTTCACTCTTTTAGAACGCTTTTAACAACTTTTAATGTCCCACTTGTCTAGATGATACAGCACGATTCTGGTGAGTCTGGGTCAAAAACCCTAGGAGGAGTTCGTTAAAATACGAGGACAGGAAACTCCGCCTTCGGCGCCGGGTCACGTGCTCGTTCCAATATGGCCGACTTCCTGTTGGTCGCCTAGCAACGGCATAATATATTTTTTGGTTTGTAACGACATGACCTATCCACCACCCGAATTTCATTTGTCTACGACAAAGTTCATTTTTCGGGTATAGCCATTGGCGCAATGTATTTTGATTTTCTAGGGGGCGCTGTCGAGCCATTTTTTAAGATTTTTTAATACAGATTATTTGTAAATTCCTTTTTTGGCGTTCTTGAATTTTGTGCAAAATTTCGTGAGTTTTCGTCGGTGGGAAGTACCCGAAACCTGAAAAAAGTGTATAGGAAAATAATAAGAATAAATAATAATAATAATAATAAGAAAAACCAGAACAATAACAATATGGTGCCACCTATGGTGGCAATATATATATCAATGGAAAGGGCTCGCGTCCAGTAACGCACCCGTGGGGTCCATTGTCAATGACGAGCGCGTTGCGCTCGTCATTGACCTCATCGATTACTCACTTGCCCAATACATATTTTTGGCGTTTACGATGGTTAACGATTACAATTATGCCGCTTTCGCGGCAATGGGCAGTGCCAGTCTGTGCTATTGGATACTGTGAGTGTCACTATAGTGTGGCATTGAGTGTTTGGAAAAGGGAGAGCGCTTCGCGCTCTGGTTTTGTGGGCACACATGACATCGTGCACTGCGTGCACGATGTCATGTGTGCCCACAAAACAATTACAATTTTGCCGCCACGGGCGGTGCCACCGTGCCAGGTCAGCGGGCACCAGTCGTTGACATGAGTGCTAGGTGCTTAAAAAGGGGAGAGCGCTTCGCGCTCTGCTGCGTGCGCAAAACAAAGCGCTTCGCGCTTTGTTTTGCGCACGCTGGTGGGCTGAGAATGTTTTGGGGTGAACAATTACAATTTGGCCGCTATCGCGGCCACGGGCGATGCCACCGTGCCAAGTCAGCGGGCACCAGTCGTTGACATGAGTGCTAGGTGCTTAAAAAGGGGAGAGCGCTTCGCGCTCTGCTGCGTGCGCAAAACAAAGCGCTTCGCGCTTTGTTTTGCGCACGCTGGTGGGCTGAGAATGTTTTGGGGTGAACAATTACAATTTGGCCGCTATCGCGGCCACGGGCGATGCCACCATGCCAAGTCAGCGGGCACCAGTCGTTGACATGAGTGCTAGGTGTTTAAAAAGGGGAGAGCGCTTCGCGCTCTGCTGCGTGCACAAAACAAAGCGCTTCGCGCTTTGTTTTGTGCACGCTGGTTCTGCAGTGCTTCGCACTGCAGAACAGTAACAAAAGGCCCTACGCTTTAGCGCTCGGGCCTAAATATAGCCGCAAGCGGCGATGATCGGCCCTCGCTTGCACTCGCTGGGGGGTGGCGCTAACGCGCCATTTTCCTCCCCTTTTTTTTAGCTGCATGCATGTGTGAGTTTGTGCGTTATCTGGATGCATTTGTGTTGAATGCCTGGGGTTGAGGTGGGGAGGGGTTGTTTGTTTTGCCTTTTAATTTAAATTATTTTAAGAGGAGGGTCAATCATAAGCTTTTCCTGCACTGTTCTGTTATTTTCTTTTTCTTTTGTGTGTATTTTTGTTCTTTTAAATGCTGGGTGCAAACATTAAAAAATCAATTGAATAAATAAAAATATGAGGACAGAAAATGGTGCCTTTGACACCAGGTCACATGGCCTATCCAATATGGCTGGCTGGTTGCCTAGCAACGACGTAATATTCTTTTTTTATTCCTATTCCCATGATGCATCTATGTACAGAATTTGGTGTGGCATATGCCAAACTTTGTCGAGCATCCTATTGGCGGGGACAGAGGTTTGGCCTGTTACCATGGCAACACGATGTGAGATGGCATGGGGGTGTCACTATGTGTTTTGATCAAGACCATGTCACGAATGTGTGGTCCAAATTTGGTGTGTCTACGGCAAAGTAAAATTCTTCTTTTCCATGCAATTACCCTAGGGGGCGCTATTATGGCCATTTCAGATTTTTTTTATGTCAATCTGTTCAGGGCCAGGGTGTACACCAACGAGTAAAGTTTGAGTGAAATCAGCCAAACTATTAGCACATTATCACTCGTCCAAGTTTGACAGGAAGTAGCGCCATCACCAATAGGTCACATGGTCTGTCCTATAAGGCTGGTTGGTCGCCTAGCAATGGCGTAATGTACTTTTTTGTTCCTCTTCCCATGATGCATCTGTGTACCAAATTTGGTTTGACTATGACAAAGTTTTTGCCTGGCGTTCCATTGGCAAGGACAGATGTTTGGCCTGTTGCCATGGCAACACGGTGGGACATGGTGTGTTGGCGTCATTGAGTTTTTTGATCGAGACCCTGTCATGAATGTGTGTACCAAATTTGGTATGTCTGCGACAAAGTAAAATTTTTCTGTTCCATGCAATTACTCTAGGGGGCGCTATAACGGCCATTTTCGATTTTTTATATCAATCTGTTTAGGGCCAGGGTGTCTAACAACGATTAAAGTTTGAGTTAAATCGGCCAAACTATGAGTGCATTATCACTCGTCAAAGTTTGATCGGAAGTGGCGCCTTCGCCACCAGGTCGCATGGTCTATGCAATATGGCTGGTTGGTTGCCTAGCAATGGTATAATATACTTTTTTGTTTCTATTCCCATAATGCATCTGTGTACCAAATTTGATTTGACTACACCAAAGTTTTTGCCAGGCGTCCCTTTGGCAAGGACAGATGTTTAGCCAGTTACCATGGCAACACAATGGGAGATGGCGCGGGGGCGTCATTGAGTTTTTTGATCGAGACCCTGTCACAAATGTGTGTACCAAATTTGGTATGTCTACGACAAAGTAAAATTTTACACTTCCATGCAATCTCCCTAGGGGGCGCTATAGTGTCCATTTTAGATTTTCTCATATCAATCTGTTCAGGGCCGGGGTGTTCATGAACAATTGAAGTTTGAGTGAAATCGGCCAAAGTATGTGCCAATTATCACTCGCCGAATTTGATGGCGAGCCACAAAAACACACCTGTAATTTGTGGCGTTGTCACGGAAACACCGTTCACTCTTTTAGAACGCTTTTAACAACTTTTAATGTCCCACTTGTCTAGATGATACAGCACGATTCTGGTGAGTCTGGGTCAAAAACCCTAGGAGGAGTTCGTTAAAATACGAGGACAGGAAAATGCGCCTTCAACTCCGGGTCGCGTGCTCAGGCCAATATGGCTAACTTCCTGTTGGTCACCTAGCAACCGTTTAATATACTTTTTTGTTCCTATTCCCATGATGCATCTGTGTACCAAATTTGGTTTGGCTACGACAAAGTTTTTGCCTGGTGTCTCATTGGTGATGACAGATGTTTGGCCTGTTGCCATGGCAACACGATGGGACATGGCGTGTTGGCGTCATTGAGTTTTTTGACCGAGACCCTGTCACGAATGTGTGTACCAAATTTGGTATGTCTATGACAAAGTAAAATTTTGCGCTCCCATGCAATCTCCCTAGGGGGCGCTATAGTGTCCATTTCAGATTTTCTTATAGAAATCTGTTCAGGGCCGGGGTGTCCACCAACAATTAAAGGTTGAGTGAAATTGGCCAAAGTATGTGCGAATTATCGCTCGTCGAATTTGATGGCGAGCCACAAAAACGAACCTGAAATTTGTGGCGTTGTCACGGAAACACCGTTCACTCTTTTAGAACGCTTTTAACAACTTTTAATGTCCCACTTGTCTAGATGATACAGCACGATTCTGGTCAGTCTGGGTCAAAAACCCTAGGAGGAGTTCGTTAAAATACGAGGACAGGAAAATGCGCCCTCGGTCCCAGGTCACGTGCTCGGTCCAAAATGGCCGACTTCCTGTTGGTCGCCTAGCAACCGCGTAATATACTTTTTTGTTCCTATTCCTATGATGCATCTGTGTACCAAATTTGGTTTGGCTACGACAAAGTTTTTGCCTGGCGTCCCATTGGCGAGGACGGATGTTTGTCCTGTTGCCATGGCAACACGATGGGACATGTCGTGTTGGCGTCATTGAGTTTTTTGATCGATACCCCATCACGAATATGTGTACCAAATTTGGTATGTCTACGACAAAGTAAAATTTTGTGCTTCCATGCAATCTCCCTAGGTGGCGCTATAGCACCCATTTCAGATTTTCTTATATCAATCTGTTCAGGGCCGGGGTGTCAACGAACGATTAAAATTTGAGTGAAATCGGTCAAAGTATGCGCGAATTATCGCTCGTCGAAGTTTGATGGCGAGCCGCAAAAACGAACACGAAATTTGTGGCGTTGTCACGGAAACACCGTTCACTCTTTTAGAACGCTTTTAACAACTTTTAATGTCCCACTTGTCTAGATGATACAGCACGATTCTGGTGAGTCTGGGTCAAAAACCCTAGGAGGAGTTCGTTAAAATACGAGGACAGGAAACTCCGCCTTCGGCGCCGGGTCACGTGCTCGTTCCAATATGGCCGACTTCCTGTTGGTCGCCTAGCAACGGCATAATATATTTTTTGGTTTGTAACGACATGACCTATCCACCACCCGAATTTCATTTGTCTACAACAAAGTTCATTTTTCGGGTATAGCCATTGGCGCAATGTATTTTGATTTTCTAGGGGGCGCTGTCGAGCCATTTTTTAAGATTTTTTAATACAGATTATTTGTAAATTCCTTTTTTGGCGTTCTTGAATTTTGTGCAAAATTTCGTGAGTTTTCGTCCGTGGGAAGTACCCGAAACCTGCAAAAAGGGGGGGAGAAAAATAATAATAATAAGAATAAAATATAGCCGCAAGCGGCGATGATCGGCCCTCGCTTGCACTCGCAGGGGGGTGGCGCTAACGCGCCATTTTCCTATTCCCATGAACCATCTATGTACCAAATTAGGTGTGGCTACACCAAAGTTTTTGCCGGGCATCCTAATGGCAGGGACAGATGTTTGACCTGTTGCCATGGCAACATGATGTGAGATGGAGTGGGGGTATCACTGTGTTTTTTGATCGAGACCATGTCACGAATGTCTGGTCCAAATTTGGTGTGTCTACGACAAAGTAAAATTTTTCTGTTCCATGCAATCTCCCTAGCGGGCGCTATTACGGCCAATTGAGATTTTCTTATATCAATCTGTGTAGGGCCAGGGTGTTCACCAACGATTAAAGTTTGAGTAAACTCGGCCAAAGTATGTGCGAATTATCACTCGTCGAAGTTTGACAGGAAATGGCGCCTTCGCCACCAGGTCACATGGTCTATCCAAAATGGCTAGTTGGTTGCCTAGCAACGGTATAATATACTTTTTGTTTATCTTCCCATGATGCATCTGTGTACCAAATTTTGTTTGACTACACGAAAGTTTTTCCAGAGAATCCTAATGACAAGGACAGATGTTTGGCCTGTTGCCATGGCAACACGATGGAAGATGCCCGGGGTCATCATTGAGATTTTTGATCGAGACCCTGTCACGAATGTGTGTACCAAATTTGGTATGTCTACGACAAAATAAAATTTTGCATTTACATGCAATCTCCCTAGGGGGCGCTATAGTGTCCATTTCAGATTTTCTTATAGAAATCTGTTCAGGGCCGCGGTGTCCACCAACGATTAAAGTTTGAGTGAAATCGGCCAAAGTATGTGCGAATTATCACTCGTCGAATTTGATGGCGAGCCACAAAAATGAACCTGAAATTTGTGGCGTTGTCACGGAAACACCGTTCACTCTTTTAGAATGCTTTTAACAACTTTTAATGTCCCACTTGTCTAGATGATACAGCACGATTCTGGTGAGTCTGGGTCAAAAACCCTAGGAGGAGTTCGTTAAAATACGAGGACAGGAAAATGCGCCCTCGGTGCCAGGTCACGTGCTCAGTCCAAAATGGCCGACTTCCTGTTGGTCGCTTAGCAACGGCATAATATACTTTTTTGTTCCTTATCCCATGATGCATCTGTGTACCAAATTTGGTATGGCTACGACAAAGTTTATGCTGGGCGTCCCATTGCGAGGACAGATGTTTGGCCTGTTGCCATGGCAACACGATGGGACATGGCGTGTTGACGTCATTAAGTTTTTTGATCGATACCCCGTCACGAATATGTGTACCAAATTTGGTATGTTTAGGACAAAGTAAAATTTTGCGCTTTTATGCAATCTCCCTAGGTGGCGCTATAGCACCTATTTCAGATTTTCTTATATCAATCTGTTCAGGGCCGGGGTGTCCACCAACGATTAAAGTTTGAGTGATATCGGCCAAAGTATGCGCGAATTATCGCTCATTGAAATTTGATGGCGAGACGCAAAAACGAACCCGAAATTTGTGGCGTTGTCACGGAAACACCGTTCACTCTTTTAGAACGCTTTTAACAACTTTTAATGTCCCACTTGTCTAGATGATACAGCACGATTCTGGTGAGTCTGGGTCAAAAACCCTAGGAGGAGTTCGTTAAAATACGAGGACAGGAAAATGCTCCCTCGGTGCCAGGTCGCGTGCTCGGCCCAATATAGCTGACTTCCTGTTGGTCGCCTAGCAACGCCATAATATATTTTTTGGTTCGTAACGACATGACCTATCCACCACCCGAATTTCGTTTATCTACGACAAAGTTCATTTATCGGGTATAGCCATTTTTTGATTTTTGAGGTGGCGCTGTGGAGCCATTTTTAAAGATTTTTTAATACAGATTATTTGTAAATTCCTTTTTTGGCGTTCTTGAATTTTGCGCAAAATTTCGTGAGTTTTCGTCAGTGGGAAGTACCCGAAACCTGAAAAAGTGGTCGGGAAAATAATAATAATAATAATAAATATAGCCGCAAGCGGCGATGATCGGCCCTCGCTTGCACTCGCAGGGGGGGTGGCGCTAACGCGCCATTTTCCTATTCCCATGAACCATCTATGTACCAAATTAGGTGTGGCTACACCAAAGCTTTTGCCGGGCGTCCTAATGGCAGGGACAGCTGTTTGACCTGTTACCATGGCAACATGATGCGAGATGGAGTGGGGGTGTCACTGTGTTTTTTGATCGAGACCCTGTCCCGAATGTGTGGTCCAAATTTGGTGTGTCTACGGCAAAGTAAAATTTTTCTGTTCCATGCAATCTCCCTAGGGGGCGCTATTACGGCCAATTGAGATTTTTTTATATCAATCTGTGTAGGGCCAGGGTGTTCACCAACGATTAAAGTTTGAGTAAAATCGGCCAAAGTATGAGCGAATTATCACTCGTCGAAGTTTGACATGAAATGGTGCCTTCGCCACCAGGTCACATGGTCTATCCAAAATGGTTGGTTGGTTGCCTAGCAACCGAGTAATATACTTTTTGTTTATCTTCCCATGATGCATCTGTGTACCAAATTTTGTTTGAGTACACCAAAGTTTTTCCAGAGAATCCTAATGACAAGGACAGATGTTTGGCCTGTTGCCATGGCAACATGATGGGAGATGCCCCAGGGTCATCATTGAGATTTTTGATCGAGACCCTGTCACGAATGTGTGTACCAAATTTGGTATGTCTATGACAAAGTAAAATTTTTCTGTTCCACACAATCTCCCTAGGTGGCGCTATAGCACCGATTTCAGATTTTCTTACATCAATCTGTTCAGGGCCGGGGTGTCCACAAACGATTGAAGTTTGAGTGAAATCGGCCAAAGTATGTGCGAATTATCACTCGTCGAATTTGATGGCGAGCCACAAAAACGAACCTGAAATTTGTGGCGTTGTCACGGAAACACCGTTCACTCTTTTAGAACGCTTTTAACAACTTTTAATGTCCCACTTGTCTAGATGATACAGCACGATTCTGGTGAGTCTGGGTCAAAAACCCTAGGAGGAGTTCGTTAAAATACGAAGACAGGAAAATGCGCCCTCGGTGCCGGGTCACGTGCTCGTTCCAATATGGCCGACTTCCTGTTGGTCGCCTAGCAACGGTGTAATATAGTTTTTTGTTCCTATTCCCATGATGCATCTGTGTACCAAATTTGGTATGGCTACGACAAAGTTTTTCCTGGGTGTCCCATTGGCAAGGAGAGAAGTTTGGCCTGTTGCCATGGCAACACGATGGGACATGGCGTGTTGGTGTCATTGAGTTTTTTGATCGAGACCCCGTCATGAATATGTGTACCAAATTTGGTATGTCTACGACAAAGTAAAATTTTGCGCTTCCATGCAATCTCCCTAGGTGGCGCTATAGCACCCATTTCAGATTTTCTTATATTAATCTGTTCAGGGCCGGGGTGTCCACCAACGATTAAAGTTTGAGTGAAATCGGCCAAAGTATGCGCGAATTATCGCTCGTCGAAAGTTGATGGCGAATCGCAAAAACGAACCCGAAATTTGTGGCGTTGTCACGGAAACACCGTTCACTCTTTTAGAACGCTTTTAACAACTTTTAATGTCCCACTTGTCTAGATGATACAACACGATTCTGGTGAGTCTGGGTCAAAAACCCTAGGAGGAGTTCGTTAAAATACGAGGACAGGAAACTCCGCCTTCGGCGCCGGGTCACGTGCTCGTTCCAATATGGCCGACTTCCTGTTGGTCGCCTAGCAACGGCATAATATATTTTTTGGTTTGTAACGACATGACCTATCCACCACCCGAATTTCGTTTGTCTACGACAAAGTTCATTTTTCAGGTATAGCCATAGGCGTAATGTATTTTGATTTTCCAGGTGGCGCTGTCGAGCCATTTTTTAAGATTTTTTAATACAGATTATTTGTAAATTCCTTTTTTGGCGTTCTTGAATTTTGTGCAAAATTTCGTGAGTTTTCGTCCGTGGGAAGTACCCGAAACCTGCAAAAAGGGGGGGAGGAAAATAATAATAATAATAAGAAATATAGCCGCAAGCGGCGATGATCGGCCCTCGCTTGCACTCGCAGGGGGGGTGGCGCTAACGCGCCATTTTCCTATTCCCATGAGCCATATATGTACTAAATTAGGTGTGGCTACACCAAAGCTTTTGCCGGCGTTCTAATGGCAGGGACAGCTGTTTGACCTGTTACCATGGCAACATGACGGGAGATGCCGCGGGGTCATCATTGAGATTTTTGATCGAGACCCTGTCACGAATGGGTGGTCCAAATTTGGTGTGTCTACGGCAAAGTAAAATCTTTCTGTTCCATGCAATCTCCCTAAAGGGCGCTATTACGGCCAATTGAGATTTTCTTATATCAATCTGTGTAGGGCCGGAGTGTTCAGCAACGATTAAAGTTTGAGTAAAATCGGCCAAAGTATGAGCGAATTATCACTCGTCGAAGTTTGACAGGAAATGACGCCTTTGCCACCAGGTCACATGGTCTATCCAATATGGCTGGTTGGTTGCCTAGCAACGATGTAATATAATTTTTTGTTCCTCTTCCCATGATGCATCTGTGTACCAAATTTGGTTTGACTAGGACAAAGTTTTTGCCTAGCGTCCCATTGATGATGACAGATTTTTGGCCTGTTGTCATGGCAACACAATGGGAGATGCCATGGGGTCATCATTGAGATTTTTGCTCGAGACCCTATCACGAATGTGTGTATCAAATTTGGTATGTCTACGACAAAGTAAAATTTTGCACTTCCATGTAGTCTCCCTAGGGGGCGCTATAGTGTCCATTTCAGATTTTCTTATATCAATCTGTTCAGGGTCGGGGTGTCCACCAATGATTGAAGTTTGAGTGAAATCAGCCAAAGTATGCGTGAATTAACACTTGTCGAAGTTTGACAAGAAATGACGCATTTGCCACCAGGTCACATGGTCTATCCAATATGTCTGGTTGGTCGCCTAGCAACCGCTTAATATACTTTTTTGTTCCTCTTCCCATGATGCATCTGTGTACCAAATTTGGTTTGACTATGACAAAGTTTTTGCAGAGAATCCTAATGACAAGGACAGATGTTTGGCCTGTTGCCATGGCAACACGATGGGACATGGCGTGTTGGCGTCATTGAGTTTTTTGATCGAGACCCCGTCACGAATATGTGTACCAAATTTGGTATGTCTATGACAAAGTAAAATTTTGCACTTCCATGCAATCTCCCTAGGTGGCGCTATAGCACCCATTTCAGATTTTCTTATATCAATCTGTTCAGGGTCGGGGTGTCCACCAATGATTGAAGTTTGAGTGAAATCGGCCAAAGTATGCGCGAATTATCGCTCGTCGAAGTTTGATGGCGAGCCGCAAAAACGAACCTGAAATTTGTGGCGTTGTCACGGAAACACCGTTCACTCTTTTAGAATGCTTTTAACAACTTTTAATGTCCCACTTGTCTAGATGATACAGCACGATTCTGGTGAGTCTGGGTCAAAAACCCTAGGAGGAGTTCGTTAAAATACGAGGACAGGAAAATGCGCCCTCGGTGCCAGGTCACGTGCTCGGTCCAAAATGGCCGACTTCCTGTTGGTCGCCTAGCAACCGCATAATATACTTTTTTGTTCTGATTCGCATGATGCATCTGTGTACCAAATTTGGTTTGGCTACGACAAAGTTTTTGCCAGGCGTCCCATTGGCGACGACAGATGTTTGGCTTGTTGCCATGGCAACACGATGGGACATGGCGTGTTGGCGTCATTGAGTTTTTTGATCGATACCCCGTCACAAATATGTGTACCAAATTTGGTATGTCTACGACAAAGTAAAATTTTGCGCTTCCATGCAATCTCCCTAGGGGGCGCTATAGTGTCCATTTCAGATTTTCTTATATCAATCTGTTCAGGGCCGGGGTGTCCACCAACGATTAAAGTTTGAGTGAAATCGGCCAAAGTATGCACGAATTATCGCTCGTCGAAGTTTGATGGCGAGCCGCAAAAACGAACCCGAAATTTGTGGCGTTGTCACGGAAACACCGTTCACTCTTTTAGAACGCTTTTAACAACTTTTAATGTCCCACTTGTCTAGATGATACAGCACGATTCTGGTGAGTCTGGGTCAAAAACCCTAGGAGGAGTTCGTTAAAATACGAGGACAGGAAAATGCGCCCTCGGTGCCAGGTCACGTGCTCGGTCCAAAATGGCCGACTTCCTGTTGGTCGCCTAGCAACCGCATAATATACTTTTTTGTTCTGATTCGCATGATGCATCTGTGTACCAAATTTGGTTTGGCTACGACAAAGTTTTTGCCAGGCGTCCCATTGGCGACGACAGATGTTTGGCTTGTTGCCATGGCAACACGATGGGACATGGCGTGTTGGCGTCATTGAGTTTTTTGATCGATACCCCGTCACAAATATGTGTACCAAATTTGGTATGTCTACGACAAAGTAAAATTTTGCGCTTCCATGCAATCTCCCTAGGTGGCGCTATAGCACCCATTTCAGATTTTCTTATATCAATCTGTTCAGGGCCGGGGTGTCCACCAACGATTAAAGTTTGAGTGAAATCGGCCAAAGTATGCACGAATTATCGCTCGTCGAAGTTTGATGGCGAGCCGCAAAAACGAACCCGAAATTTGTGGCGTTGTCACGGAAACACCGTTCACTCTTTTAGAACGCTTTTAACAACTTTTAATGTCCCACTTGTCTAGATGATACAGCACGATTCTGGTGAGTCTGGGTCAAAAACCCTAGGAGGAGTTCGTTAAAATACGAAGACAGGAAACTCCGCCTTCGGCGCCGGGTCGCGTGCTCGGGCCAATATGGCCGACTTCCTGTTGGTCGCCTAGCAACGGCGTAATATATTTTTTGGTTTGTAACGACATGACCTATCCACCACCTGAATTTCGTTTGTCTACGACAAAGTTCATTTTTCGGGTATAGCCATAGGCGCAATGTATTTTGATTTTCCAGGTGGCGCTGTCGAGCCATTTTTAAAGATTTTTCAATACAGATTATTTGTAAATTCCTTTTTTGGCGTTCTAGAATTTTGTGCAAAATTTCGTGAGTTTTCGTCGGTGGGAAGTACCCGAAACCTGCAAAAAGGGGGGGAGGAAAATAATAATAATAATAAGAATAAATAATAATAATAATAAGAAAAACCAGAACAATAACAATATGGTGCCACCTATGGTGGCAATATATATATCAATGGAAAGGGCTCGTGTCCAGTAACGCACCCGTGGGGTCCATTGTCAATGACGAGCGCGTTGCGCTCGTCATTGACCTCATTGATTACTCACTTGCCCAATACATATTTTTGACGTTTACGATGGTTAACGATTACAATTATGCCGCTTTCGCGGCAATGGGCAGTGCCAGTCTGTGCTATTGGATCCTATGAGTGTCACTATAGTGTGGCATTGAGTGTTTGGAAAAGGGAGAGCGCTTCGCGCTCTGGTTTTGTGGGCACACATGACATCGTGCACTGCGTGCACGATGTCATGTGTGCCCACAAAACAATTACAATTTTGCCGCCACGGGCGGTGCCACCGTGCCAGGTCAGCAGGCACCAGTCGTTGACATGAGTGCTAGGTGCTTAAAAAGGGAGAGCGCTTCGCGCTCTGCTGCGTGCACAAAACAAAGCGCTTCGCGCTTTGTTTTGCGCACGCTGGTGGGCCGAGAATGTTTTGGGGTGAACAATTACAATTTGGCCGCTATCGCGGCCACGGGCGATGCCACCGTGCCATGTCAGCGGGCACCAGTCGTTGACATGAGTGCTAGGTGCTTAAAAGGGAGAGCGCTTCGCGCTCTGCTGCGTGCGCAAAACAAAGCGCTTCGCGCTTTGTTTTGCGCACGCTGGTGGGCCGAGAATGTTTTGGGGTGAACAATTACAATTTGGCCGCTATCGCGGCCACGGGCGATGCCACCGTGCCATGTCAGCGGGCACCAGTCGTTGACATGAGTGCTAGGTGCTTAAAAGGGAGAGCGCTTCGCGCTCTGCTGCGTGCACAAAACAAAGCGCTTCGCGCTTTGTTTTGCGCACGCTGGTTCTGCAGTGCTTCGCACTGCAGAACAGTAACAAAAGGCCCTACGCTTTAGCGCTCGGGCCTAATAAATAATAATAATAATAAGAAAAACCAGAACAATAACAATATGGTGCCACCTATGGTGGCAATATATATATCAATGGAAAGGGCTCGTGTCCAGTAACGCACCCGTGGGGTCCATTGTCAATGACGAGCGCGTTGCGCTCGTCATTGACCTCATCGATTACTCACTTGCCCAATACACATTTTTGACGTTTACGATGGGTAACGATTACAATTATGCCGCTTTCGCGGCAATGGGCAGTGCCAGTCTGTGCTATTGGATCCTATGAGTGTCACTATAGTGTGGCATTGAGTGTTTGGAAAAGGGAGAGCGCTTCGCGCTCTGGTTTTGTGGGCACACATGACATCGTGCACTGCGTGCACGATGTCATGTGTGCCCACAAAACAATTACAATTTTGCCGCCACGGGCGGTGCCACCGTGCCACGTCAGCGGGCACCAGTCGTTGACATGAGTGCTAGGTGCTTAAAAAGGGGAGAGCGCTTCGCGCTCTGCTGCGTGCGCAAAACAAAGCGCTTCGCGCTTTGTTTTGCGCACGCTGGTGGGCTGAGAATGTTTTGGGGTGAACAATTACAATTTGGCCGCTATCGCGGCCACGGGCGATGCCACCGTGCCATGTCAGCGGGCACCAGTCGTTGACATGAGTGCTAGGTGCTTAAAAAGGGGAGAGCGCTTCGCGCTCTGCTGCGCGCGCAAAACAAAGCGCTTCGCGCTTTGTTTTGCGCACGCTGGTGGGCCGAGAATGTTTTGGGGTGAACAATTACAATTTGGCCGCTATCGCGGCCACGGGCGATGCCACCGTGCCAAGTCAGCGGGCACCAGTCGTTGACATGAATGCTAGGTGTTTAAAAAGGGGAGAGCGCTTCGCGCTCTGCTGCGTGCACAAAACAAAGCGCTTCGCGCTTTGTTTTGTGCACGCTGGTTCTGCAGTGCTTCGCACTGCAGAACAGTAACAAAAGGCCCTACGCTTTAGCGCTCGGGCCTAAATATAGCCGCAAGCGGCGATGATCGGCCCTCGCTTGCACTCGCTGGGGGGGTGGCGCTAACGCGCCATTTTCCTCCCCTTTTTTCTAGCTGGATGCATGTGTGAGTTTGTGCGTTATCTGGATGCATTTGTGTTGAATGCCTGGGGTTGAGGTGGGGAGGGGTTGTTTGTTTTGCCTTTTAATTTACATTATTTTAAGAGGAGGGTCAATCATAAGCCTTTCCTGCACTGTTCTGTTATTTTCTTTTTCTTTTGTGTGTATTTTTGTTCTTTTAAATGCTGGGTGCAAACATTAATAAATCAATTCAATAAATAAAAATATGAGGACAGAAAATGGTGCCTTTGACACCAGGTCACATGGCCTATCCAATATGGCTGGCTGGTTGCCTAGCAATGGTATAATATACTTTTTTGTTTCTATTCCCATAATGCATCTGTGTACCAAATTTGATTTGACTACACCAAAGTTTTTGCCAGGCGTCCCATTGGCAAGGACAGATGTTTAGCCAGTTACCATGGCAACACAATGGGAGATGGCGCGGGGGTGTCATTGAGTTTTTTTATCGAGACCCTGTCACAAATGTGTGTACCAAATTTGGTACGTCTACGACAAAGTCAAATTTTACACTTCCATGTAATCTCCCTAGGGGGCGCTATAGTGTCCATTTCCGATTTTCTTATATCAATCTGGTCAGGGCCGGGGTGTCCACCAATGATTGAAGTTTGAGTGAAATCAGCCAAAGTATGCGTGAATTAACACTTGTCGAAATTTGACAAGAAATGACGCATTTGCCACCAGGTCACATGGTCTATCCAATATGGCTGGTTGGTCGCCTAGCAACTGCTTAATATACTTTTTTGTTCCTATTCCCATGATGCATCTGTGTACCAAATTTGGTTTGGCTATGACAAAGTTTTTGCCTGGCGTCCCATTGGTGACGACAGATGTTTGGCCTGTTGCCATGGCAACACGATGGGACATGGCGTGTTGGTGTCATTGAGTTTTTTGATCAAGACCCCGTCATGAATATGTGTACCAAATTTGGTATGTCTACGACAAAGTAAAATTTTGCGCTTCCATGCAATCTCCCTAGGTGGCGCTATAGCACCCATTTCAGATTTTCTTATATCAATCTGTTCAGGGCTGGGGTGTCCACCAACAATTAAAGTTTGAGTGAAATTGGCCAAAGTATGTGTGAATTATCGCTCGTCGAATTTGATGGCGAGCCACAAAAACGAACCTGAAATTTGTGGCGTTGTCACGGAAACACCGTTCACTCTTTTAGAACGCTTTTAACAACTTTTAATGTCCCACTTGTCTAGATGATACAGCACGATTCTGGTCAGTCTGGGTCAAAAACCTTAGGAGGAGTTCGTTAAAATACGAGGACAGGAAAATGCGCCCTCGGTCCCAGGTCACGTGCTCGGTCCAAAATGGCCGACTTCCTGTTGGTCGCCTAGCAACCGCGTAATATACTTTTTGTTCCTATTCCTATGATGCATCTGTGTACCAAATTTGGTTTGGCTACGACAAAGTTTTTGCCTGGCGTCCCATTGGCGAGGACGGATGTTTGTCCTGTTGCCATGGCAACACGATGGGACATGGCGTGTTGGCGTCATTGAGTTTTTTGATCGAGACCCCATCACGAATATGTGTACCAAATTTGGTATGTCTACGACAAAGTAAAATTTTGTGCTTCCATGCAATCTCCCTAGGTGGCGCTATAGCACCCATTTCAGATTTTCTTATATCAATCTGTTCAGGGCCGGGGTGTCCACCAACGCTTAAAGTTTGAGTGAAATCGGCCAAAGTATGCGCGAATTATCGCTCGTCGAAGTTTGATGGCGAGCCGCAAAAACGAACACGAAATTTGTGGCGTTGTCACGGAAACACCGTTCACTCTTTTAGAACGCTTTTAACAACTTTTAATGTCCCACTTGTCTAGATGATACAGCACGATTCTGGTGAGTCTGGGTCAAAAACCCTAGGAGGAGTTCGTGAAAATACGAGGACAGGAAACTCCGCCTTCGGCGCCGGGTCACGTGCTCGTTCCAATATGGCCGACTTCCTGTTGGTCGCCTAGCAACGGCATAATATATTTTTTGGTTTGTAACGACATGACCTATCCACCACCCGAATTTCATTTGTCTACGACAAAGTTCATTTTTCGGGTATAGCCATTGGCGCAATGTATTTTGATTTTCTAGGGGGCGCTGTCGAGCCATTTTTTAAGATTTTTTAATACAGATTATTTGTAAATTCCTTTTTTGGCGTTCTTGAATTTTGTGCAAAATTTCGTGAGTTTTCGTCGGTGGGAAGTACCCGAACCTTGAAAAAAGTGGTCGTAAAAATAATAATAATAATAATAAATATAGCCGCAAGCGGCGATGATCGGCCCTCGCTTGCACTCGCAGCCCCCTGCTAACGCGCCATTTTCCTATTCCCATGAGCCATATATGTACCAAATTAGGTGTGGCTACACCAAAGTTTTTGCCGGGCATCCTAATGGCAGGGACAGATGTTTGACCTGTTACCATGGCAACATGATGTGAGATGGAGTGGGGGCGTCATTGTGTTTTTTGATCGAGACCATGTCACGAATGTGTGGTCCAAATTTGGTGTGTCTATGACAAAGTAAAATTTTGTGCATCCATGCAATCTCCCTAGGGGGCGCTATTACGGCCAATTGAGATTTTCTTATATCAATCTGTGTAGGGCCGGGGTGTCCACCAACGATTCAAGTTTGAGTAAAATCGGCCAAAGTATGTGCGAATTATCACTCGTCGAAGTTTGATGGCGAGCCGCAAAAACGAACCCGAAATTTGTGGCGTTGTCACGGAAACACCGTTCACTCTTTTAGAACGCTTTTAACAACTTTTAATGTCCCACTTGTCTAGATGATACAGCACGATTCTGGTGAGTCTGGGTCAAAAACCCTAGGAGGAGTTCGTTAAAATACGAGGACAGGAAACTCCGCCTTCGGCGCCGGGTCACGTGCTCGTTCCAATATGGCCGACTTCCTGTTGGTCGCCTAGCAACGGCATAATATATTTTTTGGTTTGTAACGACATGACCTATCCACCACCCGAATTTCGTTTGTCTACGACAAAGTTCATTTTTCGGGTATAGCCATAGGCGCAATGTATTTTGATTTTCCAGGTGGCGCTGTCGAGACATTTTTAAAGATTTTTTAATACTGATTATTTGTAAATTCCTTTTTTGGCATTCTTGAATTTTGTGCAAAATTTCGTGAGTTTTCGTCGGTGGGAAGTACCCGAAACCTGCAAAAATGGGGGGAGAAAAATAATAATAATAAGAATAAATAATAATAATAAATATAGCCGCAAGCGGCGATGATCGGCCCTCGCTTGCACTTGCTGGGGGGGTGGCGCTAACGCGCCATTTTCCTCCCCTTTTTTCTAGCTGGATGCATGTGTGAGTTTGTGCGTTATCTGGATGCATTTGTGTTGAATGCCTGGGGTTGAGGTGGGGAGGGGTTGTTTGTTTTGCCTTTTAATTTAAATTATTTTAAGAGGAGGGTCAATCATAAGCCTTTCCTGCACTGTTCTGTTATTTTCTTTTTCTTTTGTGTGTATTTTTGTTCTTTTAAAATGCTGGGTGCAAACATTAATAAATCAATTCAATAAATAAAAATATGAGGACAGAAAATGGTGCCTTTGACACCAGGTCACATGGCCTATCCAATATGGCTGGCTGGTTGCCTAGCAATGGTATAATATACTTTTTTGTTTCTATTCCCATAATGCATCTGTGTACCAAATTTGATTTGACTACACCAAAGTTTTTGCCAGGCGTCCCATTGGCAAGGACAGATGTTTAGCCAGTTACCATGGCAACACAATGGGAGATGGCGCGGGGGTGTTATTGAGTTTTTTGATCGAGACCCTGTCACAAATGTGTGTACCAAATTTGGTATGTCTACGACAAAGTAAAATTTTACACTTCCATGCAATCTCCCTAGGGGGCGCTATAGTGTCCATTTTAGATTTTCTCATATCAATCTGTTCAGGGCTAGGGTGTCCATGAACAATTGAAGTTTGAGTGAAATCGGCCAAAGTATGTGCCAATTATCACTCGCCGAATTTGATGGCGAGCCGCAAAAACACACCTTTAATTTGTGGCGTTGTTACGGAAACACCGTTCACTCTTTTAGAACGCTTTTAACAACTTTTAATGTCCCACTTGTCTAGATGATACAGCACGATTCTGGTGAGTCTGGGTCAAAAACCCTAGGAGGAGTTCGTTAAAATACGAGGACAGGAAAATGCGCCCTCGGTGCCAGGTCACGTGCTCGGTCCAAAATGGCCGACTTCCTGTTGGTCGCCTAGCAACGGCATAATATACTTTTTTGTTCCTCTTCCCATGATGCATCTGTGTACCAAATTTGGTTTGGCTACGACAAAGTTTTTGCCTGGCGTCCCATTGGCAAGGAGAGAAGATTGGCCTGTTGCCATGGCAACACGATGGGATATGGCGTGTTGGCGTCATTGAGTTTTTTGATCAAGACCCCGTCACGAATATGTGTATCAAATTTGGTATGTCTACGACAAAGTAAAATTTTGCGCTTCCATGCAATCTCCCTAGGTGGCGCTATAGCACCTATTTCAGATTTTCTTATATCAGTCTGTTCAGGGCCGGGGTGTCCACCAACGATTAAAATTTGAGGTAAATCGGCCAAAGTATGCGCGAATTATCGCTCGTCGAAGTTTGATGGCGAGCCGCAAAAACGAACCCGAAATTTGTGGCGTTGTCACGGAAACACCGTTCACTCTTTTAGAACGCTTTTAACAACTTTTAATGTCCCACTTGTCTAGATGATACAGCACGATTCTGGTGAGTCTGGGTCAAAAACCCTAGGAGGAGTTCGTTAAAATACGAGGACAGGAAACTCCGCCTTCGGCGCCGGGTCACGTGCTCGTTCCAATATGGCCGACTTCCTGTTGGTCGCCTAGCAACGGCATAATATATTTTTTGGTTTGTAACGACATGACCTATCCACCACCCGAATTTCATTTGTCTACGACAAAGTTCATTTTTCGGGTATAGCCATAGGCGCAATGTATTTTGATTTTCCAGGTGGCGCTGTCGAGCCATTTTTTAAGATTTTTTAATACAGATTATTTGTAAATTCCTTTTTTGGCGTTCTTGAATTTTGTGCAAAATTTCGTGAGTTTTCGTCCGTGGGAAGTACCCGAAACCTGCAAAAATGGGGGGAGGAAAATAATAATAATAATAAATATAGCCGCAAGCGGCGATGATCGGCCCTCGCTTGCACTCACTGGGGGGTGGCGCTAACGCGCCATTTTCCTCCCCCTTTTTCTAGCTCGATGCATGTGTGAGTTTGTGCGTTATCTGGATGCATTTGTGTTGAATGCCTGGGGTTGAGGTGGGGAGGGGTTGTTTGTTTTGCCTTTTAATTTTAATTATTTTAAGAGGAGGGTCAATCATAAGCCTTTCCTGCACTGTTCTGTTATTTTCTTTTTCTTTTGTGTGTATTTTTGTTCTTTTAAATGCTGGGTGCAAACATAAAAAAAATCAATTGAATAAATAAAAATATGAGGACAGAAAATGGTGCCTTTGACACCAAGTCACATGGCCTATCCAATATGGCTGGCTGGTTGCCTAGCAACGACGTAATATACTTTTTTATTCCTATTCCCATGATGCATCTATGTACAGAATTTGGTGTGGCTATACCAAACTTTGTCGAGCATCCTATTGGCGGGGACAGAGGTTTGGCCTGTTACCATGGCAACACGATGTGAGATGGCATGGGGGTGTCACTATGTTTTTTGATCAAGACCATGTCACGAATGTGTGGTCCAAATTTGGTGTGTCTACGGCAAAGTAAAATTCTTCTTTTCCATGCAATTACCCTAGGGGGCGCTATTATAGCCATTTCAGATTTTTTTAATGTCAATGTGTTCAGGGCCAGGGTGTACACCAACGAGTAAAGTTTGAGTGAAATCAGCCAAACTATTAGCACATTATCACTCGTCCAAGTTTGACAGGAAGTAGCGCCGTCACCACCAGGTCACACGGTTTATCCTATATGGGTGGTTGGTTGCCTAGCAATGGCGTAATGTACTTTTTTGTTCCTCTTCCCATGATGCATCTGTGTACCAAATTTGGTTTGACTATGACAAAGTTTTTGCCTGGCGTTCCATTGGCGAGGACAGATGTTTGGCCTGTTGCCATGGCAACACGATGGGACATGGCGTGTTGGCGTCATTGAGTTTTTTGATCAAGACCTTGTCATGAATGTGTGTACCAAATTTGGTATGTCTATGACAAAGTAAAATTTTTCTGTTCCATGCAATTACTCTAGGGGGCGCTATAACGGCCATTTTAGATTTTTTATATCAATCTGTTTAGGGCCAGGGTGTCTAACAACGATTAAAGTTTGAGTTAAATCGGCCAAACGATGAGTGCATTATCACTCGTCGAAGTTTGATCGGAAGTGGCGCCTTCGCCACCAGGTCACATGGTCTATCCAATATGGCTGGTTGGTCGCCTAGCAATGGCGAAATATACTTTTTTGGTCCTATTCCCATGATGCATCTGTGTACCAAATTAGGTGTGGCTACGACAAAGTTTTTGCTTTACATCCCATTGGTGACGACAGATGTTTGGCCTGTTGCCATGGCAACACGATGGGACATGGCGTGTTGGTGTCATTGAGTTTTTTGATCAAGACCCCGTCAGGAATATATGTACCAAATTTGGTATGTCTACGACAAAGTAAAATTTTGCGCTCCCATGCAATCTCCCTAGGGGGCGCTATAGTGTCCATTTCAGATTTTCTTATAGAAATCTGTTCAGGGCCGGGGTGTCCACAAACGATTAAAGTTTGAGTGAAATCGGCCAAACTATGTGCAAATTATCACTCGTCGAATTTGATGGCGAGCCACAAAAACGAACCCGAAATTTGTGGCGTTGTCACGGAAACACCGTTCACTCTTTTAGAACGCTTTTAACAACTTTTAATGTCCCACTTGTCTAGATGATACAGCACGATTCTGGTGAGTCTGGGTCAAAAACCCTAGGAGGAGTTCGTTAAAATACGTGGACAGGAAAATGCGCCCTCGGTGCCAGGTCACGTGCTCGGTCCAAAATGGCCGACTTCCTGTTGGTCGCCTAGCAACCCCATAATATACTTTTTTGTTCCTATTCCCATGATGCATCTGTGTACCAAATTTGGTTTGGCTATGACAAAGTTTTTGCCTGGCGTCCCATTGGCGAGGACAGATGTTTGGCCTGTTGCCATGGCAACACGATGGGACATGGCGTATTGGCGTCATTGAGTTTTTTGATCGATACCCCGTCATGAATATGTGTACCAAATTTGGTATGTCTACGACAAAGTAAAATTTTGCGCTTCCATGCAATCTCCCTAGGTGGCGCTATAGCACCCATTTCAGATTTTCTTATATCAATCTGTTCAGGGCCCGGGTGTCCACCAACGATTAAAGTTTGACTGAAATCGGCCAAAGTATGCACGAATTATCGCTCGTCGAAGTTTGATGGCGAGCCGCAAAAACGAACCCGAAATTTGTGGCGTTGTCACTGAAACACCGTTCACTCTTTTAGAACGCTTTTAACAACTTTTAATGTCCCACTTGTCTAGATGATACAGCACGATTCTGGTGAGTCTGGGTCAAAAACCCTAGGAGGAGTTCGTTAAAATACGAAGACAGGAAACTCCGCCTTCGGCGCCGGGTCGCGTGCTCGGGCCAATATGGCCGACTTCCTGTTGGTCGCCTAGCAACGGCGTAATATATTTTTTGGTTTGTAACGACATGACCTATCCACCACCCGAATTTCGTTTGTCTACGACAAAGTTCATTTTTCGGGTATAGCCATTGGCGCAATGTATTTTGATTTTCCAGGTGGCGCTGTCGAGCCATTTTTTAAGATTTTTTAATACAGATTATTTGTAAATTCCTTTTTTGGCGTTCTTGAATTTTGTGCAAAATTTCGTGAGTTTTCGTCGGTGGGAAGTACCCGAAACCTGAAAAAAGGGGTTAGAAAAATAATAATAATAATAAATATAGCCGCAAGCGGCGATGATCGGCCCTCGCTTGCACTCGCAGCCCCCTGCTAACGCGCCATTTTCCTATTCCCATGAACCATCTATGTACCAAATTAGACCCTGTCACGAATGTGTGTACCAAATTTGGTATGTTTATGACAAAATAAAATTTTGCACTTCCCTAGGGGGCGCTATATCGTCCATTTCAGATTTTCTTATATTAATCTGTTCAGGGCCGGGGTGTCCACCAACGATTGAAGTTTGAGTGAAATCAGCCAAAGTATGTGCGAATTATCACTTGTCGAATTTGATGGCGAGCCACAAAAATGAACCTGAAATTTGTGGCGTTGTCACGGAAACACCGTTCACTCTTTTAGAACGCTTTTAACAACTTTTAATGTCCCACTTGTCTAGATGATACAGCACAATTCTGGTGAGTCTGGGTCAAAAACCCTAGGAGGAGTTCGTTAAAATACGAGGACAGGAAAATGCGCCCTCGGTGTCAGGTCACGTGCTCGGTCCAAAATGGCCGACTTCCTGTTGGTCGCCTAGCAACCGCATAATATACTTTTTTGTTCCTATTCCCATGATGCATCTGTGTACCAAATTTGGTTTGGCTACGACAAAGTTTTTGCCAGGCGTCCCATTGGCGATGACAGATGTTTGGCCTGTTGCCATGGCAACACGATGGGACATGGCGTGTTGGCGTCATTGAGTTTTTTGATCGATACCCCGTCACAAATATGTGTACCAAATTTGGTATGTCTACGACAAAGTAAAATTTTGCGCTTCCATGCAATCTCCCTAGGTGGCGCTATAGCACCCATTTCAGATTTTCTTATATAAATCTGTTCAGGGCCAGGGTGTCCACCAACGATTAACGTTTGAGTGAAATCGGCCAAAGTATGCACGAATTATCGCTCGTCGAAGTTTGATGGCGAGCCGCAAAACGAACCCGAAATTTGTGGCGTTGTCATGGAAACACCGTTCACTCTTTTAGAACGCTTTTAACAACTTTTAATGTCCCACTTGTCTAGATGATACAGCATGATTCTGGTGAGTCTGGGTCAAAAACCCTAGGAGGAGTTCGTTAAAATACGAAGACAGGAAAATGCGCCTTCGGCGCCGGGTCGCGTGCTCGGGCCAATATGGCCGACTTCCTGTTGGTCGCCTAGCAACGGCGTAATATATTTTTTGGTTTGTAACGACATGACCTATCCACCACCCGAATTTCGTTTGTCTACGACAAAGTTCATTTTTCGGGTATAGCCATTGGCGCAATGTATTTTGATTTTCCAGGTGGCGCTGTCGAGCCATTTTTTAAGATTTTTTAATACAGATTATTTGTAAATTCCTTTTTTGGCGTTCTTGAATTTTGTGCAAAATTACGTGAGTTTTCGTCGGTGGGAAGTACCCGAAACCTGAAAAAAGGGGTTAGAAAAATAATAATAATAATAAGAAAAACCAGAACAATAACAATATGGTGCCACCTATGGTGGCAATATATATATCAATGGAAAGGGCTCGTGTCCAGTAACGCACCCGTGGGGTCCATTGTCAATGACGAGCGCGTTGCGCTCGTCATTGACCTCATCGATTACTCACTTGCCCAATACACATTTTTGGCGTTTACGATGGTTAACGATTACAATTATGCCGCTTTCGCGGCAATGGGCAGTGCCAGTCTGTGCTATTGGATCCTATGAGTGTCACTATAGTGTGGCATTGAGTGTTTGGAAAAGGGAGAGCGCTGCGCGCTCTGGTTTTGTGGGCACACATGACATCGTGCACTGCGTGCACGATGTCATGTGTGCCCACAAAACAATTACAATTTTGCCGCCACGGGCGGTGCCACCGTGCCAGTTCAGTGGGCACCAGTCGTTGACATGAGTGCTAGGTGCTTAAAAGGGAGAGCGCTTCGCGCTCTGCTGCGTGCGCAAAACAAAGCGCTTCGCGCTTTGTTTTGCGCACGCTGGTGGGCCGAGAATGTTTTGGGGTGAACAATTACAATTTGGCCGCTATCGCGGCCACGGGCGATGCCACCGTGCCATGTCAGCGGGCACCAGTCGTTGACATGAGTGCTAGGTGTTTAAAAAGGGGAGAGCGCTTCGCGCTCTGCTGCGTGCACAAAACAAAGCGCTTCGCGCTTTGTTTTGTGCACGCTGGTTCTGCAGTGCTTCGCACTGCAGAACAGTAACAAAAGGCCCTACGCTTTAGCGCTCGGGCCTAATAATAAGAAGAAGAAAAACCAGAACAATAACAATATGGTGCCACCTATGGTGGCAATATATATATCAATGGAAAGGGCTCGCGTCCAGTAACGCACCCGTGGGGGCCATTGTCAATGACGAGCGCGTTGCGCTCGTCATTGACCTCATCGATTACTCACTTGCCCAATACATATTTTTGACGTTTACGATGGTTAACGATTACAAATATGCCGCTTTCGCGGCAATGGGCAGTGCCAGTCTGTGCTATTGGATCCTATGAGTGTCACTATAGTGTGGCATTGAGTGTTTGGAAAAGGGAGAGCGCTTCGCGCTCTGGTTTTGTGGGCACACATGACATCGTGCACTGCGTGCACGATGTCATGTGTGCCCACAAAACAATTACAATTTTGCCGCCACGGGCGGTGCCACCGTGCCAGGTCAGCGGGCACAGTCGTTGACATGAGTGCTAGGTGCTTAAAAAGGGGAGAGCGCTTCGCGCTCTGCTGCGTGCGCAAAACAAAGCGCTTCGCGCTTTGTTTTGCGCACGCTGGTGGGCCAAGAATGTTTTGGGGTGAACAATTACAATTTGGCCGCTATCGCGGCCACGGGCGATGCCACCGTGCCAAGTCAGCGGGCACCAGTCGTTGACATGAGTGCTAGGTGTTTAAAAAGGGGAGAGCGCTTCGCGCTCTGCTGCGTGCGCAAAACAAAGCGCTTCGCGCTTTGTTTTGCGCACGCTGGTTCTGCAGTGCTTCGCACTGCAGAACAGTAACAAAAGGCCCTACGCTTTAGCGCTCGGGCCTAATAATAATAATAAGAATAAGAAAAACCAGAACAATAACAATATGGTGCCACCTATGGTGGCAATATATATATCAATGGAAAGGGCTCGTGTCCAGTAACGCACCCGTGGGGTCCATTGTCAATGACGAGCGCGTTGCGCTCGTCATTGACCTCATCGATTACTCACTTGCCCAATACACATTTTTGGCGTTTACGATGGTTAACGATTACAATTATGCCGCTTTCGCGGCAATGGGCAGTGCCAGTCTGTGCTATTGGATGCTATGAGTGTCACTATAGTGTGGCATTGAGTGTTTGGAAAAGGGAGAGCGCTTCGCGCTCTGGTTTTGTGGGCACACATGACATCGTGCACTGCGTGCACGATGTCATGTGTGCCCACAAAACAATTACAATTTTGCCGGCACGGGCGGTGCCACTGTGCCAGGTCAGCGGGCACCAGTCGTTGACATGAGTGCTAGGTGCTTAAAAAGGGGAGAGCGCTTCGCGCTCTGCTGCGTGCGCAAAACAAAGCGCTTCGCGCTTTGTTTTGCGCACGTTGGTGGGCCGAGAATGTTTTGGGGTGAACAATTACAATTTGGCCGCTATCGCGGCCACGGGCGATGCCACCGTGCCATGTCAGCGGGCACCAGTCGTTGACATGAGTGCTAGGTGTTTAAAAAGGGGAGAGCGCTTCGCGCTCTGCTGCGTGCGCAAAACAAAGCGCTTCGCGCTTTGTTTTGCGCACGCTGGTGGGCCGAGAATGTTTTGGGGTGAACAATTACAATTTGGCCGCTATCGCGGCCACGGGCGATGCCACCGTGCCATGTCAGCGGGCACCAGTCGTTGACATGAGTGCTAGGTGTTTAAAAAGGGGAGAGCGCTTCGCGCTCTGCTGCGTGCGCAAAACAAAGCGCTTCGCGCTTTGTTTTGCGCACGCTGGTTCTGCAGTGCTTCGCACTGCAGAACAGTAACAAAAGGCCCTACGCTTTAGCGCTCGGGCCTAATAATAATAATAATAAGAAAAACCAGAACAATAACAATATGGTGCCACCTATGGTGGCAATATATATATCAATGGAAAGGGCTCGTGTCCAGTAACGCACCCGTGGGGTCCATTGTCAATGACGAGCGCGTTGCGCTCGTCATTGACCTCATCGATTACTCACTTGCCCAATACACATTTTTGGCGTTTACGATGGTTAACGATTACAATTATGCCGCTTTCGCGGCAATGGGCAGTGCCAGTCTGTGCTATTGGATCCTATGAGTGTCACTATAGTGTGGCATTGAGTGTTTGGAAAAGGGAGAGCGCTTCGCGCTCTGGTTTTGTGGGCACACATGACATCGTGCACTGCGTGCACGATGTCATGTGTGCCCACAAAACAATTACAATTTTGCCGCCACGGGTGGTGCCACCGTGCCAGGTCAGCGGGCACCAGTCGTTGACATGAGTGCTAGGTGCTTAAAAAGGGGAGAGCGCTTCGCGCTCTGCTGCGTGCGCAAAACAAAGCGCTTCGCGCTTTGTTTTGCGCACGCTGGTGGGCCGAGAATGTTTTGGGGTGAACAATTACAATTTGGCCGCTATCGCGGCCACGGGCGATGCCACCGTGCCAAGTCAGCGGGCACCAGTTGTTGACATGAGTGCTAGGTGTTTAAAAAGGGGAGAGCGCTTCGCGCTCTGCTGCGTGCACAAAACAAAGCGCTTCGCGCTTTGTTTTGTGCACGCTGGTGGGCCGAGAATGTTTTGGGGTGAACAATTACAATTTGGCCGCTATCGCGGCCACGGGCGATGCCACCGTGCCAGGTCAGCGGGCACCAGTCGTTGACATGAGTGCTAGGTGCTTAAAAAGGGGAGAGCGCTTCGCGCTCTGCTGCGTGCACAAAACAAAGCGCTTCGCGCTTTGTTTTGTGCACGCTGGTTCTGCAGTGCTTCGCACTGCAGAACAGTAACAAAAGGCCCTACGCTTTAGCGCTCGGGCCTAATAATAAGAAGAAGAAAAACCAGAACAATAACAATATGGTGCCACCTATGGTGGCAATATATATATCAATGGAAAGGGCTCGTGTCCAGTAACGCACCCGTGGGGTCCATTGTCAATGACGAGCGCGTTGCGCTCGTCATTGACCTCATCGTTTACTCACTTGCCCAATACACATTTTTGACGTTTACGATGGGTAACGATTACAATTATGCCGCTTTCGCGGCAATGGGCAGTGCCAGTCTGTGCTATTGGATCCTATGAGTGTCACTATAGTGTGGCATTGAGTGTTTGGAAAAGGGAGAGCGCTTCGCGCTCTGGTTTTGTGGGCACACATGACATCGTGCACTGCGTGCACGATGTCATGTGTGCCCACAAAACAATTACAATTTTGCCGCCACGGGCGGTGCCACCGTGCCAGGTCAGCGGGCACCAGTCGTTGACATGAGTGCTAGGTGCTTAAAAGGGAGAGCGCTTCGCGCTCTGCTGCGTTGGCAAAACAAAGCGCTTCGCGCTTTGTTTTGCGCACGCTGGTGGGCCGAGAATGTTTTGGGGTGAACAATTACAATTTGGCCGCTATCGCGGCCACGGGCGATGCCACCGTGCCAAGTCAGCGGGCACCAGTCGTTGACATGAGTGCTAGGTGTTTAAAAAGGGGAGAGCGCTTCGCGCTCTGCTGCGTGCACAAAACAAAGCGCTTCGCGCTTTGTTTTGTGCACGCTGGTTCTGCAGTGCTTCGCACTGCAGAACAGTAACAAAAGGCCCTACGCTTTAGCGCTCGGGCCTAATTAAAGCCGCAAGCGGCGTTGGTCGGGACCTCGCACCTGCGTTTGTTCGTCTTACTGAGACGCACAGCCATACCAAATTTCGTGTGCCTGGCACAATTATCTCACTTCCTGTTGGGCGTGGCCATGACATTGTAGATACCCTGTCAGAACAGACCCTGTCAGACCCTGTCAGACCCTGTCAGACCCTGTCAGACTCTGTTAGACCCTGTCAGACTCTGTCAGACCCTGTCAGACCCTGCATGTGGCCTACATGCTGAGGCCTACATGAACCTTCGATGCTTGTCCCCACATTGCTGCTTGCAGCTATATCAGATCAAAGGTACAAAGATCAAAGACCTTTGATCAGGGCGTTGCCTAGCAACAAATACCTCCCATTCATAACTCATCACTCCCATTCAATAAATACCTAATTTTATCGATCCGCCGTATCGTCATATTACCGCCTATTTGAAAATCCTTCGCAATTTAACATCTCCAACGTCTTAAGATTATGTTCACCAAAATTTAAGCCTATCTGAGGTACGGTGTAGGAGAAGTGTTTCAAATTCCATACCTAACTTTATCGATCCGCCGTATCGTCATATTACCGCCTATTTGAAAATCCTTCGCAATTTAACATCTCCAACGTCTTAAGATTATGTTCACCAAAATTTAAGCCCATCTGAGGTACGGTGTAGGAGAAGTGTTTCAAATTCCATTCTATGTCCAATTCCCAAAAATCACACAAAAGCCCAATTATCTCACTTCCTGTTGGGCGTGGCCATGACATTGCAGTGAGGCGTTTGTTCGTCTTATTGAGATACACGTCCCTACCGAATTTCGTGCGCCTATCTTAAATGGTATGCCAGCCCCGAAAGACAACGCGCTAGGGGGCGCTATCGAGCTCCTGGGGGTCACTGGAGGACGAGACTTTGTGTGGTCGTACTGGCAGCACTTTGTGATGCCCGTGCAAAGTTTCGTTCGTTTTGAAGCATGGGAACATGCTCAAAATTGCCCCAGCGAGTGTGAACAAGAACAAGAATAATAATAATAATAATAATTAAAGCCGCAAGCGGCGTTGGTCGGGACCTCGCACCTGCGTTTGTTCGTCTTACTGAGACGCACAGCCATACGAAATTTCGTGTGCCTGGCACAATTATCTCACTTCCTGTTGGGCGTGGCCATGACATTGTAGATACCCTGTCAGAACAGACCCTGTCAGACCCTGTCAGACCCTGTCAGACCCTGTCAGACTCTGTTAGACCCTGTCAGACTCTGTCAGACCCTGTCAGACCCTGCATGTGGCCTACATGCTGAGGCCTACATGAACCTTCGATGCTTGTCCCCACATTGCTGCTTGCAGCTATATCAGATCAAAGGTACAAAGATCAAAGACCTTTGATCAGGGCGTTGCCTAGCAACAAATACCTCCCATTCATAACTCATCACTCCCATTCAATAAATACCTAATTTTATCGATCTGCCGTATCGTCATATTACCGCCTATTTGAAAATCCTTCGCAATTTAACATCTCCAACGTCTTAAGATTATGTTCACCAAAATTTAAGCCTATCTGAGGTACGGTGTAGGAGAAGTGTTTCAAATTCCATACCTAACTTTATCGATCCGCCGTATCGTCATATTACCGCCTATTTGAAAATCCTTCGCAATTTAACATCTCCAACGTCTTAAGATTATGTTCACCAAAAACCCTAACCCTAACCCAAAAATCACACAAAAGCCCAATTATCTCACTTCCTGTTGGGCGTGGCCATGACATTGCAGTGAGGCGTTTGTTCGTCTTATTGAGATACACGTCCCTACCGAATTTCGTGTGCCTATCTTAAACGGTATGCCAGCCCCGAAAGACAACGCGCTAGGGGGCGCTATCGAGCTCCTGGGGGTCACTGGGGGACGGGACTTTGTGTGGTCGTACTGGCAGCACTTTGTGATGCCCGTGCAAAGTTTCGTTCGTTTTGAAGCATGGGAACATGCTCAAAATTGCCCCAGCGAGTGTGAACAAGAACAAGAATAATAATAATAATAATAATAATAGGGAAACAAAGCAACAACAATAGGGACCTTCGTCCCCCTTCGGGGCTCGGTCCCTAATTAAAGCCGCAAGCGGCGTTGGTCGGGACCTCGCACCTGCGTTTGTTCGTCTTACTGAGACGCACAGCCATACGAAATTTCGTGTGCCTGGCACAATTATCTCACTTCCTGTTGGGCGTGGCCATGACATTGTAGATACCCTGTCAGAACAGACCCTGTCAGACCCTGTCAGACCCTGTCAGACCCTGTCAGACCCTGCATGTGGCCTACATGCTGAGGCCTACATGAACCTTCGATGCTTGTCCCCACATTGCTGCTTGCAGCTATATCAGATCAAAGGTACAAAGATCAAAGACCTTTGATCAGGGCGTTGCCTAGCAACAAATACCTCCCATTCATAACTCATCACTTCCATTCAATAAATACCTAATTTTATCGATCCGCCGTATCGTCATATTACCGCCTATTTGAAAACCCTTCGCAATTTAACATCTCCAATGTCTTAAGATTATGTTCACCAAAATTTAAGCCTATCTGAGGTACGGTGTAGGAGAAGTGTTTCAAATTCCATACCTAACTTTATCGATCCGCCGTATCGTCATATTACCGCCTATTTGAAAATCCTTCGCAATTTAACATCTCCAACGTCTTAAGATTATTTTCACCAAAATTTAAGCCCATCTGAGGTACGGTGTAGGAGAAGTGTTTCAAATTCCATTCTATGTCCAATACCCAAAAATCACACAAAAGCCCAATTATCTCACTTCCTGTTGGGCGTGGCCATGACATTGCAGTGAGGCGTTTGTTCGTCTTATTGAGATACACGTCCCTACCGAATTTCGTGCGCCTATCTTAAGCGGTATGCCAGCCCCGAAAGACAACGCGCTAGGGGGCGCTATCGAGCTCCTGGGGGTCACTGGGGGACGGGACTTTGTGTGGTCGTACTGGCAGCACTTTGTGATGCCCGTGCAAAGTTTCGTTCGTTTTGAAGCATGGGAACATGCTCAAAATTGCCCCAGCGAGTGTGAACAAGAACAAGAATAATAATAATAATAATAATAATAATAGGGAAACAAAGCAACAACAATAGGGACCTTCGTCCCCCTTCGGGGCTCGGTCCCTAATAATAATAATAATAATAATAATTAAAGCCGCAAGCGGCGTTGGTCGGGACCTCGCACCTGCGTTTGTTCGTCTTACTGAGACGCACAGCCATACGAAATTTCGTGTGCCTGGCACAATTATCTCACTTCCTGTTGGGCGTGGCCATGACATTGTAGATACCCTGTCAGAACAGACCCTGTCAGACCCTGTCAGACCCTGTCAGACCCTGTCAGACTCTGTTAGACCCTGTCAGACCCTGTCAGACCCTGTCAGACTCTGTTAGACCC
Organism: Paratrypauchen microcephalus; assembly: GCA_036785185.1. Lineage (NCBI taxonomy): Eukaryota > Metazoa > Chordata > Actinopteri > Gobiiformes > Gobiidae > Paratrypauchen > Paratrypauchen microcephalus. The sequence goes on from JAVJIX010000478.1 coordinate 93,811, forward strand.
TGTCAGACCCTGCATGTGGCCTACATGCTGAGGCCTACATGAACCTTCGATGCTTGTCCCCACATTGCTGCTTGCAGCTATATCAGATCAAAGGTACAAAGATCAAAGACCTTTGATCAGGGCGTTGCCTAGCAACAAATACCTCCCATTCATAACTCATCACTCCCATTCAATAAATACCTAACTTTATCGATCCGCTGTATTGTCATATTACCGCCTATTTGAAAATCCTTCGCAATTTAACATCTCCAACGTCTTAAGATTATGTTCACCAACATTTAAGCCCATCTGAGGTACGGTGTAGGAGAAGTGTTTCAAATTCCATTCTATGTCCAATACCCAAAAATCACACAAAAGCCCAATTATCTCACTTCCTGTTGGGCGTGGCCATGACATTGCAGTGAGGCGTTTGTTCGTCTTATTGAGATACACGTCCCTACCGAATTTCGTGCGCCTATCTTAAACGGTATGCCAGCCCCGAAAGACAACGCGCTAGGGGGCGCTATCGAGCTCCTGGGGGTCCCCGGGGGACGGGACTTTTTGTGGTCGTACTGGCAGCACTTTGTGATGCCCGTGCAAAGTTTCGTTCGTTTTGAAGCATGGGAACATGCTCAAAATTGCCCCAGCGTGTATGAACAAGAATAATAATAATAATAATAATAATAATACGGAAACGAAGCAACAACAATAGGGACCTTCGTCCCCCTTCGGGCTCGGTCCCTAATAATAATAGGGAAACAAAGCAACAACAATAGGGACCTTCGTCCCCCTTCGGGGCTCGGTCCCTAATAATAATAGGGAAACAAAGCAACAACAATAGGGACCTTCGTCCCCCTTCGGGGCTCGGTCCCTAATAATAATACATAATAATAAATAATAATAAATAATAAATAATACAAACAGTAACTAGGAGAGTATGGGGAAAAAAACAGATATTGCACATTTGGACTATATAGTGGAGTTATACAGTCTGATTAAATAAGGTAGTTGATGTCCTGAAGGTTGTTGTATTGACATGTGACGTGGCAGTTTGCAACGCGGTGCCCATTTTTTTTAACCTAACTGGTTCCGTTTTCTGTAGGTGATCGAAGCGAGCTGTGTCTTACCGTCCTCTCACACAGATGCAATGTTGTTGGTTTTTTCCCCTGATCCTAATGTTGACATTCCTCCCATATCAGCTTGCAGAGTTGGCTACTCAGGCTGAGTCTGGACAGTGATTTATTTATTCGTTTATTTAGAAGGGACAATGCATATTAATGAACGCACAATTTGTATAAGATCACACAAACCGATTTAAATATGCCGGATTTAGCACAGTGCTAATTTCCATCCACAGTCCCAGACATAAAGATATAGCATACAATAGAAAATATGTTGCAGTTGCAGACATTAAACAATTTAGTACGTGTTATGGTCACAAACATATAAACAATTTAGAATCTATACAATAGTAGCATCTAATTCAATAAATTACAGTGAAAAAAGGTGCTTCTCAGTGTGCGTAGTAAAGTGCCTGTTATTAAGGTGCCTATTCTATTTACAATGTGGATTTTTAAGTGTGTAAGTGTGTGTGTGTGTGTGTGTGTGTAAGTGTGTGTGTGTGTGTGTGTATTCATGCACATGAGAGGCATGTGACACTCAGGTAAGAGTGGGCCTTGCAAACATAAGCATGACATTTGCAGCATGTCAGGCTCGTTTTGATGTCTCTAGGGGCACAGAGGCCACAACGCTTCCTTTTCTGCCTATGTCCTTGTTGAGCAGCCAGGGCTGGGGCTGGAGCTTGCATGCTCCTAACCAGACTGGCGGAGGCTGGTGTGCAGGGAATGTGCTGGCGTCGCTATATAAGAGGAGTCACCAAAGCTTTCCCCAGCTCTGCGAGGAAAAGTCTTTCCCCTGATTCCAGGTTGGGTCGATTGCTGTCCACACCATATACGCGTTGAAAGCTAAGACATCTAGGATGTTGTGGAACAGTGCCACAGGCCACAGAGCCGTCATCCGCTTACAGGTGTATGTACCAGTAAGCTGCAATAAAGGAACAATAAATAATAAGAGATTAGGAACAATATTCAATCTGTCATACACAAAATGCTATGATTCACCTAGATAAAAAATAAAATAAAATGCATGATGAGACTTTACATTACCTTATCAAGGCAGTCAACGCCTCCCTTGTTCTTGCTGTAGTCCTGGATCATCAGGGGCTTCCTGTCCTCTGTGGTGCTGACAGCGGCGTCTTTGTGTACTGTGCTCATCAGGATGACATTTCTGTTCTTCTTGGGAACGTATGACACAAGAGTGTGAGTGTCAGTGAATGCAAATTGTGATGAGAGTGCCTGTCTTCCTCTGGTCGATACCAGCGCAGAGGGAAGTTCGGGCTTGTTCCTCACTGTCCCTACCATGGTGAGCTTTCTTTTCAGTAGCTCCTGACCAAGAGCATGTGATGTGAAGAAGTTGTCACGTGTGATATTATGCCCTTGGAGACCGGTCGTCATGTCCAGGCATATCTGCTCCTCTGTGTGTGTGTGTGTGTGTGTGTGTGTGTGTGTGTGTGTGTGTGTGTGTGTGTGTGTGTGTGTGTGTGTGTGTGTGTGTGAGAGTGTGAGTGTGTGTGTGAGCTGGGGCAGTGTGTATGGGGATGTTTTCTGTATGTTGAATGAATTTACTCTGGATACCCATTCATTTCCTATGGCGGTCACTTTTGACCGGGAACACCAAAGGTTGATTAAAACACTCAAAATTGAATGAAATAGGTGATCATCACTTTTATATGTTCAAGTAAACAGTGTGGAGGATATCATAAGATCTTGAGGTAATCAGATGAAAAACATAATATTTTTGAGCATTATAAGTTGTAAAACGGTCAGATTTGACCCGAACACGACAGGAGGGTTAAGAGAGCAGAGACTACATTGGCTAGAGCATTGTGTCTAAAAGTGAACTCATGCCTGAATTCATGTCCATTTGACTGGAGAAGCCCCTATATAGTCTAGTTTGCACATTCTTTTACTTCTAAGGTAGGATTATATAGTTGGTAAAAAAGTGCAGTTTAGCCTCTGAAACGCAAAATGCACGCATAAAAAAATAAAATGCTTATAACTTTTGAATAGAAGCAGATAGAACCAAAATTCCAAATGTATTTTGTACAGGTTTAGAAGCCCTACTTGCACAGCAAGAATTGAGGTGATACCTCTTGTAGTTTTTTCACAATTTCACTTTTTAATTTTTCCACTACCCATTGGAAATGCATTAAGAGAGCAGAGACTACATTGGCTAGAGCATTGTGTCTAAAAGTGAACTCATGCCTGAATTCATGTCCATTTGACTGGAGAAGCCCCTATATAGTCCAGAACCCGGTTCTGATCCCTCTGACCTCAATAACTTCCGTCCTATTTCAAACCTACCCTTCATTTCCAAACTCCTTGAGAAAACTGTTGCTGCCCAACTCCACACCCATCTTTCCTCCAATAACATCTACGAACAATTTCAATCTGGTTTCCGTCCCCTCCACAGCACTGAAACTGCCCTTCTGAAAATCACTAATGACCTCCTCCTCTCTGCTGATTCTGGTTCACTCTCCATCCTCCTCCTGCTAGACCTCAGTGCAACATTTGACACCATTTCACACTCCATCCTCCTTGACAGACTTTCCTCCATCGGCATCTCTGGTACTCCCTCTCCTGGTTCCACTCCTACCTCTCACACCGCTCCCAGTTTATTCAGGTCAAGTCATTCACCTCACACCCCTCCCCTGTCACATCAGGTGTTCCTCAGGGTTCTGTCCTCGGTCCTCTTCTATTTTTAATCTATCTTCTCCCCCTTGGTTCCATCTTTAGAAAACACCACATCCACTTTCACTGCTACGCGGATGGCACCCAGCTCTACATCTCCACTAAACCCAACTCCACACTTCCACCCTCCTCCCTGACAAACTGTCTAACAGAAATACAAACCTGGTTCACCTCAAACTTCCTCAAACTTAACGGCAATAAAACAGAACTTCTCCTCATCGGCACCAAATCCACCCTAAGCAAAATAAACCCTTTCTCCATATCCATCGACGGCTCCTCTATCTCCCCCTCCCCTCAGGTAAAGAGTCTGGGTGTCATCCTCGACAGCACACTTTCCTTCACCTCCCATATCAACAACACCACCCGGTCTGCCTACTTCCACCTCAGAAACATCCGCCGCCTCCGTCCCTCACTCACCCTACACACCACCGCCATCCTCATCCATAGCCTGGTCACTTCCCGTATAGACTACTGTAACTCTCTCCTGTTCGGTCTCCCACAAAAATCACTCCATAAACTCCAACTGGTCCAAAACTCAGCCGCCCGCATCATCACACACACACCCTCCCATCACCACATCACACCTGTCCTGCAACAGCTCCACTGGCTCCCCATCACACACCGCATACACTACAAAATCATACTCCTCACCTACAAAGCCATCCACAACCTCGCCCCTCCATACCTGTCTAACCTCATTCACATCTCCACACCTGCCCGCTCCCTCCGCTCCTCCTCCTCCCTGCACCTCACTGTCCCTCCTGCCCGTCTCGTCACTATGGGAAGCAGAGCCTTCAGCCGCTCTGCTCCCCAGCTCTGCAACTCCCTCCCCCATGCTCTCCGCGACACACACTCACTCTCACACTTCAAATCTCAACTCAAAACTCATCTGTTTAGAGAGGCCTTCTCACTCTGACCACTCTGACCATAACTGCACTGTCTTTTAATCTGTATCTGTTTTTAAAATGTATTTCTACACTGTTTTTATTTTGTTTTATCTTGTTTTTATGTACTCTATTATTTAAGTAACGTATTTAATAGCTTGATGTACGGCGACCTTGAGAGCCTTGAAAGGCGCCTAATAAAATGTATTATTATTATTATTATTATTATTAGTTTGCACATTCTTTTACTTCTAAGGTAGGATTATATAGTTGGTAAAAAAGTGCAGTTTAGCCTCTGAAACGCAAAATGCACGCATAAAAAAATAAAATGCTTATAACTTTGGAATAGAAGCAGATAGAACCAAAATTCCAAATGTATTTTGTACAGGTTTAGAAGCCCTACCTGCACAGCAAAAATTTAGGTGATACCACTTGTAGATTTTTCACAATTTCAGTTTTTAATTTTTCCACTACCCATTGGAAATGCTTGAAGAGAGCAGAGACTACATTGGCTAGAGCATTGTGTCTAAAAGTGAACTCATGCCTGAATTCATGTCCATTTGACTGGAGAAGCCCCTATATAGTCTAGTTTGCACATTCTTTTACTTCTAAGGTAGGATTATATAGTTGGTAAAAAAGTGCAGTTTAGCCTCTGAAACGCAAAATGCACGCATAAAAAAATAAAATGCTTATAACTTTGGAATAGAAGCAGATAGAACCAAAATTCCAAATGTATTTTGTACAGGTTTAGAAGCCCTACCTGCACAGCAAAAATTTAGGTGATACCACTTGTAGATTTTTCACAATTTCAGTTTTTAATTTTTCCACTACCCATTGGAAATGCTTGAAGAGAGCAGAGACTACATTGGCTAGAGCATTGTGTCTAAAAGTGAACTCATGCCTGAATTCATGTCCATTTGACTGGAGAAGCCCCTATATAGTCTAGTTTGCACATTCTTTTACTTCTAAGGTAGGATTATATAGTTGGTAAAAAAGTGCAGTTTAGCCTCTGAAACGCAAAATGCACGCATAAAAAAAGTAAAATGCTTATAACTTTGGAATAGAAGCAGATAGAACCAAAATTCCAAATGTATTTTGTACAGGTTTAAAAGCCCTACTTGCACAGCAAGAATTGAGGTGATACCTCTTGTAGTTTTTTCACAATTTCACTTTTTATTTTTTCCACTACCCATTGGAAATGCATTAAGAGAGCAGAGACTACATTGGCTAGAGCATTGTGTCTAAAAGTGAACTCATGCCTGAATTCATGTCCATTTGACTGGAGAAGCCCCTATATAGTCCAGAACCCGGTTCTGATCCCTCTGACCTCAATAACTTCCGTCCTATTTCAAACCTACCCTTCATTTCCAAACTCCTTGAGAAAACTGTTGCTGCCCAACTCCACACCCATCTTTCCTCCAATAACATCTACGAACAATTTCAATCTGGTTTCCGTCCCCTCCACAGCACTGAAACTGCCCTTCTGAAAATCACTAATGACCTCCTCCTCTCTGCTGATTCTGGTTCACTCTCCATCCTCCTCCTGCTAGACCTCAGTGCAACATTTGACACCATTTCACACTCCATCCTCCTTGACAGACTTTCCTCCATCGGCATCTCTGGTACTCCCCTCTCCTGGTTCCACTCCTACCTCTCACACCGCTCCCAGTTTATTCAGGTCAAGTCATTCACCTCACACCCCTCCCCTGTCACATCAGGTGTTCCTCAGGGTTCTGTCCTCGGTCCTCTTCTATTTTTAATCTATCTTCTCCCCCTTGGTTCCATCTTTAGAAAACACCACATCCACTTTCACTGCTACGCGGATGACACCCAGCTCTACATCTCCACTAAACCCAACTCCACACTTCCACCCTCCTCCCTGACAAACTGTCTAACAGAAATACAAACCTGGTTCACCTCAAACTTCCTCAAACTTAACGGCAATAAAACAGAACTTCTCCTCATCGGCACCAAATCCACCCTAAGCAAAATAAACCCTTTCTCCATATCCATCGACGGCTCCTCTATCTCCCCCTCCCCTCAGGTAAAGAGTCTGGGTGTCATCCTCGACAGCACACTTTCCTTCACCTCCCATATCAACAACACCACCCGGTCTGCCTACTTCCACCTCAGAAACATCCGCCGCCTCCGTCCCTCACTCACCCTACACACCACCGCCATCCTCATCCATAGCCTGGTCACTTCCCGTATAGACTACTGTAACTCTCTCCTGTTCGGTCTCCCACAAAAATCACTCCATAAACTCCAACTGGTCCAAAACTCAGCCGCCCGCATCATCACACACACACCCTCCCATCACCACATCACACCTGTCCTGCAACAGCTCCACTGGCTCCCCATCACACACCGCATACACTACAAAATCATACTCCTCACCTACAAAGCCATCCACAACCTCGCCCCTCCATACCTGTCTAACCTCATTCACATCTCCACACCTGCCCGCTCCCTCCGCTCCTCCTCCTCCCTGCACCTCACTGTCCCTCCTGCCCGTCTCGTCACTATGGGAAGCAGAGCCTTCAGCCGCTCTGCTCCCCAGCTCTGCAACTCCCTCCCCCATGCTCTCCGCGACACACACTCACTCTCACACTTCAAATCTCAACTCAAAACTCATCTGTTTAGAGAGGCCTTCTCACTCTGACCACTCTGACCATAACTGCACTGTCTTTTAATCTGTATCTGTTTTTAAAATGTATTTCTACACTGTTTTTATTTTGTTTTATCTTGTTTTTATGTACTCTATTATTTAAGTAATGTATTTAATAGCTTGATGTACGGCGACCTTGAGAGCCTTGAAAGGCGCCTAATAAAATGTATTATTATTATTATTATTATTAGTTTGCACATTCTTTTACTTCTAAGGTAGGATTATATAGTTGGTAAAAAAGTGCAGTTTAGCCTCTGAAACGCAAAATGCACGCATAAAAAAATAAAATGCTTATAACTTTGGAATAGAAGCAGATAGAACCAAAATTCCAAATGTATTTTGTACAGGTTTAGAAGCCCTACCTGCACAGCAAAAATTTAGGTGATACCACTTGTAGATTTTTCACAATTTCAGTTTTTAATTTTTCCACTACCCATTGGAAATGCTTGAAGAGAGCAGAGACTACATTGGCTAGAGCATTGTGTCTAAAAGTGAACTCATGCCTGAATTCATGTCCATTTGACTGGAGAAGCCCCTATATAGTCTAGTTTGCACATTCTTTTACTTCTAAGGTAGGATTATATAGTTGGTAAAAAAGTGCAGTTTAGCCTCTGAAACGCAAAATGCACGCATAAAAAAATAAAATGCTTATAACTTTGGAATAGAAGCAGATAGAACCAAAATTCCAAATGTATTTTGTACAGGTTTAAATGCCCTACTTGCACAGCAAGAATTGAGGTGATACCTCTTGTAGTTTTTTCACAATTTCACTTTTTAATTTTTCCACTACCCATTGGAAATGCATTAAGAGAGCAGAGACTACATTGGCTAGAGCATTGTGTCTAAAAGTGAACTCATGCCTGAATTCATGTCCATTTGACTGGAGAAGCCCCTATATAGTCCAGAACCCGGTTCTGATCCCTCTGACCTCAATAATTTCAAACCTACCCTTCATTTCCAAACTCCTTGAGAAAACTGTTGCTGCCCAACTCCACACCCATCTTTCCTCCAATAACATCTACGAACAATTTCAATCTGGTTTCCGTCCCCTCCACAGCACTGAAACTGCCCTTCTGAAAATCACTAATGACCTCCTCCTCTCTGCTGATTCTGGTTCACTCTCCATCCTCCTCCTGCTAGACCTCAGTGCAACATTTGACACCATTTCACACTCCATCCTCCTTGACAGACTTTCCTCCATCGGCATCTCTGGTACTCCTCTCTCCTGGTTCCCCTCCTACCTCTCACACCGCTCCCAGTTTATTCAGGTCAAGTCATTCACCTCACACCCCTCCCCTGTCACATCAGGTGTTCCTCAGGGTTCTGTCCTCGGTCCTCTTCTATTTTTAATCTATCTTCTCCCCCTTGGTTCCATCTTTAGAAAACACCACATCCACTTTCACTGCTACGCGGATGACACCCAGCTCTACATCTCCACTAAACCCAACTCCACACTTCCACCCTCCTCCCTGACAAACTGTCTAACAGAAATACAAACCTGGTTCACCTCAAACTTCCTCAAACTTAACGGCAATAAAACAGAACTTCTCCTCATCGGCACCAAATCCACCCTAAGCAAAATAAACCCTTTCTCCATATCCATCGACGGCTCCTCTATCTCCCCCTCCCCTCAGGTAAAGAGTCTGGGTGTCATCCTCGACAGCACACTTTCCTTCACCTCCCATATCAACAACACCACCCGGTCTGCCTACTTCCACCTCAGAAACATCCGCCGCCTCCGTCCCTCACTCACCCTACACACCACCGCCATCCTCATCCATAGCCTGGTCACTTCCCGTATAGACTACTGTAACTCTCTCCTGTTCGGTCTCCCACAAAAATCACTCCATAAACTCCAACTGGTCCAAAACTCAGCCGCCCGCATCATCACACACACACCCTCCCATCACCACATCACACCTGTCCTGCAACAGCTCCACTGGCTCCCCATCACACACCGCATACACTACAAAATCATACTCCTCACCTACAAAGCCATCCACAACTCCATACCTGTCTAACCTCATTCACATCTCCACACCTGCCCGCTCCCTCCGCTCCTCCTCCTCCCTGCACCTCACTGTCCCTCCTGCCCGTCTCGTCACTATGGGAAGCAGAGCCTTCAGCCGCTCTGCTCCCCAGCTCTGCAACTCCCTCCCCCATGCTCTCCGCGACACACACTCACTCTCACACTTCAAATCTCAACTCAAAACTCATCTGTTTAGAGAGGCCTTCTCACTCTGACCACTCTGACCATAACTGCACTGTCTTTTAATCTGTATCTGTTTTTAAAATGTATTTCTACACTGTTTTTATTTTTGTTTTATCTTGTTTTTATGTACTGTATTATTTAAGTAATGTATTCAATAGCTTGATGTACGGCGACCTTGAGAGCCTTGAAAGGCGCCTAATAAAATGTATTATTATTATTATTATTATTAGTTTGCACATTCTTTTACTTCTAAGGTAGGATTATATAGTTGGTAAAAAAGTGCAGTTTAGCCTCTGAAACGCAAAATGCACGCATAAAAAAATAAAATGCTTATAACTTTGGAATAGAAGCAGATAGAACCAAACTTCCAAATGTATTTTGTACAGGTTTAGAAGCCCTACCTGCACAGCAAGAATTGAGGTGATACCTCTTGTAGTTTTTTCACAATTTCACTTTTTAATTTTTCCACTACCCATTGGAAATTCATTAAGAAAGCAGAGACTACATTGGCTAAAAGTGAACTCATGCCTGAAGTCATGTCTATTTGACAGGAGAAGCCCCTATATAGTCTAGTTTGCACATTCTTTTACTTCTAAGGTAGGATTATATAGTTGGTCTAAAAGGGCAGTTTAGCCTCTGAAACGCAAAATGCATGAATAAAAAAATAAAATGCTTATAACTTTGGAATAGAAGCAGATAGAACCAAAATTCCAAATGTATTTTGTACAGGTTTAGAAGCCCTACTTGCACAGCAAGAATTGAGGTGATACCTCTTGTAGTTTTTTCACAATTTCACTTTTTAATTTTTCCACTACCCATTGGAAATTCATTAAGAAAGCAGAGACTACATTGGCTAAAAGTGAACTCATGCCTGATTTCATGTCCATTTGACTGGAGAAGCCCCTATATAGTCTAGTTTGCACATTCTTTTACTTCCAAGGTAGGATTATATAGTTGGTAAAAAAGTGCAGTTTAGCCTCTGAAACGCAAAATGCACGCATAAAAAAATAAAATGCTTATAACTTTGGAATAGAAGCAGATAGAACCAAAATTCCAAATGTATTTTGTACAGGTTTAGAAGCCCTACCTGCACAGCAAAAATTTAGGTGATACCACTT
>JAVJIX010000437.1:0-5000 GCA_036785185.1 Paratrypauchen microcephalus
CATTTCTCAGAAAAGAGAGAAAAAAAAAGACTTTTTCATTCAAGTTTGATTTGAATGAGCTCATATGAAAGGTACTTTTAAACATAACGTGTTGTTGCCCGTGCATGTTTGTAATGTTTCTTTTTTGTCACATGAACCTTCTTACTGACTGTTGATCTTTGGTGTTCCTCTGTCCAGGCGCGGGACAGGAAAGTGGCGGGGGACATGGAAGGCGCCCGCAGTCACGGATCCACAGCCCGGACCCTGAACATCACTGCCACTGTCATTATATGTCTCACTGTTTCTACTCTCATTATATTCTACTCAGTTATCCTGGTGCAGAGTGGATATTATTAGGCCTACAGAAGCTATAATTATAATAATTATAATAATTATTATTATAACTACAGGGGCTAAAAAAAAAGAAATTACTTTTCTGCAAATGATGCAAAATAAATTGTTATGCTGTTGTTGTTTTTTATACATTTTGAAGTGCAGAGTCAATAGTGTTTCGTGATTTTATTTTTTTTATTTTTTTATTTTTTTTTCGAGCTTGCCATACGTTTGTGAACATAAAAAGGTACAGAAGTATACATCCTGCACAGTCAATTCAATTGATTCAGATATTGAAAAAAAGCAAGATAAATAATAATAATAATAATAATAATAATAATAATAATAATAATAATAATAATAATAATAAATGCTTGAAATGGAGTGGGTAGAAGATAAACTTGTTTTTTAACCCACCCCAAACCTACTACCACAAAACAAAAAGATGCTTCATAGTTCACAGGCAATGCCTCAAAATATTTAGTGTAAATATAGCTGCAAGCAGCAATGTGGGGCCAAGCAGTGACCCAGCCTAATTTGATGATGTGCGTTGGATCAGTCTTCGCCCGAGGATCCCAGAGATACCAAGTTTTTAAAGTGAGCTCATATCTTGGGAACCCTTCATAAGAAGCCTGGCTAACAGACCCTGTTAGACTCTGTTAAACCCTGTCAGACCCTGTTAACCTCTTACGCTGCAGACGGCCCATGCACGGTCCCGCTCACTCTTTTTTTTTTCTTTCCACATAAAATGTGTGAAGAGTCCCTCAGTCGTCCAGGTAGAATCCAGGATAAAAGGAGAAATTCAATTTGTCAACTGGACAAAGTTTGTTTGGTCGAAAACGTTTCACCGCTCATCCGAGAGGCTTCGTCAGAGCTAACGAGCTGTATACAGGCAAGTCCCTGGTTTAGACCTGGTTTAGACCTGGTTTGATCCTGGTTTAGTCCTGGTTTGGTCCTGGTTTAGTTCTGGTTTAGACCTGGTTTGGTCCTGGTTTAGTTCTGGTTTAGTCCTGGTTTGATCCTGGTTTAGACCTGGTTTGGTCCTGGTTTAGACCTGGTTTAGTCCTGGTTTGGTCCTGGTTTAGTTCTGGTTTAGACCAGGTTTAGACCTGGTTTAGTCCTGGTTTAGTCCTGGTTTTGCTGGTTCATTGTAATTTCTAGGGTGTATTAAAAAAAATTGGGAGGAAAAAATCCAAAAAAATTCACATTTACATCAAGTTTTATTTAATTTAACACACACAGAACAAGCATTTACAACATTCACCTTTAAAGCCACAATCTGTAACTTTTATTTGAGTTGAGACGGTGGTGACAGAATCACAAACAGCAGCTTTAAGACTCTTCACTTCTGCCACTCACGACTTCTTCAGATACTGGAAAAAACAAAACAATCAATAACAGTACAGAAATAAGTAAAAGTCAGTTTGGACTAAACCAGGACTAAACCAGGGACTAAACCAGGACTAAACCAGGACTAAACCAGGGACTAAACCAGGACTAAACCAGGACTAAACCAGGGACTAAACCAGGGACTAAACCAGGACTAAACCAGGACTAAACCAGGGACTAAACCAGGACTAAACCAGGACTAAACCAGGGACTAAACCAGGGACTAAACCAGGACTAAACCAGGACTAAACCAGGGACTAAACCAGGGACTAAACCAGGACTAAATCAGGACTAAACCAGGACTAAATCAGGACTAAACCAGGTCTAAACCAGGTCTAAACCAGGTCTAAACCAGGACTAAATAGTGAATAAAAGTCCCCTTAGATGAGTGAGTCTGAACCTTGTGCAGGACCCAGTCTGCGTCGGCGATGGCTCTGTGGATGATCATCTGGATTCTCTCGGGGTCGTCCTCATCCGTGTGGCTGTTATAACCCTGAAACACAAACATCCTCTGCATTTGACCCGTCCTCAGTGTCTCTGGGATAAACCTGCATTTGCTACAACTTTAGCCTGACAACATTACAGAATGTGTTTGTTTGATCAGCGTCAGATTTATTAAAGCCAAAGTACTTCCACACACCTGACACGGCTCCTCTTAGTTCACCATATAATGTTCACCGCTCAACACACACTCCGTGTTATTGATCCGTGTGGGTCATTTGCGTGGTGCGTGTTGTTAGCATTAGTATTAGCAGCCTGTCTGGGCGCTGCGAGCGGCTCTGTGGACCTGTCCAAATTCCCTTGTGGTCCGCAGAGGCGAGTTCGAGGGCTGCAGCTTTCGCCACTGAAAAGCGGCTGAAAAAGCAGCGGAGGCTGCAGCCCTCGAATTGGGACACAGCTTACACTTCCACCGCTCTCGTGCCACTGCAAAACAGTTCCCCGACACGACGTTCCGGCGCGACGTTCCGCCGCTCTGTCTTCCCGAAGTTTTGTACGCACATACTCATTGGTATTGCAGTAAATGAAAAATTCATATCGTTAAAAAAAAACACACCGGTATTCGGTGTGCACTGGTATACCGCCCAGCCCTACTGTTGGGGGCGTGTCTCACCTGTCGGAGTCTCACCTGTCGGATGGCGTGTCTCACCTGTCGGAGTCTCACCTGTCGGATGGCGTGTCTCACCTGTCGGAGTCTCACCTGTCGGAGGCGTCTCACCTGTCGGAGTCTCACCTCTTGGAGTCTCACCTGTCGGAATCTCACCTGTCGGAGTCTCACCTGTCGGATGGCGTGTCTCACCTGTCAGAGTCTCACCTGTCAGATGGCGTGTCTCACCTGTCAGATGGCGTGTCTCACCTGTCGGATGGCGTGTCTCACCTGTTGGAGTCGTCTCACCTGTCGGAGTCTCACCTCTCGGAGTCTTACCTGTCGGAATCTCACCTGTCGGAGTCTCACCTGTCGGATGGCGTGTCTCACCTGTCAGAGTCTCACCTGTCGGATGGCGTGTCTCACTTGTCGGAGGCGTCTCACCTGTCGGAGTCTCACCTGTCGGAGGCGAGTCTCACCTGTCGGAGTCTCACCTGTCGGATGGTGTCTCACCTGTCAGAGGCGTGTCTCACCTGTCGGAGTCTCACCTGTCGGATGGTGTCTCACCTGTCGGAGGCGTGTCTCACCTGTCGGAGGCGTGTCTCATCTGTCGGAGTCTCACCTGTCGGATGGTGTCTCACCTGTCGGAGGCGTCTCACCTGTCAGAGTCTCACCTGTCGGAGTCTCACCTGTCGGAGTCTCACCTGTCGGAGGCGAGTCTCACCTGTCGGAGTCTCACCTGTCGGAGGCGTGTCTCACCTGTCGGATGGCGTGTCTCATCTGTTGGAGTCTCACCTGTCGGATGGTGTCTCACCTGTCGGAGGCGAGTCTCACCTGTCGGAGTCTCACCTGTCGGATGGCGTGTCTCACCTGTCGGAGGCGTGTCTCACCTGTCGGATGGCGTGTCTCACCTGTCGGAGGCGTCTCACCTGTCGGAGTCTCACCTGTCGGAGTCTCACCTGTCGGAGGCGAGTCTCACCTGTCGGAGTCTCACCTGTCGGATGGTGTCTCACCTGTCAGAGGCGTGTCTCACCTGTCGGAGTCTCACCTGTCGGATGGTGTCTCACCTGTCGGAGGCGTGTCTCACCTGTCGGAGGCGTGTCTCATCTGTCGGAGTCTCACCTGTCGGATGGTGTCTCACCTGTCGGAGGCGTCTCACCTGTCAGAGTCTCACCTGTCGGAGGCGAGTCTCACCTGTCGGAGTCTCACCTGTCGGAGGCGTGTCTCACCTGTCGGATGGCGTGTCTCATCTGTTGGAGTCTCACCTGTCGGATGGTGTCTCACCTGTCGGAGGCGAGTCTCACCTGTCGGAGTCTCACCTGTCGGATGGCGTGTCTCACCTGTCGGAGGCGTGTCTCACCTGTCGGATGGCGTGTCTCACCTGTCGGAGGCGTCTCACCTGTTGGAGTCTCACCTGTCAGAGTCTCACCTGTCGGATGGCGTGTCTCACCTGTCGGAGGCGTCTCACCTGTCGGAGTCTCACCTGTCGGATGGCGTGCCTGTAGTGCTGCCTCATGGCGGCGGAGGGCAGTAGTCTGGTGCACCTGAGCAGGTATCTGTAGAGCTGAACTGGAGTCTGGACCAGCTCTGCTCCTGCCAAAGGCATCGCCCAAACTGTCAGGTGCTGCTCCTGTCAACTCAAACATTTCACCAGGGACGAGTGAGCCGCGCTTTTTCATCATTATTATCTTCTATAACGATCAATACATCAGTACGATTTCAATCATACGTGAGCTCTGAGAGGGGGGAAACCTGGCCGAGTCCTGGTATAGTCCAAGGTTTAGTCCTGGTTTAGTCCAAGGTTTTAGTCCTGGTTTAGTCCTGGTTTAGTCCTGGTTTAGTCCTGGTTTAGTACCAGAATTAGTCCTGGTTTAGTTCAGGTTTAGTCCCAATTTAGCCCCCAAATTCTTCCAAATGGTAGTCTTGGTTTAGTCTTGGCTTAGTCCCTGAATGAAACCCCTTTCAGTCCTGGTTTGGTCATGATTTGACCCTAATCAATACCCTGATTAAACTACCTTTAGTCTTTAAACAGGACTATAACAGGTTTGTACTAAGTCCTGTTTACAGGGATATGCCACCCCCAGGTCAAACTTGGGCATCTCCCCACAGTCCAG
This sequence comes from Paratrypauchen microcephalus, assembly GCA_036785185.1. NCBI lineage: Eukaryota > Metazoa > Chordata > Actinopteri > Gobiiformes > Gobiidae > Paratrypauchen > Paratrypauchen microcephalus. The sequence goes on from JAVJIX010000437.1 coordinate 4,900, forward strand.
AGACTAAAATAAGTGGTGGAAAGCGTTTTCCTGGTGACGCAGCCATTGTCCAGGTCTGTCAGCACTGACCGCCGCAGTATCTGCAGCTACTCCGCCTTAGA
>JAVJIX010000437.1:12500-15000 GCA_036785185.1 Paratrypauchen microcephalus
GGGAAGTGACCGGAAGTGACCTGTGGTAACTTCTGGAAACCTCTGGATCGTTCAGCGTTTCCCAACCAGGGGTACGCGGCAGTGTTGTTGCCAGGCGCACAGGGAGACCGAGTTTAGCCGAGACGAGCTTAAAGGTCCCATGGCATGAAATTTTCACTTTCTGAGGTTTTTGAATGTTAATGTGAGCTCCCCTACCCTGTTTAGCCCCCCCCCCCATGGCTACAAGTTGCGAAATGTCTAAATTGAGCATTTGCGGTCCTTTTCTGCGTTAGAAAAAAACACAGCTCAAATGGGTGATTCTCAACAAGGCACCTTATTGACATCAGCTCGAAAAATGTAGTTCCACCCCCGTCTGTCTGTACTCAGCGTCTCTGTAAATCACGCCCAGAGAGTTTGGACCAGCACGAAGGAGCTACGCAATGCGAAATGCGTTTTTTTTATTTGCCTGGAGGAACTTGCGAGTGTTTCTAGGCTCGGAAGTCCTTTATCTGAGCCTGTGGACCTCTGAAACAGCAGTGGTTTAATTTTATTTTTTGTGGAAATGTGTTTATTTTTCAATGGAACGCTTCTCATCTCCTCCTCCGCACAAAAACGTGAAGTGGGAGCCAGCCACAGGGCACAGCTGAAGAGTGGAGAGTTTGGCCACGCCCCCACCCTCTACTATAGGCCATCTCTGTCCTCCTCATTTGCATTCAAGCAACAACGCCCATAATGGAGTGTTCCAGAGAGAAATTTTTGACTCTTTCTCATCTTATCTCTGTTTCTCATGCACTGAGTCTTGATTTTGAAGAAGGATTCATTTACAGTATTAGGGAACCATTAAGGAGCCATATAAAAGCATCAAGAAGTACCATGTCATGGGATCTTTAACGTTTCTAACGTCAAGGCTGTGTTCTGTTAAACAACCACCAGAGGGCACCAAAAGGCAGTGAAAGAGTTGACCAAAACTATGAAATAGAGCAACAAATAAACATTGCGGCGCCCACGGCAGTTTATAGATCACGTCTGAGGCGAGATGTCTTCTTTTGTTTTGCAGCTGGTTCTAGTTGTTTTTTAAAAAGTTTAGCTTCCACCGTTCTGTCCCCAGTGGTCAGCTCATGTCCTGCTGTTGCCAATATTCCGCATGTTCTGAGGAGATTTACAGAATGATGCAGAAGATGGAGGGGTCTGTGCGTACACGTATGTGTCCAAGTCAGGGGTGTCAAACTCATTTTGGTCCGGGGGCTGGATCCAACCTACTTTGATCCCAAAGGGGCCGGATCAGAAAAGTCATGGTAAATATACCCCAAAAATAGCAATAAGTCCAAATATTTGTCCAGAGAAACACAAATCTATTACAGACTGCTGTTTCTCCAGTCCAGCAATAATTTGTTTATCTTCTGTCTTCTCAATTCTCCATTCAAGTTCTTGTATTGTTCGAAACGCAGTGTCTCGTAGTGGCGTTTAAGATTATATTCCTCGAGCACCGCCACTTGTTGCAAACACACCAAGCGTACAGGTTTCCCATTCACCTCCATGAACAAATAGGAATTAGTCAATGTTTCTTGGAAAATCCTGCACTCGGTGTTCACATTTCTCATTTTTCTCATTTTTGACATTTTGCTGATGGGGTATATTTGCCATGAGTCTTCTGATCCCCCCCTTTGGGATCAAAGTCAGTTGGATACGCCCCTGGACCAAAATGAGTTTGACACCCCTGAACTAGAACGATCCAGAAGTTTCCAGAAGTTACCGCAGGCAGTGACAGACTGGGATAAAAAAACGGCCCTGTCATTTTGCACCTACAAGCGGCCCCGTACCCATAGACCGTGGAACGGGGGGGGTCTTAGGTCTGACAACCCCATACATGAAGCATTTATACATGAAGCATTTATACATGAAGCATTTATACATGAAGCATTTATACATGAAGCATTTATACATGAAGCATTTATACATGAAGCATTTATACATGAAGCATTTATACATGAAGCATTTATACATGAAGCATTTATACATGAAGCATTTATACATGAAGCATTTATACATGAAGCATTTATGGACACGCGCAATACCAGACATTACGCCCTGATTAACCCATCAATCGTGACTGTAGTCCACAACCACAACATGCCAGCACAGAACCGCGCAGAATAAAATACCAAAACAGTGGGCTAAACATAACTGCATTAAAATCATGGAAATCAATGCTCTACCCAGCCATAATTTTAAAAAGTGTCTTACCTTCATGCCGTTAATAAACGCTCTTCTCTGCAACCCGATCGCTCCCCCCTTGTGTCGTTCAGTGCCTCCTCCTCGATTCATTTGACTAAACTATAACGCTAAGTATCCGACCGTCCGTCTGTCTCCTCTTCTACTTTGACTAACTTGACCACACGACCACAATCTTCACCGTTCTGTTTCTCGTTAAAGTGATTAATGTTGTGTTGTACTAACTTCCTCCAAAAGGTTTACTATTGTCTTCATATAAAGTGTTTTCCACTTCATACGCGAGCGCTAC
>JAVJIX010000437.1:20000-27500 GCA_036785185.1 Paratrypauchen microcephalus
CACACACACACACATACACACACATACACACACATACACACACACATACACACACACACACATACACACACACACACACACACATACACACAAGACTTTACTTTTGTCGTATCAGAAGTGATGGTTGAAAATAAAGCATAAGGAATAAAACGTCTGCTCCAAATCTGATCAAATGAACAGTTACAAAGTGAGTCCAGTTCATGTCTTTGTACAGGTGCACACTTTACTTCTGTCAGTCATTAATGTGATTGGCCTGAACTAGGAGCTTCATCCAATCATCTTCAATGATAAACCAAACCCCTCCTCCCATTCAAAAACAACTGTTTACTAAATAAAACAGTTTTAAAAACCTACAAATGTCTCTGTGTTCCAGGAGGAAGACATGGCTGAGGGGGTATAGTACTAATATATTACACCTTTTCCACATAATTGTCATGTCCAATTATTATAATTATATATAATTATATAATAATTATTAATTCTATTACTGTTTTGTACAGTTTACTCAGAAGCTGAAGACAGAGGGTGACAGCATGTCTGAGGTTTGTATGTATACTGTGTGTAATTTATTCACAATTTTAGATACATTTTCAATATTCAATAATATTTCAATTTAACATTTAGGAGTTTTCTGGCCTCGTACTTTAACTCTTATATAATCTAATATATTGTACAGTACTCGTACTTGCGTACAGGTTGTTGTGAGTCAACAAACAGTGGTCAAACATAATGAAGTACACTTTTGTCTACACCTCTACAAATCATCTTAAGATTTGTTCTGGAATGTCTTTAACCTGTTGGGTTTGTCTTGCAGGAAAACCATTCCCATAAATTTATTTTAAAGTACTTCAACTCTGATAAGAAATACACAATCCACTGTGTTCGTCACCAAACGGTGCTGGAGGCCATCAAAGTCAAGGTGGACGTGCTGAAGAAGCTGGAGTGTAAAGAGCAGAGTCTGACTGTGCAGATCAGAAGGAAAGGTGTGGACACAGCCATCGCCACACACTTCCCCTGCGTTTGCCTGAAGGACAGAGAGGTCGTCACTTTAGCAACAAAGAATGAAGTGGTGGAACGTCAAGGAACATTCAACCAAACAGTGATCTACAATAAACGCTACTATGTCCTGTTCATCAAGACAGAAGGAGGACTCAATGCAAAAACCACGTCACTGTTTATTAGTTCCTCCATTAAGAAGTTCACACAGGTGTGTGTCTATGGAACCAAAGGCATGACCATCAGAGACGCCATCGCACGTGACGGCCGCTTCACAGAGCTGAAGGATTTTAAACTGGAAGATGATTCAAAAGATAAATATTATGTCTTCAGTGATGATAAAATAGAAGCACATGAAAATAAAACGTTTAGGATTTCTTTTAAAAGAAAACCAAGAGTGAGCACAAAGCTAGAAAAACAGAGCACAGAGCAGAAGTCAGCAGAGAAAGGCGAGGCCCAGGACGCCTCAGGCCAAACCCAGGGGACAGTAAAGGTCCCCCCCAGACCACAGGACACTGAGAAGATCATTCCACTCAGTGAGATTCTGGAAAGAAAAGAATCAAAAAGTAAAAATGACCAAGAAATATATAAGCTTCTCCGTGAGCAGTTTCCTGATTTGAAGAAAATCATGGAAGACCGATTTCCTGAAGACACTTTAGAGGAGACGCTAAAGAAAGTGGATTTCGGGAAAGCGCAGCAGTCTTTCTCAGATGTTTTACGACTGGAAAAACTGCTTAAACAGGGCAAGTCTGTTGGCAAACTGGTGGTGGGGAAAGGATTTGTGGGAACGGCGTTTGTGCTTTGTCACCGTTACATCATCACAAGTGCACATCTATTTGATAGAGTGGTGATTGATAACAACCTGGACCCCAATGTGGAAGTGTCCGTTTTATTTAATTATATAAATCCTAATCAGGAGGACACTTCTCGCTTTACTGCTCACAAGATGATTGACTTTGACAGGGAACAGGACTATGCCGTCCTGGAGCTTGAGGTCAGTGATCAGGGTGAAGTGCCTCCTGGACTCATTAATCTGTTCTGCCCAATGCCTGAGAACGGAGAGGCCTGCATCATCGGTCACCCGAGCGGCGACATAATGAAAATCGACCCCACATGTATCATCGAGAACAAGTCCAGGTCCCAGGTGGTCCAAGAGGAACTTGAAAAGTTTAAAGACATGTTCCCCCACATGTCTGTCAGTCATTTTATCGAAAAACAAGGCATCTCCAGGATCCTGTCCCGCTGGGATCCCATGTACGACTCCGTGTCCTCCTACCACACCTTCATGTACCACGGCTCCTCTGGCTCCCCTGTGTTTGACGCCGAGTGCAGAGTCTTTGGGCTGCACTCTGGGGGCTTCGTCTATGGCCTGCCTTCTAAACCGAAAAGCGTCATAGAGTTTTCTCGCCCACTGCTCCTGATTTTTGAAAAGTTTGTAACTTCTCTGAAAAACAGGAATCAGGATGAAGTTGATGATGTTCTGAGCATCGTGAAGGAGCACTCAGAACAAAATATTCACCTGAAAAAAATCCTGAGGAAAATTCTGGAATCAGCAAAACTTGAGCCCATGGACACAAACTAATCTCTGACCGCCATGAGAGATTCTGACCTTCAAATTTTTTAATAGTTTTAAAATAGTTTTTCCTGTAACAGACCAGATTGTTGGACATATTTGAACTGCAGTCCTCCTCAGTGGAGACACATGATTTTTCACACTGACTGGAATGACAGCGCCCTCTGCAGTCCGTCTTCAGAACAAGTTGGTATAATATACCACAGTTATGTACCACCTGTGGGCAAGTCTTCCATTATAACCAAATGGCATTCCTGACATGTATGTGGAGACTGTTTTTGGCTGTAATGACAATATAAATGTATAATTTCCTAAATATTTGTCACATGGAAAACAGGTCACAAGGACTTAAAAATGAAAATACAAATGAAGGCCACCTTCTCCTATGTGTACAATCTTAAGATTTCGTGGGTTTTAATAAAAAACATTCATCATGGTTGAAATAAATGTTTGTCAATATTTAATTATGCAAACCTAATTACATAAATTCAACTTTTTTTGCTTTTATTCAAAATAAAATCAGTCTGTTTGGGTTGTTTGGTGTCAGGCAGCTGTGGGGGGCTGGTTGGGTGGAAGAAAATGCGGGTTTTTAATCACTGGAAAGCACTTTGTTACTTTTTTGTATGAAAATTGCTTTATAAATAAAGTTTGATTAATAAAATAAAATGCATGTCTTTTGGTGTTTTGTCAGTGAGTGTTCAGGTTTGTTTTTGATATAAAACTGCTTGAGTAGTTTCATTCACACCTTTGAGTCAAAGCTAAAATGCTGTTCCACCTTGTGATGTCAGGCTGTAGTTAAAGTTATAAGTTTAGTTCAGTAGAGATCGTGAGTGTGTGGAGGGTTTGTGTTTTAAATGTGCAAGTTAAATTCCAGGTATGTTTTTGATGAAGAACCGTAACAGATCAGAATATAGAACAACATGGGCCCCTTAAACAGTGGCACATCCTCCTGTGGTCAGGATTCAGATTCAACCCAGAGAAAAGCCAGGACTCACATGAAGCTTTACTCTCACTTTATTTATATCTTTATTAATAATTTCACATATTTGAGCCGGTGCTCTTTCCGAGCGCCACAAACAAAAGTCAAGTAAAAGAAAAGACGTTTCCCCTTCCTCGGTGGAGATGTGCAGAGCCTGTATAAAGGCTGTAGTGCAATACAAACACGTGACGTCACAACAGAACAGCAGCGCCTCCTAGTGTGAAGGGAAAGCAACGCAAAAGTGCACCAACAACAAAGTGCCTGTTCATCAAGGGCCTGGTGACTGACAGGAGGTGGACGGAGGGGTCGGGCTCTCCGGGTTAATTCATGGTAAAACTGAAGGCTATTGGCCACGAGCAGAGACCTGGTAGGTTAAAATATTCAGGGTGAGGTCGGGTGGGGGCAGTCATCGGTAGTAGACAGTCAAACATTCTTTTGAACACCAAGTTTTTAAACCAAACTAAAGTTCTCAACAACATTAACCTTTTTTTGGTTAAAATGCATTTTTTAAAAATTAAGCGGGCAACAGAACGTTTGACTAGTCGATACTAAAAAGTGAAGTTCAAAAATAGGCCCCTCCCCTCCCTCACAAAAACGCTCCTTGTTGGCGCAATGTTTGTAAAAATGAAATCATTTAAGTAACCTCTATTAAACATGATCATTACACTGTAGGTTTTCAGTTTTTCAATTCAATCAACTAATTTGGTTTAGCAATGGCTGTGTTTTTTACAAAACATATTAGAATAAGTAATGAAGTTTTAGTATAATCAAAATCCGGGTTTATAGTGTAGCAGGTGTGCCGAGGCAATGCGGTTCTGGAATGTGCCCAAACCGCCCAGTTCGTCACTGACCACAGGGCATGTCCCAAATGTACCAACTTGAAACCTCGACTCCTCCTTTCCGCCATATGCCCCGCCCCCGCAACAGAGGCAGTGCTCGAATCTGCCTAAAATGATCATCAATTTTCGTTTAAATATTATTATTACAATTGTAAGCTAAAAATCATCATTTGAGAGTGATTTGAGATTTTAGGATAAAAATTCAACTTGAGTTTGAATGTTTGACTTTTGTATTTTATTTTATTTTATTTTATTTATTTATTTGAATGGGACAGCATGTATTAATGAACGACTAGTGCCGTAAATACACCGGATTTAGCTAGGAGCTAATTTCCATCCGTAGTCCCATTGGAAGGGGTAAAACAGGATACAGTAAAAGAGCAGAACATGCAGTGACAGACAATAATAAAAACACAGTCTAGATTAAGACAATACAACAAACATTATACACATGGTTGGACAAGACATAAAACAAATCTGTTCTAATACTAAGGTGCTTTTAGTTAAAGTGCCTATGATAGTGCTCATTCACTCACTCACTACAACTTACATACACACACTCAGCTTCATACACTCACATTCACACTCTCACACTAGTCTAAAAAGATTAAAAGATTAAAATGTTTTTTAGTGATCACATCTTTGATTATTAAATAGCCAACCCTTTAGTTGTCAGTGACACCAGCAAATGACCACACTGTAAAACAATAGTCAATATGAGAGAAGAGCATAGAATGGAGGTAAGACTTTGCTGCCTCTGCTGTAATGAATGGCCGAATCTGTTTGAAATTTTGCATATTAAATTTGATGGTATTTGTAACTTTTTTAATGTGTTTTTTGAATGTGAGATTACAATCTAATATAACTCCGAGATATTTATATTGAGTCACCAACTCCAATTCCTCTCCATCCAAAAACACAGAAGAGTTTGACTGATTCACTGTTTTTTTGCTGAAAGTCATACAAACTGTCTTTTTTAAATTGAGTAAGAGGCAGCTTTGTTGAAGCCAGTTGTGCACCTTGCTAAGTCCAGTTGTAAGCTTGGCAGCAACAGTGCTGACATCCTTACCCTGGATAAAAAGGACAGCATCATCTGCATACATCAACGTATTCAATTCAGGGCAGACATCCGGTAAATCGTTGATGTATAGTGAAAATAGCAGTGGTCCGAGTACAGAGCCTTGTGGGACTCCGACACTGCTGCTGCTGAGGCACTGGGAGGTTACTCCGTTTACTGTGACAGACTGTACTCTATTTGATAAGTAAGACTGGAACCAAAGCAAAGCATCTGCTGAGAAATTGAAATGTGAGATGTTATGTGACAAGAATCAGGTCCGTGGGGGTAATCACCAACAATAAAGATGCAGACAACAAAAGAGCTAGAATAAATGTGCCTTTTTATTCCCCGCTCAGATGTTCACAATCACAATTCACACAGGTTAAAGTGACATATACACAAAATCAAGCTCTTACCGCTGACACGGGGCTGGAGAGCCAAACAACCCACGGTAGAGTAAGCACTTCAACCGAGCCGGGCGTCCACGCGTGAGACCCACAGCAGACTCTACCGTGCGTTCAGCTCCTCCGCCTTAAATACACTCAGCCGCCCCCATAGTATGCGAAGAGGGCCAGTCTCCGCACCCAGAGGTTTGGCCCACAACCTGTCCTGTTTAGAAAAGTTTCAAAACAGGAGAAAAGCTGCGCCTGTTTACTATCCCTGTGGATTCAACATTCCAAAACAGTCTTGCTTACATTCCAAGCTGTGACTGATAAACGGAGCCTGGGACACACTACCAGCATGGTTCCCCACATGAGAGCCTGGTCATTAACACTTGGTGGTTAACCGTGTCAAACGCTTTCTTAAGGTCTAGAAATACAGCGCTGACATATGGATTTTTATCTAGTAATGTTTTAATTTTTTCAATAAACAAGCAGTCGAGTGGTTTGATTTAAAGCCAAACTGCATTTTGTGGAGTTTGTTGACTCCTGTCTCAAGATGTTTGATTAATTGGTTTGCTATGCATTTTTCTGTGATTTTAGATACTATGGGTAAAATACTGATTGGTCGATAATTACTTATTTGGGTTTTAGATCCTGATTTAAAGATTGGTGTTATTTTTGCTTCTTTCCAAGATGACGGAACTGCTTTTTCATTGATTGACTGATTTACCAGGTGAGTAATGGGTTGTACCAGTGCCTCAGCATGCAGTTTTAGGAAATTGGCATCAATTCCATGCATGTCCTTGGATTTGGAATTTTTGAGGGCAGCAATAACTTTTGCTACCTCTGATACAGTCACATTTTGGAGATGAAAAATTGGCTGATCTACTTTTGTACACTGATGGGCAGTCTTAGTAGGGGAAAAGAGCTTTGTGATTTCAGACACACTCTCAATAAAATAGGTGTTGAAAGCATTTGAAACAACTGCTGGGTCCTCGACCAATTCATTATTAAGCTCAATTTCTATTGGTTTTGTTTCAGAATGGGAATGTTTACCTAAGAGTTTGTTCAAAGTTTGCCAAATTTTTTTCCCATTACCTTTGTTACTTTCTATGATGCTGACAAAAAAATTAGCTTTTGCCTTTCTTAAAGTTTGAATAACTTTATTTCGAGCATGTGCAAATCTTTGGCGATCAATAGATAAACCAGATTTTAAATATTGTTTAAGTAAGGCGTCCCTAACTTTAAGTAAGTTTCTGCAGTCTTGATCCAGCCAAGGCAGGTTATTCCCTTTCTTGGTTTTACTGCCCCCTCTTCTGGTGAAGGGTGATACAGCTTCTTTAATTTTTGTATAAAACAATTCACTATTGGCTCCAATGCTTGAGGAAAAGATTTCATCCCAGTCAATAATTTTAAGGGCCTCATTAATATTTTGAGTCTGTTTTTTTGGAAGAAAATTGGCTGAGAAGGATGTTTTATATGCTTTTGAGTATCTTTGTTTGGGAAGTTTTCTAGAGAATAAAATGATATTATGATCCGAAAGTCCTGACACTAGATTATAGGTTTTTGCAATTCTACCTGGCTTGTTGGAAAAAATAAGATCTATGGTAGTTTGGGACTTATCTGTTACTCGGGTTGGTTTTTGTACAAGTTGCTCAAAGTTAGAGAGGTCT
>JAVJIX010000437.1:35000-37500 GCA_036785185.1 Paratrypauchen microcephalus
TGCAAGTGTCCGTTTTATTTATTTATATAAATCCTAATCAGGAGGGCACTTCTCGCTTTACTGCTCACAAGATGATTGACTTTGACAGGGAACAGGACTATGCCGTCCTGGAGCTTGAGGTCAGTGATCAGGGTGAAGTGCCTCCTGGACTCATTAATCTGTTCTGCCCAATGCCTGAGAACGGAGAGGCCTGCATCATCGGTCACCCGAGCGGCGACATAAAGAAAATCGACCCCACATGTATCATCGAGAACAAGTCCAGGTCTCAGAAGGTCCAAGAGGAACTTGAAAAGTTTAAAGGCATGTTCACCCACATGTCTGTCAGTCATTTGATCGAAAAACAAGGCATCTCCAGGATCATGTCTCCGGACGATCCCTTGTCCCACTCCGTGTCCTCCTACCACACCTTCATGTACCACGGCTCCTCTGGCTCCCCTGTGTTTGACGCCGAGTGCAGAGTCTTTGGGCTGCACTCTGGGGGCTTCGTCTATGGCCTGCCTCCTAAACTGGAAAGCGTCATAGAGTTTTCTCGCCCACTGCTCCTGATTTTTGAAAAGTTTATAACTTCTCTGAAAAAAAGGAATCAGGATAAAGTTCTGAGAATCGTGAAGGAGCACTCAAAACAAAATATTTACCTGAAAAAAATCCTGGAGCCCATGGACACAAACTAATCTCTGACCGCCATGAGAGATTCTGACCTTCAAATTTTTTAATAGTTTTAAAATAGTTTTTCCTGTAACAGACCAGATTGTTGGACATATTTGAACTGCAGTCCTCCTCAGTGGAGACACATGATTTTTCACACTGACTGGAATGACAGCGCCCTCTGCAGTCCGTCTTCAGAACAAGTTGGTATAATATACCACAGTTATGTACCACCTGTGGGCAAGTCTTCCATTATAACCAAATGGCATTCCTGACATGTATGTGGAGACTGTTTTTGGCTGTAACGACAATATAAATGTATAATTTCCTAAATATTTGTCACATGGAAAACAGGTCACAAGGACTTAAAAATGAAAATACAAATGAAGGCCACCTTCTCCTATGTGTACAATCTTAAGATTTCGTGGGTTTTAATAAAAAACATTCATCATGGTTGAAATAAATGTTTGTCAATATTTAATTATGCAAACGTAATTACATAAATTCAACTTTTTTTGCTTTTATTCAAAATAAAATCAGTCTGTTTGGGTTGTTTGGTGTCAGGCAGCTGTGGGGGGCTGGTTGGGTGGAAGAAAATGCGGGTTTTTAATCACTGGAAAGCACTTTGTTACTTTTTTGTATGAAAATTGCTTTATAAATAAAGTTTGATTAACAAAATAAAATGCATGTCTTTTGGTGTTTTGTCAGTGAGTGTTCAGGTTTGTTTTTGATATAAAACTGCTTGAGTAGTTTCATTCACACCTTTGAGTCAAAGCTAAAATGCTGTTCCACCTTGTGATGTCAGGCTGTAGTTAAAGTTATAAGTTTAGTTCAGTAGAGATCGTGAGTGTGTGGAGGGTTTGTGTTTTAAATGTGCAAGTTAAATTCCAGGTATGTTTTTGATGAAGAACCGTAACAGATCAGAATATAGAACAACATGGGCCCCTTAAACAGTGGCACATCCTCCTGTGGTCAGGATTCAGATTCAACCCAGAGAAAAGCCAGGACTCACATGAAGCTTTACTCTCACTTTATTTATATCTTTATTAATAATTTCACATATTTGAGCCGGTGCTCTTTCCGAGCGCCACAAACAAAAGTCAAGTAAAAGAAAAGACGTTTCCCCTTCCTCGGTGGAGATGTGCAGAGCCTGTATAAAGGCTGTAGTGCAATACAAACACGTGACGTCACAACAGAACAGCAGCGCCTCCTAGTGTGAAGGGAAAGCAACGCAAAAGTGCACCAACAACAAAGTGCCTGTTCATCAAGGGCCTGGTGACTGACAGGAGGTGGACGGAGGGGTCGGGCTCTCCGGGTTAATTCATGGTAAAACTGAAGGCTATTGGCCACGAGCAGAGACCTGGTAGGTTAAAATATTCAGGGTGAGGTCGGGTGGGGGCAGTCATCGGTAGTAGACAGTCAAACATTCTTTTGAACACCAAGTTTTTAAACCAAACTAAAGTTCTCAACAACATTAACCTTTTTTTGGTTAAAATGCATTTTTAAAAAATTAAGCGGGCAACAGAACGTTTGACTAGTCGATACTAAAAAGTGAAGTTCAAAAATAGGCCCCTCCCCTCCCTCACAAAAACGCTCCTTGTTGGCGCAATGTTTGTAAAAATGAAATCATTTAAGTAACCTCTATTAAACATGATCATTACACTGTAGGTTTTCAGTTTTTCAATTCAATCAACTAATTTGGTTTAGCAATGGCTGTGTTTTTTACAAAACATATTAGAATAAGTAATGAAGTTTTAGTATAATCAAAATCCGGGTTTATAGTGTAGCAGGTGTGCCGAGGCAATGCGGTTCTGGAATGTGCCCAAACCGCCCAGTTCGTCACGGACCACAGGGC
>JAVJIX010000437.1:42500-47500 GCA_036785185.1 Paratrypauchen microcephalus
TCCTGTACTTCCTCTCAGACCTTCTCAGAGGGAGAAGATACAGAAGATACAGAAGACAACAGCTCCTACTGCTCCTACTACTACTGACACAAAATGTCCCACGTCCCACCTCAGCATTTCCAATTACAGGAGCAACAAGTCCACCCGAATGTGGCCCACGCTTCAGTCCAGTACACAGCGGTGAATGTGAACCAGGCCATGCCCAAGGAGATGCCCCCAGGACCACTTGGTCTTTGGTCTTTCGTCTACTGCAACCCCTTTTGCCTGGGACTGGCTGCCCTCATCCACTCTGTCAGGGTGAGTACTGCTCACATTTAAGGACAAAGTTTTGATGACATGAATGAAGATGTAAACATGAACTCTGAATATAAAGATGCTGTATTCTTGAGCTCCACGTCAGTAAACCTACGATGATTTGTACATTATATTCATACATGATATTTTACTTTTCTTTTTATAAACAGTGTATTTAAACCATTTGTCACCAGTGTAAAATCACACATATCATGTCTTTATTTATGGCAGTTTATGTACACAAATGAGTAGAAATGATTTAACATTAGATGATTTATTCTCCCGGGACCCGAAGACAAAAAGTGTATCTACATTATTATTATTATTATTTAAATTTTCTATTTGGAGGTAAATGAACACCTCAGCATTTACATTTTGTTAATTTTATTTTTATTCATAATGTTGTAACATGTCCTCTGTAACGGACTCTAATGGTGTTAAATCCATGTGAAGTTAACGACCGAACAAAAACATATTTTTTGTTTTGATCAACATCTCTGACAATCTTCTACAGTCACTTCAAAAAGTTTTTAGATTCACTTTTAATTTCTTATGTATTTATTTATTTACTTGTATAATTATTTATGTATTTATTTATGGATTATGTATTTTTTATTTTATTTATATTTTTATTTATTATGTATGTATGTATTTATTTATTTTTATTTATTATGTATTTATGTATTTTTATTTTTTAATATTTTTTTAATTATTATTTATTTGTTTACTTATTCATTATTTTTATTATTTTATGTAATTATTTATTTATTTATTTATTATTATTTATTTTTTATTTTTTATATTTTTATCATAGTCCAGCTACAAACTCGAGTCTCAAAACACTTAAAAGATCGACTGGTTCACTCAGTGGGCGGATCTCAGGAGGATATGAACAAATGTGCATTTAAAATGCTTTAAAGCTACAGTATGTAACATTCTGGAGGTCTCACGTCACCTGCATGATTCTATGGAAATAGAAAGTTCAAACTAGAGTATTCTGTGGCACATTGTCCATGGAGATATGTTTATACCACACTGATAAACAAGTCTGGAGACACAAGCCCGCCCTGTGTAAAGACACAGGCTTTTATACGGTTTTCATTGTGATAAGAAAAAACAGGCTTTTATTTTAGTCCATTTCTCAGAAAAGAGAGAAAAAAAAGACTTTTTCATTCAAGTTTGATTTGAATGAGCTCATATGAAAGGTACTTTTAAACATAACGTGTTGTTGCCCGTGCATGTTTGTAATGTTTCTTTTTTGTCACATGAACCTTCTTACTGACTGTTGATCTTTGGTGTTCCTCTGTCCAGGCGCGGGACAGGAAAGTGGCGGGGGACATGGAAGGCGCCCGCAGTCACGGATCCACAGCCCGGACCCTGAACATCACTGCCACTGTCATTATATGTCTCACTGTTGTCAGTCTCATTATATTCTACTCAGTTATGGTGGCGAGGCTGCATGATTACACAAACTATTATTATAATTATAAGTATAATAATTATAATAAGTTTGCCTGGAAGAATCCATGACTCATCGCTGTACCAGCGGATGAGTCTGGTAACGCTTGATCCACAGAATGCGCTGCTGTTGCGCTTAGACAGACAAAGTGAACCAATCAGAGATTGCGCCATCTTGATTCAAAACTGAGGAGGAACTTCCACTGCCTAAGAGTGACTTTGCGGGCAAAGGCGGGTGCACTGACGTCACCATCTTTGAACGAATCAGAATCGCGGAGTCCGTTTGTAACCGGAGGAGCGAGCGTGGAGGGAGGGTGTCCAAATGGTATCGCGCTGTATAGGAAATACAGAGAGATATCATTTGTCTGGCCAGGTAAATAATAAGTATAACTACAGGGGCTAAATAAAACAGAAATTACTTTTCTGCAAATGATGCAAAATAAATTGTTATGCTGTTTTGTTTTGTTTTTTACATTTTGAAGTGCAGAGTCAATAGTGTTTCGATCATGTGATTTTATTTTTTTATTTTATTTTTTTATTTTTTTCGAGCTTGCCATACATTTGTGAACATAAAAAGGTACAGAAGTATACATCCTGCACAGTCAATTCAATTGATTCAGATATTGAAAAAAAGCACACACAAAAATAATAATAATAATAATAATAAAAATAAATGCTCGAAATGGAGTGGGTAGAAGATAAACTTAACCCACCCCATCTTCAGAAAACTACTACCACAAAACAAAAAGATGCTTCATAGTTCACAGGCAATGCCTCAAAATAATGAGTGTAATGATGTGTGTAAAACCACACACACACATACACATAAATCTATTTACAAAAGTACACACACGTCACCACTGGTAACAGCAGTATTTAGAAATACCATCAATGGTAAATAAGGAGTACCAGAAGGTAATTGGACACACATGACATAATCTAAACAGATTTAAAATACCAACAATGGTAATACACAATACCACAGGGGTAATACAGAATACCACAGGGGTAATACACAATACCACAGGGGTAATACAGAATACCACAGGGGTAATACAGAATACCACAGGGGTAATTAGACATATGTGACATGAAGGAGACATGAGTATTAATGTTATTTTCTCTGTACTGTGACCACACACTTTGTTTAAAGACAGATTTAAAGTGATAAATACTTTGACATTGCTTATGTTCCAGCCCCAGACTGTTCCACTGTTGTACTCCAGGTTTAGTCCTGGTTTAGTCCTGGTTTAGTCCAGATTTAGTCCTGGTTTGGTCCTGGTTTAGTCCTGGTTTAGTCCTGGTTTAGTCCTGGTTTGGTCCTGGTTTAGTCCTGGTTTAGTCCTGGTTTAGTCCAGATTTAGTCCTGGTTTGGTCCTGGTTTAGTCCTGGTTTAGTTCTGGTTTAGTCCTGGTTTAGTCCTGGTTTAGTCCACTTTAGAGACAGCAGGGACACACGGAGTCTGTGGCAGGGCATCCAGAACATCACGGACTACAAACCCTCGCCACAGACCTGTGACAATAATATCACCCTGCTCAACGACCTCAACAGCTTCTTTGCACGGTTTGAGCAGGAAACGACACCCGGCCCCAAAAAACTCCACCACCTCCCCACGACCAGCCCCTGTGTGTGTCTGCAGCCAGCGTGAAGAGGACACTCTCCAGGATCAACATCCGCAAGGCTGCAGGCCCGGACAATATCCCCGGTCATGTGTTGAAAGACTGTGCAGAGGAGCTCAAGGATGTCTTCACAGACATCTTTAATGCTTCTCTGATCCAGGCTGTCGTTCCCTCCTGCTTTAAAGCCACCACCATCGTTCCCGTGCCAAAGAAGCCCACTCCGGCCACTTTTAATGACTATCGCCCTGTTGCACTGACCCCCATCATCATGAAGTGCTTTGAACGGCTAGTCATGGCACACATCAAATCCACCCCCCACCCCCCCGCCCCCACCACCCCCCACCCCCCACCCTAGACCCATACCAGTTTGCATACCGGGCCAACCGCTCTACCGAGGATGCAATCTGTTCTGCACTTCACCCGGCTCTCACCCACCTAGACAATAAAGACTCATATGTGAGAATGCTGTTCATAGATTTCAGTTCAGCATTCAACACTATAATCCCACAGCAGCTCATTATCAAACTAGACCACCTGGGGCTTCAGACCTCACTCTGTAATTGGCTGCTGGACTTCCTCAGTGAGAGGCCACAGGCAGTGCGGGTCGGCAGAAACACCTCAAGCTGCATTAGACTGAGCACAGGAGCCCCCCAGGGCTGTGTGCTCAGTCCGATGCTCTTCACTCTGCTGACCCACGACTGCTCACCAGCCTTCAGCACCAATCACATAGTGAAGTTTGCGGACGATACGACTGTGGTGGGTCTCATCTCTAATAACGATGAGACAAACTACAGGAGTGAGGTGAGCCTTCTGACCCAGTGGTGCAGCAATAACAATCTCCTCCTTAATGTTGAAAAGACCAAGGAGATTGTTATTGACTTCCGGAGAGGCCCCGCCCCCCCCCACTGTCCATCAACGGTGCTGCTGTAGAGAGGGTGAGCAGCACCAAAATCCTGGGGGTGCACATCAGTGAGGACCTCTCCTGGACAGGGCCCTGGGTCCGAATGATGTGCAATTTCCAACTTAGACTCTTAGACGAATACCCCACGTGATAGGTGGGGTGTGCAGTCAATCTGTGGCGGGACGTAAAACCTTTCTTGTGCTCTCATAGGTCTGTGAGCTGTCAACAAGGCGGGACCAGGTGCTGGGACTGGGAGTGCTTTGTGACATAAGACTGGGACTGGGAGTGCTGAATCTAGACACTTTGTGACATATTTCATCTTTTTTAATATAAGTATATTGCATAAGTGTTGGTGCTGAACATCAAATGTTTGTTTTATTTTATTTATTATTTTATTATATGTCTATAATATCTAGTACAATGCATGATTGAATGACATGTCACCCACGAAACATCTTGGAATAAACAACAACAACAACAACAACAAAAACTTGGCGGCACGGTAGCAGAGTGGTTAGCGCTCTTGCTTCACAGCAAGAAGGTTCTGGGTTCGATCCCCGGGTCGCCCAGACCTTTCCGTGTGTGTTCTGTGTGGCGTTTGCATGCATGGTCCGGGTTCGATCCCCGGGTCGCCCGAGCCTTTCTGTGTGGAGTTTGCATGTTCTCCCCGTGTCTGGGTGGGTTTCCTCCGGGCACTCCGGTTTCCCCCACCAACCCAAAACATGCAC
>JAVJIX010000437.1:52500-147500 GCA_036785185.1 Paratrypauchen microcephalus
GCCCCCTTGGGCGAAGCCAACGAACACAAAACATCTGTATCAGTATTTCCCTGACAAGATATTATCACTCTACAACACGAAGACTAGACACATTATCAATAAACCTGTTCGTGTTCATTCATAATTTGCCACGTTATGACACAAAACAGCTCGACTTTGTAACACTGAATTGCAAGATTAGCAACGAACTGCAAAGTCAATATAAACGGAAAAATGCTTAAGAAGACGCGACATTACTTTGTTTTCCCGTGGTTTGCAATTTCCAATTGAAATCTTACCTTGAATCAAAGAAGAACACGGAGTGTAAATCCTCTTAGCAGAGAAGAGAGTGAGGAACAGCGCCAAAATACGTAGAGGCCAAAAATATATTGCATCCGTAGTGGTTTAGCACCATTGGAAATGAATGGGAAACGGTTTAGGGCCGTTTAGCTAAACTTTCCCCGACTGCGGCGCGGGTCTCCAATACATAACCTTAAGGCCCTGTCCCCACGACAACGTTTTTTGGAGGAAACGGAGAAGTTTGGGTGCGTTTGGGCTTGCCGTCCAGACGGCGCCGGCGTTTTTGGGGGCGAGAACGGAGTTTTTCAAAAACGGCTTCCAGAGTGGAGAAGTCGGAGAACGCCCCCCGTTGCGTTGGAATGTGGGCGGCAAAAAAGCGCGGCAGGTGAGAAAATGATGACGTCGCGCTGCCGTAATCATCACGTGACCGGTGACCAGAGGGTGGAACCCGGCGCCTTCCGCAGGTAACAACCAGATAACAACAGCCATGGCGGACAATGGACTTCAGTATCTTTTGCAGACTTTTGGAAGTTTATTGGCAATGCTGCATCAAACTCTGTTCATATGCAATGCATTGCGACAACAGCAGAGGACCATGTACAATTACGCCTTTCACGGAACCGGAGGCAGAGGAGCTTGTTTCGGGCTTCCTCCGTGTGCATGACATGCCACAATGTTTGGGATCGATCGATGGGACACATCCCCTCAACATACAAGCGGTGTGTGACTACAGGTACCGGTTTATGGACGTTACTGTGAAGTGGCCTGGCAGTACGCACGACGCACGGGTGTTTGCCAATGCAAAGCTAAACACGTATTTTAAAACTGGAAAGATCCCATCGCTGGAAAGGCAGATAGTAGACAATGAGGAGCACATACCAATTTGAGTGTGTTGTGTGCTGTAAATAAAGAGAAAGAGCAACCATTTCTTGTCTTTTTTATTAAATGAAAATTTACCTTTTACAAACAGGCACATGCAGTATCACACACCAAAATATATAGCTGCCCGTTGGTGATGGTCCCGGTTGTATATTCTCGCCGAAAAGCCAACATAATGTCCGAGTATGTTTAACATTCCCGTAGTAAGATCCAAACAAGCATTTTGCCTAAATAACACGACCAAGGTTAACGAGAGTTCTACTTGTTAATGTCTATCTAATAAAACGATAGCAAGTAATGCTAACTATCGATTTATAGGCAAAAACTCTGCTCACGCAGCGCAAATCTTTGTCCTGTGGCGTCTGTCTATGTTAGGGACGGTCAGCATTTTCACATTACCGGAGGGAGTCGCTGCTACATTGGTGGAGCAGGGGGACAAAATATATTCGCTTGTGTTGACGGCCCCTAAAGTACACGTGTTTGCTTGTTTATGAAAGAGAAAGGACTTTCTGCGCATGTGCTCTTTGTAGTCCTGCGTTACTGGTGGCTCTGGCTCTTTCCGGTTTACAGCGCCACTTATCGGTGTGACATATGTACTACATCGTTTTCACTCAGCGCTCCGTGCTCATCTTGACGCGAAGGTTTTCTGATCCAACACGTGTCTGGACGAGACTTTTTTTCACCCCGGGTAAAAAAAAAAACAGGAACGTTGTCGTGGGGACAGGGCCTTAGACTCCAGTAGGCCAATGACAGCGACAACTGTCTATCGTATTTACGTCTGTGAGCTCTCCTATCCCTCTACATAAAAAAACAAAGTAGCTTTTGTGTCACAAAGCGGTCCGTTTTAAATTATCACGCTATCCAAAAATAAATACGCTTCTTACCTTAAACCAGGGGTCACCAACCTTTTTGAAACCGAGAGCTACTTCCTGGGTACTGAATAATGTGAAGGGCTACCAGTTTGATACACACTTCTGAAATAGCCAATTTGCTCAATTTACCTTTATCTAAATGTCATTATTAATAGTTAATGATAGTCATCTCTGCAAAGACACTGATCATGTTAATGATTTCTCACAATGAATATCAACAATGATTTAACAAGAACGGGGACAGATAAATATCAATATGCAACACTTTATTTCTATATTTTGTCTTACTGCAAGTGTTTTTCAAATTGAAAAAAAGAATGTTCAAAAACATTTTAAAATGATCACTTCTACAACAGTCCTAGGAAATCACAAATTTTTAAATTTTAAAATATTTTAAAATAAAGATTTTATATAGATTTTAAAATGAATCTGATTACGTTTTGAACTTCACACTTAAGTCTGCAGATTTTTTTACATTAACATTTTAACATAAACAATTGTTACAAACACATTTAACAAATTATGAACTAAACACCAAATCTGTTATCCGTTTCTTTGTCAGTTAGTGGGAAGCCTGGCATTGCATGCTGTTTACCAGTATGTTGTACTCTGGTGTGTAACTTGACAGTGCAACTCTGAGTGAGTCTTGCAGATGTGTATCAGTGAGGCGTGTTCTGTGTTTGTTCTTGATGAAATTCATGTCAGAAAAGGCTGATTCACAAAGATAGGTTGAACCAAACAGGCTTGCAACCTTCATAGCTGCTGTACATACACCACTGTACTTTTCTGTGTCAACAAGGCACCAAAAGTTTGGTGCAGCCTGATAGGCTTTGAGGTAAAGGTCATTTTGCAATGTTACAATTTCAATTTCCATCTGTCCAGCATCCAGGCTGAACGTTGCACTTAACTGCTCAGCAATGCATGATATGTCCACGTTCATGAAAGGATTAGAAATGAATGACACACATGGCTCAAGCTGATCCAGGTCACAGAACCTGTTCTCAAACTCTTGCCCAAGTCTTTTTATGACCTGAGAGTACTTTTCTACGCTTTTGTCAAAAGCCTCACATGCAGAAGCATTGTCTTTCAGCACCATCTGCACAGAGGGAAAGTGCAGCACCTTTTTTGTCTGTAAATGCAATAGCGAAAATGTTCATCTTGGCTTTAAATGCATTTAAAGCACTTATCATATCAGCAACAGTCTTACCTTTGCCTTGCAGTTCGCAGTTCAAACTGTTCAGTTTCCCAGTAATGTCCGTTAAAAATGCAAGGTCAAGTGTCCAGTCAGTGTCCTCCAGCAGCGTGGTGTCTTCCCCTCTGGACTGCATGAACTCTATGATTTCACTCAAAAGTGACAAAAAACGAAGCAAAATCCGTCCCCTGCTGAGCCATCGGATTTCTGTATGTAGTAGCAGGTCACCATATTCAGTTGACAGCTCCTCCAACAGTACCTTGAATGTTCTGTGCTGTTTAGCTCTGGAGCGGATGCTGTTTATTATTTTCACAACAGGAGTCATCACGTGCTCAAAGCCGATCACTTTTGCACATAAGGCCTGCTGGTGAATGATGCAGTGGTAATGCAGAAAGTTTGGGAACTCTGTGTCACCTTTACAATGAGCAATGAATCCTGCGTGTCGGCCGATCATAGCAGGAGCCCCGTCTGTAGTCACTGATACCAGCTTTTCCAGCGGCACTTTTCTCTCCACCAAAAACTCCTTCACCGCGTTATATATATCTTTAGGGGCAGTAGTGTGAGAAGTTCTTCTTTTGTGGAGAAATCATCAAACACCATCCTGATAAAGATCATCAGCTGCGCCGTACTGCCGCTATCCACCGACTCGTCACACTGGACGCTAAACCACCTGCACCTCGCCAGATCACGGTCCAGCTGGTCGGCCAAGTTCCCGGACATCGCAGATACTCTTCTTACCATCGTAGCTGCCCCCAGTTGAACATCGGAGAGATTGGAGATCATGTTGGTTCCGTATTTCTCGTCTTCAAGTACAGTTTTAGCAATTAACATCATCGCTTCTTTAACTACCTTCCCGTCTGAAAATGCCTTCTTCTTTTTAATCAAGAATTGCGTAGCTCTAAATGAGGCTTCTGTTGCTTTTTGGGAGGCTTTAAGTGGCCTTGTGAAAAAAGCTTGCTGTTTGCACAAAGCTGCCTTTAACTCGCGGGCTTTTTCTGCTCGCAGTGCACTGCCCTGTGGATAGTTAGTATGGTAGCTTGGGTGACACGTTATGAAATGTCTCTCCACATTGTGCCGCTTTGCCATCGCCACAGTCGCCCCGCAAATAAGACAAACGCATGATCCTTTCACAGTGGTAAAAAAAAAATCGACCTCCCATTCGTCATGAAAATTATATGTCTTCTTTCTTTTTTCTGCCATCTTTATGGGTCATTTACGCTGCGCCCGCTAGGTTGCAATCTGCGTAGCCGTGTGTAGACGCTACGTTTTGGTGATGCGCATCATACTGACCTTTGAACTATACTAGATCATAGTTCATTTATATTAAACATTTTTTAAAGTTTTTTTTTAATATATTGTTATTTCCAGTTTATGTGTAAGTGTGATTTAAACAAGAATAGCAAACAAAATAAATTAGATGCAGCTCATTGGTAAGTGGTGCTATTTGAGCTATTTTTAGAACAGGCCGGCGGGCGACTCATGTGGTTCTTACGGGCGACCGGGTGCCCGCGGGCAACGTGTTGGTGACCCCTGCCTTAAACAGTGGAATCAATCTCTCCTCTTGTCCTCTCCTCTCCGTGGTAAACGCTCTGAGAGGTTTATCATTTCGCAGGTCCCGGCACGGGGGGCCCCGCCCAGCTCAGAAGGCTAGACGATCCCGAGCCGCGATTGGCCGGAGGCGCAAGAAGCCGGGGAGAACGTTAGACAGTCCCGAGCCGCGATTGGCCGGGAAGGATAGACGGGATAGACAAAGGGATGCTCTCATTGGACGTCTACGTTGCGCGATTGCACTTTCTAGTGTCCGGGTCCTGCGGACAGTGAATACTGTATCACTGGCAAAGAGGGCTCAGAAGCGCCTCTATTTCCTCCGCAAACTGAGGAGAGCTGGAGCCCCCCCACCCATCATGACCACCTTCTACCGAGGCACCATTGAGAGCGTCCTGACCAGCTGCATCACTGTGTGGTACGGGAGCTGCACTGAACAGAACAGGAAAGCCCTGCAGCGCATAGTGAATGCAGCTGGGAGGATCGCTGGTGTCTCTCTCCCCTCCCTCCTAGACATTTTTAACACCCGGCTCACCCGCACAGCGTCCAGCATTGTGGGTGACCTGAGCCACCCCGCACATAGCCTCTTCAGCCTCCTGCCCTCGGGCCCACTCCACCAGACTGTCAAACAGCTTCATCCACCAGACTGTCAAACAGCTTCATCCACCAGACTGTCAAACAGCTTCATCCACCAGACTGTCAAACAGCTTCATCCACCAGACTGTCAAACAGCTTCATCCACCAGACTGTCAAACAGCTTCATCCACCAGGCTGTCAGGAGGCTGAACTCTCACCTGAACTCTCACCTTACCCGTCTCCCACCCCCCACCCCCCATATTGGCATAACCTGTATTCCATAAAAACACATATCACTCTAGACACTTTAAAAAACTGCTGCTAAGGACGACTGTTGCACATTTACTACTGGAATTTTACTCCTGTTGTACTGTTGTTTACTCCTGTTATTGCACTAGAATTTCTACTGTTGCACATTTATTTTATCTTAACTTCAATGCACATTCTATTGCACATGACCATTTCACTGCTGTATCTTCCATTGCACATTTTGATGCACACTGCACACTTTTGGACATCTGTATATAGGTATTTATTTATTATGTTGCACTGTTTTAAGATTTAAATCTTAGACTTTAGTTTAACTTTAGATCTCTGTCTTAGATAGTTTTTGTTGTGTTTTGTCTTTATATTGTATTTTGTACACTGTCTTTTTTGCACTATTTGGCCAGAGAGAAACGAAATTTTGATTCACTGTTGAACACATATGGCAGAATTGACAATAAAGCTGACTTTGATCTTTGATCTTTGATCTTTGATCAAATATGTATAAATGCTCGGTACATTTCCTGTACTTCCTCTCAGAGAAGATACAGAAGACAACAGCTCCTACTGCTCCTACTACTACTGACACAAAATGTCCCACGTCCCACCTCAGCATTTCCAATTACAGGAGCAACAAGTCCACCCGAATGTGGCCCACGCTTCAGTCCAGTACACAGCGGTGAATGTGAACCAGGCCATGCCCAAGGAGATGCCCCAGGACCACTTGGTCTGGTCTCTTTGGTCTTTCGTCTACTGCAACCCCTTTTGCCTGGGACTGGCTGCCCTCATCCACTCTGTCAGGGTGAGTACTGCTCACATTTAAGGACAAAGTTTTGATGACATGAATGAAGATGTAAACATGAACTCTGAATATAAAGATGCTGTATTCTTGAGCTCCACGTCAGTAAACCTACGATGATTTGTACATTATATTCATACATGATATTTTACTTTTCTTTTTATAAACAGTGTATTTAAACCATTTGTCACCAGTGTAAAATCACACATATCATGTCTTTATTTATGGCAGTTTATGTACAGAAATGAGTACAAATGATTAAACATTAGATGATTTATCCTCCTGGGACCCGAAGAAAAAAAGTATCTAAATTATTATTATTATTATTTAAATTTTCCATTTGGAGGTAAGTGAACACCTCAGCATTTACATTTTGTTAATTTTATTTTTATTCATAATGTTGTAACATGTCCTCTGTAACGGACTCTAATGGTGTTAAATCCATGTGAAGTTAACGACCGAACAAAAACTTTTTTTTTGTTTTGATCAACATCTCTGTACGGAGCCCTGGAAGTGACATAGGTGAATAAATAAAATAACAAGGTGTGGGAACAACTTATAAGGTGTGGGAACGACTTATAAAGCATAAGTCGTTGCCTACACACGTACACACAGGTTCACCACGGTAGCTCCGGAAATACTAGGTGCTATTTTATTATATTTTAATATTGGACTCAGATACACAGAAATCCTCCATGCACTTGCATTCCAACATGGCTTTATTTTAAGTCTGAGACACCTGAAGAGAGTTCTGAGAGAGAATGGGCTTCGCCGTCGTAGTTTTTCTGACCTAGGAACGACTATAGATTTCATCATCAGCCAACTAAACAGCTAAATTCAATTAAATAGTTGTCATTGAATGAATGTGGTGTTAATATGTGAACAAACACAACACAATAAAAAACAGATACTATATGTTTTATACAGCAAACCCTTTCAACAATAAAACTTTATTTCAGTTAAATTATTTCAGCTAAATAAACAATTCAACAATACTTTCAATGTGAAGGCAATATTCATTATATAACATCCGTGACTCTTCCTGTCTGTGTTTCCATCTGTAGATTGTTGCTTACGACAGAAAGCCAACACAGCCGATCTATCACCATAGTGGGGGATGTGCCACCATGGGGGGTTTCATCTGACATCAGCAGAATCACAGAGACATCAATCTGTGGAAAATAAAGATATAACAGGGTTTGCATAGGTTAACGTAGAAAATGTCATTCCATGATGCTTTCAAATTGTATTGATATAATAATATACAAACAAAAACAGATGACATAAAAACAATCTGTTTATTACAAATAGGTCATACTTTTTAACTAATACGACAGTATTGTAGCTAATATTATTGTAATCTGAACAAAAACTACAGAAAAGTGAAGAGTAAAGGTTAATTTTAAGTACAAAATAGGCCTAAAAAAATAAAATTAGCTTCTCAGAACCAGGGATGTGCAGTTTCTATTTATACTATAAGGTAAACAACAAAATCTTAGTTTGTCAGAAATCAAGATTTAAACCATGTTATTTATCAAGAAATCCATAATAAACAAAACTTTAAGAAGCTCTCAACATGCAACTCATTGTGAGCTTGTAGATCTGCTATTTTGGGATACTTTGGGTCACAGGGAGACCTATTCTTTAATTTAATGAATTATTTGAATAAATATTTATAATAAAACATTGGTAAAAGGAGAAATTCAATTTGTCAACTGGACAAAGTTTATTTGGTCGAAAACGTTTCGCAGCTCATCCAAGCTGCTTCGTCAGTTCTGGTTAGAGTGCTATATAAAAACATTTTAAAATGACAAAGACGATTAGTAGATGTATTTCTTAAATATCAGTGAACATATGAATATATGTTTGAAAATGGGTGAAGTTACGCTTTAAAGGGAAATTCCAGACCAAAACACATAAGGCCTGAATCTGTTGCCCCATATTGTTCATATTGTTGCCCCATATTCCATTCTTCTGCCCTCTCCCCACAGCTAACATGCAGTCATAATGGGAGTTAACGATCCTTAGGCTAGTGCAGGTATTTTCGTACCTCCAAACACAATTGTCAAGATACTGACACATGTGCAGTTTGTCACTTTTGGGCTGACATACAAATCTAACCTGTATTTTGACCAGGCATAGAGATGTAACATGCTAGATCTGTATGAACGGAAGCACAAAAGTGACAAAGTATACATGTGTGAGTATCTGGACACTAAGAATGTACAATCCATGAAAAAGAGAGTTTGGAGGCACAAAAATACCTGCACGAGCAGGACCATTGAGTCCCTAACTGCATTTTAGCTGTGGGGAGGGGTCAGAAGAATAGAATATGGGGCAACTATGAAACAAATCAACTGCATCAGGTATTTTGTGACAGGAGGATTACAGGCCATACGTGTTTTGGTCTGGAATTTTCCTTTAAGTCTTAATTGTGTCACTTAAATTATACATAGGCCTATGAGAATCAGCAAATTGTGTTATATTGTCTGTATCCTGTGGTTTGGTGACCATAAACAATTATAGAATAAAGCTGCATTTTGTTTCTGTGACTCTTGGTACTGAAACTTCTCGATTTAATAAAATAATTGATTAAATCATAGCTTATGCTTATACCCATCAGTGATAAATGTACCTTGTCTTCAAGAATCCTGGCAATCCTTGCCTCATCAATATTTCTATCCCTCAGGACCTCTATTAGAGGGTTGAAGTTCTCCATACCCCTAAAGAAAAGAAACAAGTTACAAACCAAGTTTAACCATTTGTATGATTTTGTAACTATATAAATGTATTACATTATATATAGGCTACAAAAGCCTATATAGCACAATTGATCATTTCAACGGCCCAAATTAGAGCACAGCCAGCACTAAAGATGAGGGGTGTGTTTCCCACTTAAGTACTACTTAAGCCTATTAGTACTTAAGTTCACACGTAACATCATTGTAGAGTCTACCGAGCGTTTCCCGAAACCATCTTAGCCAAGAATCATCGTAGGATCACACGTAACACGTAACGTAAAGTGTGGTCTGGAGTAGTCTTAGAGTAGGCTAGTCTTAGCGTGAGCTAAGATTGATCTTAACCCTTGAATGGTTTATGTGCACCAGGAGATACATACATTTTAACACTCTATAAAGAGCATTATAAAAAGTTTTTCCCAAATACAGTTATCATTTATCAAAAGTCTGATCTGTTGGTAGTATGTAGGTCACATTACTTTTTTCACATTATAAGCCGTCATTTCATTCAGGCTGGTTACAGTTGAAGATGGATGCCATTTTTTTGAAACCACAGTGTGTATGATGTAAACAAATGCATAAAATCCATAAATTCCTTCATAGATCTATAATATTAACATAAAGTATTGTTTATGGACATAGCTGGAACTTTGTTATGAAGAAAAAAAATGTCAAAACTTGTTTATGGAGTCAGTTACATCACCTTAAAAAGCATGTATCCCACAGGATACATTGACCGGTTAAGGTAATAACATGTGTCTATGCAATTTTGTATGGGATTATACAAATTGGCCTAAAACATCATGGTAAGCTTACATGCAGTTCAGAGGGGATGTTACTAGTATTAAGTGTGTGTATAATATGTCATTTTAATCATTTATTTCCCCAAATGGTATTATAGTTTGACAATTTTATGGAGAAGAGTAGACAACAGGAAATGAATGTAATTGAGGACTTCCCTGCTAGTGCATCAGATTCAGCAATATAATATAATATAATATAATATAATATAATATAATATAATATAATATAATATAATATAATATAATATAATATACATACTGTAGCTATATAACTGCTTATTTGACCAAATTCATCACATAAAACAACAAGGATGTCCTGCTAGCATGGAGATTTAACAACAGACAGTAGGCCTACCTTCAATGCAAAATGAGTATGCTAGTATGAAGTATGAAAAATGCATAACTTAATTACCGTTCTGTTGTGGAAGTCCGTAAAGAAGAGTTCCATGGATGTGCGCCTTCCTTCTGCATGTTTCGTTGCACACGTTTGCATTGCGCATGTCATTTCCAGTTCCACATCATGGAAAGTCACGCCTTGGATATAAACCCAGGGAACGCGTTTTCACGCGTTATAACCCGTGCACACGGCTTAAAACGTTATAACCCGTGCACTCGGCTAATAACTTTGTAACTCGTGCGCACGCGTTGTTATTTTATTTATTCACCTATGGCCCTTCCAGGGCACGGTATCTCTGACAATCTTCTACAGTCACTTCAAAAAGTTTCACTTTTAATTTCTTATGTATTTATTTATTTACTTGTATAATTATTTATGTATTTTTATTTATATTTTTATTTATAATGTATTTATTTATGTATTTTTATTTATTTTTTATTTTATTTCTATTTTATTTATTATGTATTTGTTTACTTATTTATGTATTTGTATTCATTATTTTTATTATTTTATGTAATTATGTATTATATATTTTTTATCATAGTCCAGCCACAAACTAGAGTCTATCTCAAAACAGGAGGATATGAACAAATGTGCATTTAAAATGCTTTAAAGCTACAGTATGTAACATTCTGGAGGTCTCACGTCACCTGCATGATTCTATGGAAATAGAAAGTTCAAACTAGAGTATTCTGTGGCACATTGTCCATGGAGATATGTTTATACCACACTGATAAACAAGTCTGGAGACACAAGCCCGCCCTGTGTAAAGACACAGACTTTTATACGGTTTTCATTGTGATAAGAAAAAACAGGCTTTTATTTTAGTCCATTTCTCAGAAAAGAGAGAAAAAAAAAGACTTTTTCATTCAAGTTTGATTTGAATGAGCTCATATGAAAGGTACTTTTAAACATAACGTGTTGTTGCCCGTGCATGTTTGTAATGTTTCTTTTTTGTCACATGAACCTTCTTACTGACTGTTGATCTTTGGTGTTCCTCTGTCCAGGCGCGGGACAGGAAAGTGGCGGGGGACATGGAAGGCGCCCACAGTCACGGATCCACAGCCCGGACCCTGAACATCACTGCCACTGTCATTATATGTCTCACTGTTGTCAGTCTCATTATATTCTTCTCAGTTATCCTGGTGCAGAGTGGATATTATTAGGCCTACAGAAGCTATAATTATAATAATTATAATAATAATTATTATAACTACAGGGGCTAAAAAAAAAGAAATTACTTTTCTGCAAATGATGCAAAATAAATTGTTATGCTGTTGTTGTTTTTTATACATTTTGAAGTGCAGAGTCAATAGTGTTTCGATCATGTGATTTTATTTTATTTATTTATTTTATTTTTTTTCGAGCTTGCCATACGTTTGTGAACATAAAAAGGTACAGAAGTATACATCCTGCACAGTCAATTCAATTGATTCAGATATTGAAAAAAAGCAAAAGAAATAATAATAATAATAATAATAATAAAATAATAATAATAATAATAATAATAATAATAATAATAATAATAATAATAATAATAATAAAATAATAATAATAATAATAATAATAATAATAATAATAATATTAATAATAATAATAAATGCTTGAAATGGAGTGGGTAGAAGATAAACTTGTTTTTTAACCCACCCCAAACCTACTACCACAAAACAAAAAGATGCTTCATAGTTCACAGGCAATGCCTCAAAATATTTAGTGTAAATATAGCTGCAAGCAGCAATGTGGGGCCAAGCAGTGACCCAGCCTAATTTGATGATGTGCGTTGGATCAGTCTTCGCCCGAGGATCCCAGAGATACCAAGTTTTTAAAGTGAGCTCATATCTTGGGAACCCTTCATAAGAAGCCTGGGAAGCCTGGCTAACAGACCCTGTTAGACTCTGTTAAACCCTGTCAGACCCTGTTAACCTCTTACGCTGCGGACGGCCCATGCACGGTCCCGCTCACTCTTTTTTTTTTCTTTCCACATAAAATGTGTGAAGAGTCCCTCAGTCGTCCAGGTAGAATCCAGGATAAAAGGAGAAATTCAATTTGTCAACTGGACAAAGTTTGTTTGGTCGAAAACGTTTCGCCGCTCATCCGAGAGGCTTCGTCAGAGCTAACGAGCTGTATACAGGCAAGTCCCTGGTTTAGACCTGGTTTAGACCTGGTTTGATCCTGGTTTAGACCTGGTTTGGTCCTGGTTTAGACCTGGTTTAGTCCTGGTTTGGTCCTGGTTTAGTTCTGGTTTAGACCTGGTTTAGACCTGGTTTAGTCCTGGTTTTGCTGGTTCATTGTAATTTCTAGGGTGTATTAAAAAAAATTGGGAGGAAAAAATCCAAAAAAATTCACATTTACATCAAGTTTTATTTAATTTAACACACACACAGAACAAGCATTTACAACATTCACCTTTAAAGCCACAATCTGTAACTTTTATTTGAGTTGAGACGGTGGTGACAGAATCACAAACAGCAGCTTTAAGACTCTTCACTTCTGCCACTCACGACTTCTTCAGATACTGGAAAAAACAAAACAAAAACAATCAATAACAGTACAGAAATAAGTAAAAGTCAGTTTGGACTAAACCAGGACCAAACCAGGGACTAAACCAGGGACTAAACCAGGACCAAACCAGGGACTAAACCAGGACCAAACCAGGGACTAAACCAGGACTAAACCAGGGACTAAACCAGGGACTAAACCAGGGACTAAACCAGGACTAAACCAGGGACTAAACCAGGACTAAACCAGGACTAAACCAGGGACTAAACCAGGACTAAACCAGGGACTAAACCAGGACTAAACCAGGGACTAAACCAGGACTAAACCAGGACTAAACCAGGGACTAAACCAGGACTAAACCAGGGACTAAACCAGGGACTAAACCAGGACTAAACCAGGGACTAAACCAGGACTAAACCAGGGACTAAACCAGGGACTAAACCAGGACTAAACCAGGGACTAAACCAGGACTAAACCAGGGACTAAACCAGGACTAAACCAGGACTAAACCAGGACTAAACCAGGACTAAACCAGGACTAAACCAGGGACTAAACCAGGACTAAACCAGGGACTAAACCAGGACTAAACCAGGGACTAAACCAGGGACTAAACCAGGACTAAACCAGGGACTAAACCAGGGACTAAACCAGGACTAAACCAGGGACTAAACCAGGACTAAACCAGGGACTAAATCAGGACTAAACCAGGACTAAACCAGGACTAAACCAGGACTAAACCAGGTCTAAACCAGGTCTAAACCAGGACTAAACCAGGACTAAACCAGGACTAAACCAGGACTAAACCAGGACTAAACCAGGGACTAAACCAGGGACTAAACCAGGGACTAAACCAGGACTAAACCAGGGACTAAACCAGGGACTAAACCAGGGACTAAACCAGGTATAAACCAGGACTAAATCAGGACTAAACCAGGTCTAAACCAGGTCTAAACCAGGACTAAATAGTGAATAAAAGTCCCCTTAGATGAGTGAGTCTGAACCTTGTGCAGGACCCAGTCTGCGTCGGCGATGGCTCTGTGGATGATCATCTGGATTCTCTCGGGGTCGTCCTCGTCCGTGTGGCTGTTATAACCCTGAAACACAAACATCCTCTGCATTTGACCCGTCCTCAGTGTCTCTGGGATAAACCTGCATTTGACCCGTCCTCAGTGTCTCTGGGATAAACCTGCATTTGACCCGTCCTCAGTGTCTCTGGGATAAACCTGCATTTGACCCGTCCTCAGTGTCTCTGGGATAAACCTGAGGAGCCGCTGGAGGTTGTTATGGAAACCCACAGAAACTAAATTTTATACTTTAAAAGACATTCAAATATTCTCTACAGATAAACAACAAGATTTAAATGAAATATTATCACCGTCCTCGAGCGGCTGCTCTGCTCCTGTCGCTCTCACCTGTCGGGGGCGTGTCTCACCTGTCGGGGGCGTGTCTCACCTGTCGGGGGCGTGTCTCACCTGTCGGGTAGAGCTGGGCCATATGACCAAAAATTGATATCACGGTATTTTTCTAAATTTTTACCGGTATCAGGGTATTTGACAGTTTGTTTTTTCATGCATGACTCGGTGTTAACCCCATTTCCTAATAATTCAGAGAATAATTACTGCAGAAAATTGGACTTGGTAAAACATATCTGGGTCCAGAGCTTTAATCATCTCCTTGATTTAATAAAAAGATATAATAGTACTACGCAGTAAAAAGATTGTTTTATTATTATTATTTTTGTTTGTTGTAATATATAATATTTTGTTGTAATATAGTTTTGAGTTGATAAGGGGCAGATATTATAAGCTTATACTTCTTTCTGTTCCCTTTTCATTCATATTTGAGTTATAATTGTATAGATGCATTTGTGTTGCATCTGTTATTTTTGTTTTGTTTTAACGAATGAAATAAATAAAGAAAAGAAAGAAAAGAAAGAAGCTCCTTTCACAACAGGACTAAGTGGTTCCATGTCTAAATGGACAGTAACAGCGTTGGTAATATCGTTCCGTTTGCTTTTCTTGTCGTAGGCGGTCTCCTTAGCAAACGCGTCTTCGAGCGACGTCCGAGTCGCGACAACTTTAGCCCGACAACATTACAGAATGTGTTTGTTTGATCAGCGTCTGATTTTTTGAAGCCAAAGTACTTCCACACACCTGACACGGCTCCTCTTATAAGTTCACCGTATAATGTTCACCGCTCAACACACACTCCGTGTTATTGATCCGTGTGGGTCATTTGCGTGGTGCGTGCAGCCTGTCTGGAGGCTGCGAGCGGCTCTGGACCTGTCCCAATTCCCTTGCTTTTCACAGAGGCGAGTTCGAGGGCTGCAGCTTTCGCCGCCGAAAAGCGGCTGAAAAAGCAGCGGAGGCTGCAGCCCTCGAATTGGGACACAGCTTACACTTCCACCGCTCTCGTGCCACTGCAAAACAGTTCCCCGACACGACGTTCCGGCGCGACGTTCCGGCGCGACGTTCCGGAGCGACGTTCCGGCGCGACGTTCCGGCGCGACGTTCCGCCGCTCTGTCTTCCCGACGTTTTGTATGCACATACTCATCGGTATTGCAGTAAATGAAAAATTCATATCGTTTAAAAAAAAAAAAAACGTATTCAGTATGCACCGGTATACCGCCCAGCCCTACTGTTGGGGGCGTGTCTCACCTGTCGGAATCTCACCTGTCGGATGGCGTGTCTCACCTGTTGGAGTCTCACCTGTCGGATGGCGTGTCTCACCTGTTGGAGTCTCACCTGTCAGAGTCTCACCTGTCGGATGGCGTGTCTCACCTGTCGGAGGCGTCTCACCTGTCGGAGTCTCACCTGTCGGATGGCGTGTCTCACCTGTCGGAGGCGTCTCACCTGTCGGAGTCTCACCTGTCGGATGGCGTGCCTGTAGTGCTGCCTCATGGCGGCGGAGGGCAGTAGTCTGGTGCACCTGAGCAGGTATCTGTAGAGCTGAACTGGAGTCTGGACCAGCTCTGCTCCTGCCAAAGGCATCGCCCAAACTGTCAGGTGCTGCTCCTGTCAACTCCTGTCAACCCAAACATTTCACCAGGGACGAGTGAGCCGCGCTTTTTCATCATTATATCTTCTATAACGATCAATCAGTACGATTTCAATCATACGTGAGCTCTGAGAGGAGGGAAACCTGGCCGAGTCCTGGTTTAGTTCTAGTTTAGTCCTGGTTTAGTCCTGGTTTGGTCATGATTTGACCCTAATCAATACCCTGATTAAACTACCTTTAGTCTTTAAACATGACTATAACAGGTTTGTACTAAGTCCTGTTTAAGTCCTGGTTTAGTTCTGTTTAAGTCCTGGTTTAGTTCTGTTTAAGTCCTGGTTTAGTTCTGTTTAAGTCCTGGTTTAGGACTTTGTTCTAAATTGTCTAAACAAATTCCCCTCATTTTTCCACCTACACGTGCTGTCTGTCCCTGTAAAAAATATTTTTTATTTATATTCTTCATTTCAGTTTTTAGAGAATATCCACATGGATGTGTCCTTACATGACATCGCACTGATTTTAACCCGTTTTTCTAACATAAAATTGTCTTTTTAGCGTCTTTTTAACACAAAGGTTTTAACTAAAGCAGTGTCAGAGTCTAACCGCAGCGAAATAAAATGATAAACTTACCGTTTCCAGTCAAATTCTGGAAAAATAATCAGAAAATTCTCCAAGTTACAAAACTATAGGCGCCATGACAGGAAGTGCGTCATCATGAGTGGAGCCTGTGGCCACAGCGCCGCCTGCTGGAGGAGAAGGGAACTGACGCACAATCGTAATAATACTAATAATACTAATACTAAATACTAAATACTACTACCACTACTACTACTACTACTACTACTACTACTAATAATAATAATAATAAGAATAATAATAAATAAGACTAAACAAGTAAAAAGAATTAACTGAAAATAATGCATAAAACAAAATCGAAATAAATACGTAATAAATATATGTAGTAAATATGTAAATAATATAATTTTACATTTAAAGTACATTTAAGTTTTCAAAAATTTCACTTCAATACTTCAATAAAATACACAGAACTAAAAGACAAAAAAAACTCTAACTCTAACTCAAACTTAGTGAAAATACTTACCGGGGAGACTGAGGGTCTGTCTACTGTCCACCTTGTGATGTCATGCAGTGGTCGTTTAAGAGAACAGCTCCTTTTACCTTTAGTTCAGTGGAGAATGGCAGGGCTGAAATTGAAAAGTTTAAAGAAGTTTAAAAACACAGTGGAGCACTTCCTGTATGACCACATGATGACATCACCGGGTGGAACAGAGTGTTTTCAGTGTGAGAGAAGAACTCAGCCTCAATCTGCAGGTTTGTGTGTTGTCCCTTGTTTCTTTTGTCCTTCTCTCTATCTATCTTGTCTTTCTGTCTCTTCTCTCTCATCTCTTTCTCTTATCCTTCTCCCTCTCTCGTCCATCTTGTCTCTCTCTAGTCCTTCTCTCTCGTCTCTATTTCTCTCTCTTTGTCTCTTATCCTTCTCTCGTCTCTCTCTCTTGTCCCTCTTTCTCTCATCTCTTTCTCTCGTCTGTCTTGTCTCTTTTGACTCTCTGTCTTCTCTCCTCTCATCCCTCTTGTCTCTCTCTCTCTGTCGCTTGTCTCTCTCTCTCTCTTGTCCTTTATCTTGTCTCTTTTGACTCTGTCTTCTCTCCTCTCATCCCTCTTCTCTCTCTCTCTCGTCCCCCTCATCTCTTCTCTCGTCTCTCGTCCTTCCCTCGTTTCTCGTCCCTCTTGTCTCTCTCTCGTCTCTGGCTTTCTCTCTCGTCCTTTCCTCTTGTCTCTCGTCCCTCGTCTCTCTCTTGTCCTTCTGTCTTATCTCTCCTCTCTCTCTTGTCCCTCTCATCTCTCTTGTCCTTCTCTCTTTCTCTCGTCTCTATATCTTGTCTCTTTCGACTCTCTTGTCCCTCTCTCTCTCTCTCTCGTCTCTCTCTTGTCCATTTCTCTTTGTCTCTTATCCTTCTCTCTAGTCTCTTGACCTTCTCTCTCTCTGTCGCTTGTCCCTCTCGTCACTCTTGTCTCTCTCGTCCTTCTTGTCCTCTTTCTCTATATCTTGTCTCTTTTGACTCTCTTGTCCTTCTCTCTGTCTTATCTTTCCTCTCTCTCTTGTCCCTCTCTCTTCTCTCTTGTCTCTTTCTCGTCTCTAAATCTGCAGTTGTTTTTTTCTCGTTAAACGTGTGAATGAAACAAACAAATCTGAGGAGGAAACACCAGAACAGATCAGAAAACAGTAAAACGGGAAATTAAAAACAAAAACAAAAAGACGGTGAACTGTGCATTTTCCTTTTATTATTCAAGTATTTGTGTCCGACGTTGCGCTGGGACTTTTGAATTGAGAAGAATTACACAAAAAATGGAAGAAGTCAAGTTTTTTCTGTGTTTTTCTGTGGTTTGTATTTACAGACGAGCAGGATTCAAACTGTCGTATAAATAATTTATAAATATTTTTACATAAACAGATCCAAAGATTCTCCACATGAAGAACGAGTTTATGAAAAAGACTGAAACAGGACTAAACCAGGACTAAACCAGGACTAAACCAGGACTAAACCAGGACTAAACCAGGACTGGACCAGGACTGGACCAGGACTGGACCAGGACTAAACCAGGACTAAACCAGGACTAAACCAGGACTAAACCAGGACTAAACCAGGACTAAACCAGGACTGGACCAGGACTAAACCAGGACTGGACCAGGACTGGACCAGGACTGAACTTGCCTGGTTTACACCAGACCATATCACAGTGATATATGGTCTGGGAGCCACCTTCGAAATATCTCGTACTGGAGGTGTGGTTTACGATCGCCAACGGCCGTTTATTGGGCGTTATGAATGTCTATCATTTGGCGTATACGTAGCCCAGAGCCAATCATGTCAGTTGTCAGTTGAAACTACAAGTTTCCGTTTGTCCCGTAGTACGAGTCCCCGTCTTTCCACCCCTCCCCGCTCTCTGATTGGCTCCCAGAATCGGGAGAGCTCACTTGCCATAGTCGCCAGGCTGTCTTTCAGATCGGAACGAACAAAAGAAGCCTGGGATTTCCCAGGTTAGGACTGAACCAGGACTAAACCAGTACTGAACCGGGACTAAACCAAGGACTAAACCAGGACTGAACCAGGACTAAACCAGGACTGAACCGGGACTAAACCAAGGACTAAACCGGGACTGAACCAGGACCGGACCAGGACTAAACCAAGGACTGGTTTAACCTGGTTTAGTCCTGGTTCAGTGTAATCATTTTTGGTGGTATTAAAATAATAATAACATAAATAAAATAATTGAGTGGAATGTTGTGGATGCTTGTGGCGTTGGCAGCAGATTCTCAGGTCTGGAGGCACTCTTTTGGTTCGGTGACATTTGGTGAAATTTTGGTTATTTCTGTAAAATGAACTGATCGATAAACTCATTCTGCTCGGACTCCACTTTGGACAAGGCCTCGTACTCGATCCTGTACCTGCAACACACAAACACACCGAGACAAGATTAAAGCCCCGCCCACAGACCCCGCCCACACACTGACCCCGCCCACAGACCGACTCCGCCCACAGACCGACTCCGCCCACAGACCGACTCCGCCCGCAGACTGACCCCGCCCACAGACTGACCCCGCCCACAGACCGACTCCGCCCACAGACTGACCCCGCGTACGTCGTACAGTTGTAGGAGTATTATCTGTTGTCGTACGGTTGTGGGGAGTATCATCTGTTGTCGTACAGTTGTAGGGAGTATTATCTGTTGTCTTACAGTTGTAGGAGTATTATCTGTTGTCTTACAGTTGTAGGAGTATCATCTGTTGTCGTACAGTTGTGGGAGTATTATCTGTTGTCGTACAGTTGTGGGGAGTATTATCTGTTGTCGTACAGTTGTAGGGAGTATCATCTGTTGTCGTACAGTTGTAGGAGTATTATCTGTTGTCGTACAGTTGTAGGGAGTATTATCTGTTGTCGTACAGTTGTGGGGAGTATTATCTGTTGTCGTACAGTTGTAGGGAGTATTATCTGTTGTCGTACAGTTGTGGGGAGTATTATCTGTTGTCATACAGTTGTAGGAGTATTATCTGTTGTCGTACAGTTGTAGGGAGTATCATCTGTTGTCGTACAGTTGTGGGAGTATTATCTGTTGTCGTACAGTTGTGGGGAGTATTATCTGTTGTCGTACAGTTGTAGGAGTATTATCTGTTGTCGTACAGTTGTAGGAGTATCATCTGTTGTCGTACAGTTGTAGGAGTATTATCTGTTGTCGTACAGTTGTAGGAGTATTATCTGTTGTCGTACAGTTGTAGGGAGTATTATCTGTTGTCGTACAGTTGTGGGGAGTATTATCTGTTGTCGTACAGTTGTAGGGAGTATTATCTGTTGTCGTACAGTTGTGGGGAGTATTATCTGTTGTCATACAGTTGTAGGAGTATTATCTGTTGTCGTACAGTTGTAGGAGTATTATCTGTTGTCGTACAGTTGTGGGGAGTATTATCTGTTGTCATACAGTTGTAGGAGTATTATCTGTTGTCGTACAGTTGTAGGGAGTATTATCTGTTGTCATACAGTTGTGGGGAGTATTATCTGTTGTCGTACAGTTGTGGGGAGTATTATCTGTTGTCATACAGTTGTAGGAGTATCATATGTTGTCGTACAGTTGTAGGAGTATCATATGTTGTCGTACAGTTGTAGGAGTATCATATGTTGTCGTACAGTTGTAGGAGTATTATCTGTTGTCGTACAGTTGTGGGGAGTATTATCTGTTGTCGTACAGTTGTGGGGAGTATTATCTGTTGTCATACAGTTGTAGGAGTATTATCTGTTGTCGTACAGTTGTAGGAGTATTATCTGTTGTCGTACATTTGTGGGAGTATTATCTGTTGTCGTACAGTTGTAGGAGTATTATCTGTTGTTGTACAGTTGTAGGAGTATTATCTGTTGTCGTACAGTTGTAGGGAGTATTATCTGTTGTCGTACAGTTGTGGGAGTATTATCTGTTGTCGTACAGTTGTAGGAGTATTATCTGTTGTCGTACATTTGTGGGAGTATTATCTGTTGTCGTACAGTTGTAGGAGTATTATCTGTTGTCGTACAGTTGTAGGAGTATTATCTGTTGTCGTACATTTGTGGGAGTATTATCTGTTGTCGTACATTTGTGGGAGTATTATCTGTTGTCGTACAGTTGTGGGGAGTATTATCTGTTGTCGTACAGTTGTAGGAGTATTATCTGTTGTCGTACATTTGTGGGAGTATTATCTGTTGTCGTACAGTTGTAGGAGTATTATCTGTTGTCGTACAGTTGTAGGAGTATTATCTGTTGTCGTACAGTTGTGGGAGTATTATCTGTTGTCGTACAGTTGTAGGAGTATTATCTGTTGTCGTACAGTTGTGGGAGTATTATCTGTTGTCGTACAGTTGTAGGAGTATTATCTGTTGTCGTACAGTTGTGGGAGTATTATCTGTTGTCGTACAGTTGTAGGAGTATTATCTGTTGTCGTACAGATGTGGGAGTATTATCTGTTGTCGTACAGTTGTGGGGAGTATTATCTGTTGTCGTACAGATGTGGGAGTATTATCTGTTGTCGTACAGTTGTAGGAGTATTATCTGTTGTCGTACAGTTGTGGGGAGTATTATCTTTTACCTCTCCAGTTGCATCTTCTTCTCTGTGATCAGGGTCTGGAGCTGCTGCTGTTGAGCCTCGCGCTGTTTGGCCACAGACTTCAGGAGGTTACGAGCTCCTATGGCCTGTCAACGCACCACAGACACAACACAAGTTTACGTGATACAAAAGGTCTTTGAACGCAGCACAGACACATCTACACACACAGGTGTAATTCATTCACAGATAAATGTGTGTTACCTTCATCTTTTCCCTCTCTGCCTCTTTGGCGAGTTCGTCCACCAGATCGATGAGACCGCCCACCGTCTTCTGGAACTGACCGATTTCTGAAAAACAAAAACAAATCAATGACAGTTTGTGCAACCAAAGGATCCAACTCTAGCCAGTTTACTTTGACTTTGTGTCCTTGAGCAAGACACTTGACCTATGTGTGACTGTGGAGTGTGTAAGGTTTGTGCGAGTGTGTTGTGTGTCTGCATGTGTGTGTGCATAAATGTGTGTGCGAGTGTGTGTGTGTTGTGTGTGTGTCTGCATGCGTGTGTGTGTTGTGTGTGTATGAGTGTGTGTTGTGTGTGCGCGCGAGTGTGTGTTGTGTGTCTGCATGCGTGTTTGTGTGTGTTGTGTGTTTGTGGGTGTTGTGTGTGTGTTTGTGTGCTGCGTGTTTGCATGCGTGTGTGTTGTGTGCGCACGAGTGTGTTTTGTGTGTGTTGTGTGTCTGCATGCGTGTTTGTGTGTGTTGTGTGCGTACGAGTGTGTGTTGTGTGTGTGTTTGTGTGTTTGTGTGTGTGCGCTGTGTGTCTGCATGCGTGTGTGTGTTGTGTGTGTACGAGTGTGTGTTGTGTGTGCGCGTGAGTGTGTTTTGTGTGTGTTGTGTGTCTGCATGCGTGTTTGTGTGTTGTGTGTGTGTTTGTGTGTGTGTGCTGCGTGTCTGCATGTGTGTGTGTGCAAGTGTGTGTGTGTTGCGTGTCTGCATGTGTGTGTGTGTGCAAGTGTGTGTGTGTTGCGTGTTGGCATCTGTGTGTGTTTGTGTTTTGTGTTGTGTGTCTGCATGTGTGTGTGTGTGCTATGTGTGCGCGAGTGTTTGTGTTGTGTGTCTGCATGCGTGTGTGTGAGTGTGTGTGTGCAAGTGTGTGTTTGTGTGCATTGTGTATCTGCATGCGTGTGTGTGTGTTGTGTGTTTGCATGTGTGTGTGCGTGCGCAAGTGTGTGTGTTTGTGTGTGAGTGTGTGTTTGTGTGTTGAGTGTGTTGCGTGTCAGCATGTGTGAGTGTGTGTTGAGTGTGTTGTGTGTGTGTTTGTGTGTTGAGTGTGTTGCGAGTCAGCATGTGTGTGAGTGTGTGTTGAGTGTGTTGTGTGTGTGTTTGTGTGTTGAGTGTGTTGAGTGTCAGCATGTGTGTGAGTCTGTGTTGAGTGTGTGTGTTGTGTGTGTTGAGTGTGTTGTGTGTCAGCATGTGTGTGTGAGTGTGTGTTGTGTGTGTGTTGTGTGTGTTGAGTGTGTTGTGTGTGTGTGTGTTGAGTGTGTTGTGTGTGTGTTTGTGTGTTGAGTGTGTTGCGTGTCAGCATGTGTGTGAGTGTGTTGAGTGTGTTGTGTGTGTGTTTGTGTGTTGAGTGTGTTGCGTGTCTGTGTGTGTGAGTGTGTGTTGAGTGTGTTGTGTGTGTTGAGTGTGTTGTGTGTGTTGAGTGTGTTGTGTGTGTGTTTGTGTGTTGAGTGTGTTGCGTGTCAGCATGTGTGTGAGTGTGTGTTGAGTGTGTTGTGTGTGTGTTTGTGTGTGTTGCGTGTCAGCATGTGTGTGAGTGTGTGTTGAGTGTGTGAGTGTGTGTTGAGTGTGTTGAGTGTGTTGTGTGTGTGTTTGTGTGTTGAGTGTGTTGCGTGTCAGCATGTGTGTGAGTGTGTGTTGAGTGTGTGTTGTGTGTGTTGAGTGTGTTGTGTGTGTTGAGTGTGTTGTGTGTGTTGAGTGTGTTGTGTGTGTGTTTGTGTGTTGAGTGTGTTGCGTGTCAGCATGTGTGTGAGTGTGTGTTGAGTGTGTTGAGTGTGTTGAGTGTGTTGTGTGTGTTGAGTGTGTTGAGTGTGTGTTGTGTGTGTTGAGTGTGTTGTGTGTCAGCATGTGTGTGTGAGTGTGTGTTGTGTGTGTGTTGTGTGTGTTGAGTGTGTTGTGTGTGTGTTGTGTGTGTTGAGTGTGTTGAGTGTGTTGTGTGTGTGTTGTGTGTGTTGAGTGTGTTGAGTGTGTTGTGTGTGTGTTTGTGTGTTGAGTGTGTTGAGTGTGTTGTGTGTGTGTTTGTGTGTTGAGTGTGTTGCGTGTCAGCATGTGTGTGAGTGTGTGTTGAGTGTGTTGTGTGTGTTGAGTGTGTTGTGTGTGTTGAGTGTGTTGTGTGTGTGTTTGTGTGTTGAGTGTGTTGCGTGTCAGCATGTGTGTGAGTGTGTGTTGAGTGTGTTGTGTGTGTGTTTGTGTGTGTTGCGTGTCAGCATGTGTGTGAGTGTGTGTTGAGTGTGTTGTGTGTGTGTTGTGTGTGTTGAGTGTGTTGTGTGTGTGTTGTGTGTGTTGAGTGTGTTGAGTGTGTTGTGTGTGTGTTGTGTGTGTTGAGTGTGTTGAGTGTGTTGTGTGTGTGTTTGTGTGTTGAGTGTGTTGCGTGTCAGCATGTGTGTTGTGTGTGTTGTGTGTGTTGTGCGTTCTTACTCTCCACAAACTCCTTGCACTCCTCTTTCAGTTGGACGGTGCTGTGGCTCACCTCCGGCTCCAGGACTCTCAGTTTGTTCAGGTCATCGAAATAAAAACCAGCGTCCGCCAAAGGATCCTTCGCCATCGTCCACCACTGAGAGACAAGAGACACAAGAGAGACAAGAGAGAGAAAGAGACGAGAGAGAAAAGAGATACGAGAGAGAGACAAGAGACAAGACAGAGAGAACCGTCTAATCCATGTACAGATTAAATGAAAAACAAGCTTTATTAACTGTCCCCGATAACTTGCCGGACCTACCTTGGTCAGCTCCAGAACCGGGGCAGAACTCGGCTCAGAGGACACATGGAAAAAACCCAACTATCCCTTTAAATGCCATACTTTGGAACATTGTGACATCTCCATGGAGACCAGTAGGTATGGATCTCTTCTCAGTAAAGTTACTGAATTATGTTCATGTTTTTTTTTTTTTTTTTTTTAGTGCATTAACAGAAATAACAATTGCAATTTAAAAAGGGACTTTTTTATATATAAATTGCTTACTTGCCCAAAATAATAAAATAAAATAAATAAAAAAATAAATAAATACAGAATGAAATAAAATAAAATAAATGACACAGCCATGCATAAAGGAATGGCATCAGACATAAAAATAAATAACAATTGGATTTTTACATCTTAAATAATCAGTACAAAAGCAAACCAGTAAAAGTTATTTTGAATGATCATATTATTACTTTTTGACATGTTTACTAAGTTTACATTTTGATAACACGATGAGCATCGCAAATATCAACGCAACAAACTCATGTTTCTGTATTTAAGTTAATCCAAATAAAAAGTAACCGTCTAACCACGTACAGATCGAATGATGTTACAGACTTTAATGTAAAATCTCAGATAAATCCTGTTTACTATTTGGGCTAAACAGATTAGCATTTAGCCGCTAGCTTTGCACCGTAAACATAGCATCGTGCAGGCTTTTTCCGCTGTTTTAAATGAAATCGTGACTAGTTCTGGTTTCTGTCTTAAGAATTGGACTCGCGTTCGGTGAAAGAGTGAAAAATACCGGAGTAAAACGGCGTCAGGTCGCAGAAATGTGAAGTTTTCCGTCCGTGTTTTGTTGTTGTGATGTGGCAGCGGTGACTCCAGAGATCCTGCACAGGAGAGATGACGCTCTTCAACGTACTTCCGCATTCGTCACGTGGGTTCTTTCAGTCGTTTTTCCACAAACGTATCGAATATTTAGCTGGAATGATCGACTATTTTTATTTTCAAAAAGCTGAATATACATAATTAACTCACATTCGTCGGTTATTACGTAATATTTTCTGATCAAAGACTCAGATGTTTTATATTTGAATCGAAAGTTAACTCTCTCTAATAACTCTCTTGGTAAAATCATCTCTGCGCGCCAGTCTCCTCCCGTTGTCATGGAGACTAAAGCAAACATGAGGAACTTTGAACTTTCTTGCATAGAAAAAAGTTTTTTGTACCAGAGCTGCCAAATTCCAATTAGATATGTATTTTTACATTATTAGACATACCCCATACTTTTTTTTTTTCAAATAAATTGGGGGTTTTAGGGGTGTCACATATGTTGCCACCATGCAGCTAATGCAGGGTGTCACAATGTCAAAAATGTCAAAAAATGCAAAATATTTATTGTTCCCTGAAGTAACACTGACATTCTGTGAACTTCAGCAACAATTTTATCAACTTTCAGCAGTGTTTGGTTGTTTAGCCAATTCAAACAGATAGAAATTATTATATTATACAGACACTCCAGGAATTCGCGATGTTGCGATTTGCAACTTCAACGCAACTTCAGCCAATCCCCGTGAATTCAGGGCGGTGTTGCAATTTTGACCAATCACCACAACTTTCCCGCAATTTTTACTAATTTTGACCAATAATCGGCGACGTATTGAACGCCGACCAACTTCCTTCTGCCTTACTTCCGTGTGACGAAACGAAACTGCGGCCGTGTCCCAGTTCCCAGAGCGCGGCCCGAAGGGGGCTCAGACTGCAGTCAAGGAGGTGCACACTTGCTCAGCCCCGACTGCAGTCCGTGGACCGCTTAACGACCGTGTTAACTGCGCATGGGACAAAAAAGAAGTGGGACAGCAGTCGTCGCGCCGGTGTACTGTCGAAATGTGTGACGCACATGCCCTTCGGGCCACGCTCCGAGCCGCGCGCTCTGGGAACTGGGACACGGCTTCTAATGGCAAAGAAACATGTCTGCGGCGCCATTTGCCCACAAAAATAACAGCAAAAGACCGAAACAGTTCCCCTCCCAGTAGTCATTTATTTTCGATGTTGGTAAGGTTGTTTTAGGACCATATCTGTGATCTCTGTGTCCTTGTATTATTCTTTGTCATTAATAACTCAGTATTCAAAATATTACTCAATTTTAATTACAAAAAGGGAAAATCG
The DNA here is from genome assembly GCA_036785185.1 of Paratrypauchen microcephalus. Lineage (NCBI taxonomy): Eukaryota > Metazoa > Chordata > Actinopteri > Gobiiformes > Gobiidae > Paratrypauchen > Paratrypauchen microcephalus. Next base: position 79,061 of record JAVJIX010000437.1, read on the forward strand.
CAACTATTTATCGAAACTTTCACTTCCTCCCGCGACAAAATCGCAACAAAAACCTTAAAAGCACCGCAACTTTCATCGCAACTTTTTGGAAAAGCTCCCGCAAATTCAGGCATTTTAGCCCGAAACAATCACAAAAAATGCCCACGAAATCCTGGGGGGTCTGATTATACATATTTAGTGCATATATAATATATTATATATAATAATATACTGCAATAAAATGTACCCCTAAACATTCGTACTATAGCTGCTTCATCACTGTATGTGTGGTGTGAAGGATTATTACTATATCATTACTTTAATACAGTACACAAAAACTTACATGCATGTATAAGGTCACTACTATATGCATAGTGGCCACATATGTGGTCAGTCGATAAAATACCTCTTGGTTTGTTTCTTTTTCTTTCCATGGAGGAATTATTGCACTTGACAAGTGGGAGAGTCAAACTCACCTGCTTCCACTGGGGGCTGCCATCTTGATTCTGCAAGAGGATATCACAGCGCCATCTAGCAGCAATAGAATGCAACAGGGCTGCATGTATGTGGCCAGTATGCTTTTAGGGGTGAAAATGTTTTCCCTTCAGTTGACCCACTTAAACTTAGACAACATGTGGTCACAGTGCAAAAAAGGGTAATAGCAGTGTTTACTGTCAATAAATCAATTACATTTTCCCGTTTACAAGGCCTAATATTATTTACGCTAATTAAAACTAAAGAACTCTTTAAGAATCTCTTTAATATTGCTTATGAATAATCAAAGCGATCCATTAATTCATATATTTATTGACTTGAATGTTTTTAACTGTCATGATCTTTTGTATTAATTTTGTGTAAACTTTTATATTTTGCTTATGATTGTGATTTTAATTTAAAGCATTTGAGTTGTTTGTTTGCATGAAAGGTGCTCTACAAAGAAAATGTACTTGACTTGTGTTTTTTAACCTTATAAACATGTGTTCTTACTGTGAGGGGCTCGCACCTCCACAAACCTGACTCGTCCTGTTTGTTTCAATGGAAATGTTGTTTTGGGTATAACATTTCCCTGGAGGATTCTAACGATGTAACACTCAGACTCTTTAAGTTTCTCTTTGTTGGACTACTACTGCTACTGCTACTGCTACTGCTACTACTACTACTACTACTACTACTACTACTACTACTGCTACTACTACTACTACTACTACTACTGCTACTACTGCTACTACTACTACTACTACTACTGCTACTACTGCTACTACTGCTACTACTACTACTACTACTGCTGCTGCTACTGCTACTGCTACTACTGCTACTACTGCTACTGCTACTGCTACTGCTACTGCTACTACTACTACTGCTACTGCTACTGCTACTGCTACTACTACTGCTACTGCTGCTACTGCTACTACTGCTACTGCTACTGCTACTACTACTGCTACTACTACTGCTACTACTACTGCTACTGCTACTGCTGCTGCTGCTGCTACTGCTGCTGCTGCTGCTGCTGCTGCTGCTGCTGCTGCTGCTGCTGCTGCTGCTGCTACTGCTACTGCTACTACTAGTACTGCTACTACTAGTGCTACTGCTGCTGCTGCTGCTGCTACTGCTACTGCTGCTGCTGCTGCTGCTGCTGCTGCTGCTACTGCTACTACTGCTGCTACTGCTACTGCTGCTGCTGCTACTGCTACTGCTGCTGCTGCTGCTGCTACTGCTGCTGCTACTGCTGCTACTGCTAGTGCTACTACTGCTACCGCCACTGCTGCTGCTGCTGCTGCTGCTGCTAACCGCCAGCAGCACTGCTACTGCTGCTGCTGCTGCCACCGCTACTGCTACTGCTGCTGCGGCCACGGCTACTGCTACTGCGACCGCGACCGCGACTGCTCACGGCCACGGCCGGCTGCTGCGGCTGGCTGCGGCCTGCGGCCACGGCCACCGCGACCGCGACCGCGACTATCGACCTGCTACCTGCTACGGCTGCTGCTGCTGCTGCTGCTGCTGCTGCTGCTGCTACTGCGACTGCGACTGCGGCTGCGGCTGCGGCTACGGCTGCTGCTGCTGCTGCGACTGCGACTGCGACTGCTGCTACTGCTACTACTGCTGCTACTGCTACTGCTGCTGCTGCTACTGCTACTGCTGCTGCTGCTGCTGCTACTGCTGCTGCTACTGCTGCTACTGCTACTGCTACTACTGCTACTGCTACTGCTGCTGCTGCTGCTGCTGCTGCTGCTGCTGCTGCTGCTGCTACTGCTACTGCTGCTGCTGCTGCTGCTGCTGCTGCTGCTACTGCTACTGCTACGGCTACGGCTACGGCTACTGCGACTGCGACTGCGACTGCGACTGCTACGGCTACGGCTACGGCTGCTGCGGCTGCGGCTGCGGCTACGGCTACTGCGACTGCGACTGCGACTACGACTGCTACTGCTACGGCTGCTGCTGCTGCTGCTGCTGCTGCTGCTGCTACTGCGACTGCGACTGCGACTGCGGCTGCGGCTGCGGCTACGGCTGCTGCTGCTGCGACTGCGACTGCGACTGCGGCTACGGCTACTGCGACTGCGACTGCGACTACGACTACGGCTACGGCTACTGCTACTGCTGCTGCTGCTACTGCTACTGCTACTGCTACTGCTACTACTGCTACTACTACTACTACTACTACTGCTACTGCTACTGCTACTACTGCTACTACTACTGCTACTACTACTACTGCTACTGCTACTGCTACTACTGCTACTACTACTGCTACTACTACTACTGCTACTAGTACTTCTTGAGTAATATATTTTGAAGTACCCACCACAGTCACATTAACATTTAAACAAACCAAATCTTTTGCAAACTCTTTTAATAATAATAATAATAATAATAATAATAATAATAATACATTACATTCAAGGCAAATGATACATCCGTTTGTTTTTCCAATACATGTTTGAGCAGTGAATCAGTGCACGACAAAACCACTAACAGTCCAACAGAGGGCGCCATCTCCTCCCCGCCGCCGCCGCAAAAATAGATTCTTTTAAAACGCCTTTTGCTTACAAATCCGCCCCTCGTATTTACATCTTCCCTTTCGTCGGCGGCGCTCGGGAGACGGAGGAGACGTGCGTTCTCCCCCCCGAAATATGGTACAACATTGAATTGATAATATTGATAATAATATCGAAAACAGTCGTAAAGATGCAGTAGGAAATTGCACTGTCATGCCACAAGAGGGGGCTGTTTCAAGGCTTTGGTACACACACGGTCCTGATTGGAAGAGAAGAAGAAGAAGGAGAGGTTCTGCTACGAAAAGTTTTAGTTTCGCTTTTTTTTGTTTTGTTTTGTTTTTTTGTCGAGAGGGACAGAGGAGCACATCAAGAGCCGAAGGTTACAGTACACGATGGGGTCCAGCACAAACCGACACTTTTCAAAATTTAAAGCTGCACTGTGGAACTTTTCTGCTCGAGGCTCCGTCAAACGCTCTTTTCGCCATAGAGATGTTATTGCTTCGTCTAAAATGTTCCGCAGTCTGGCTTTAAACCGTTCTATCTTCATGGAGACCAAAAAGTTCCAGGTCAGATCTGTGGAGAGGCGTCAGAATGTTTGTTTTTCTCTGTATTTTTGAGCTCTAAAACCACTTGTGATTGGATAAATGTAAAGTAGAGCTGTTTAAAGTCACACTGCGGAACATTCTAGGGAGAGCAGTGGTTTAGACCTCTTTTAGTCCTGGTTTGATCTCTGGTTTAATCCTGGTTTAGTCCCAGGTTAGACCTCTTTTACTCCTGATTTAGTCTCTGGTTTAATCCTGTTTTAGACCTCTTTTAGTCCTGTCTTAGTCCCTGTTTTAGACCTCTTTTAGTCCTGGTTTAGTCTCTGGTTTAATCCTGTTTTAGACCTCTTTTAGTCCTGTTTTAGACCTCTTTTAGTCCTGGTTTGATCTCTGGTTTAATCCTGGTTTAGTCTCTGGTTTAATCTTGGTTTAGTCCCAGGTTAGACCTCTTTTAGTCCTCTTTTAGTCCTGGTTTAGTCTCTGGTTTAGTCTCTGGTTTAGTCTCTGGTTTAGACCTCTTTTAGTCCTGGTTTGATCTCTGGTTTAATCCTGGTTTAGTGTCTGGTTTAATCCTGGTTTAATCCTGTTTTAGACCTCTTTTAGTCCTGTTTTAGTCCCTATTTTAGACCTCTTTTAGTCCTGGTTTAGTCTCTGGTTTAATCCTGGTTTAATCCTGTTTTAGACCTCTTTTAGTCCTGTTTTAGACCTCTTTTAGTCCTGGTTTAGTCCCTGTTTTAGACCTCTTTTAGTCCTGGTTTAGTCTCTGGTTTAGACCTCTTTTAGTCCTGGTTTAGTCCTGGTTTAGTCCCAGGTTTAGACTTCTTTTAGTCCTGGTTTAGTCCTGGTTTAATCCTGGTTTAGTCCTGGTTTAGTCCTGGTTTAGTCCTGGTTTAATCCTGGTTTAGTCCTGGTTTAGTCCCAGGTGATGTATCCATAGAAACACACAGGTGACCCCCAACCAAAAAGTTACACAATGCGTCTTAATCAAGAAAAGTTACGAAAATATTTTATTAAAGCTGCACTGTGTAACTTTGGGGGTCCGTCACCTGCTTGTTTTTATGGATACGTCACTGCTCTGCCTGGAATGTTCCGCAGTGTGACTTTATTCAGTCACAGGAGGTTTTAGAGCTTCTGACGCCATCGTCAACATCGTCTAGTTTGGTCTCCATGGAGATAGAAAGGTTTAATGCCATACTGTGAAACATTCAATAACATCTCCATGGAGAAAAGTCTTTGACAGACCCTCGAGCAGAAAAGTGCAGCTTTAAACCAAAAATTGTGGTTTATTTTCCGAAAAATATTTCCTTTGTTGCCGGTGTGGTTAAAGTGCATATGGCAAAACCTCGCCTGGTCTTTTGGAGTTTTGCCGTTTTTGTCGGAGGTTATGATGTCACTTCCTGTTCGGACTCGAGCAGCAGATGTGACGTAATGTCGAGGTAATTCCCCAGCTGTTACCTAGCAACCGCAACGTCATTTCAAATGTTGTTCATTTGTTCAAATGTTGCGATACTGATTCAAAAACTATTCAGATTTTAGTCAGCTTTTCTTATTTTTCCTCATGGTTTTGTGTAGTTCTGGTTTAGACCCTGTTTAGTCCTGGTTTAGTCTTTAGTGTGTCCCTGATTTAGTCAATTCTTTGGTTCCTATTTTAGACCTGTTTTAATCCCTGATTTAGTCCATTTTAGACCTCTTTTAGTCCTGGTTTAGTCCTGGTTTAGTCCCTGTTTTAGACCTCTTTTAGTCCTGGTTTAGTCCTGGTTTAGTCCCTGTTTTAGACCTCTTTTAGTTCTGGTTTAGTCCCTGTTTTAGACCTCTTTTAGTCCTGGTTTAGTCCCTGTTTTAGACCTCTTTTAGTCCTGGTTTAGTTCTGGTTTAGTCCCTGTTTTAGACCTCTTTTAGTCCTGGTTTAGTCCTGGATTAGTCCCTGTTTTAGACCCCTTTTAGTCCTGGTTTAGTCCCTGTTTTAGACCTCTTTTAGTCCTGGTTTAGTCCTGGTTTAGTCCCTGTTTTAGACCTCTTTTAGTCCTGGTTTAGTCCTGGTTTAGTCCCTGTTTTAGACCTCTTTTAGTTCTGGTTTAGTCCCTGTTTTAGACCTCTTTTAGTCCTGGTTTAGTCCCTGTTTTAGACCTCTTTTAGTCCTGGTTTAGTCCCTGTTTTAGACCTCTTTTAGTCCTGGTTTAGTCCTGGTTTAGTCCCTGTTTTAGACCTCTTTTAGTTCTGGTTTAGTCCCTGTTTTAGACCTCTTTTAGTCCTGGTTTAGTCCCTGTTTTAGACCTCTTTTAGTCCTGGTTTAGTTCTGGTTTAGTCCCTGTTTTAGACCTCTTTTAGTCCTGGTTTAGTCCTGGATTAGTCCCTGTTTTAGACCCCTTTTAGTCCTGGTTTAGTCCCTGTTTTAGACCTCTTTTAGTCCTGGTTTAGTCCTGGTTTAGTCCTGGTTTAGTCCCTGTTTTAGACCTCTTTTAGTCCTGATTTAGTCCTGGTTTAGTCCTGGTTTAGTCCCTGTTTTAGACCTCTTTTAGTCTTGATATAGTCCCTGTTTTAGACCTCTTTTAGTCCTGGTTTAGTCCTGGTTTAGTCCCTGTTTTAGACCTCTTTTAGTCCTGGTTTAGTCCCTGTTTTAGACCTCTTTTAGTCCTGGTTTAGTCCTGGTTTAGTCCCTGTTTTAGACCTCTTTTAGTCCTGGTTTAGTCCTGGTTTAGTCCCTGTTTTAGACCTCTTTTAGTCCTGGTTTAGTCCCTGTTTTAGACCTCTTTTAGTCCTGGTTTAGTCCCTGTTTTAGACCTCTTTTAGTCCTGGTTTAGTCCCTGTTTTAGACCTCTTTTAGTCCTGGTTTAGTCCCTGTTTTAGACCTCTTTTAGTCCTGATATAGTCCCTGTTTTAGACCTCTTTTAGTTCTGGTTTAGTCCCTGTTTTAGACCTCTTTTAGTCCTGGTTTAGTCCTGGTTTAGTCCCTGTTTTAGACCTCTTTTAGTCCTGGTTTAGTCCTGGTTTAGTCCCTGTTTTAGACCTCTTTTAGTCCTGGTTTAGTCCTGGTTTAGTCCCTGTTTTAGACCTCTTTTAGTCCTGGTTTAGTCCTGGTTTAGTCCCTGTTTTAGACCTCTTTTAGTCCTGGTTTAGTCCTGGTTTAGTCCCTGTTTTAGACCTCTTTTAGTTCTGGTTTAGTCCCTGTTTTAGACCTCTTTTAGTCCTGGTTTAGTCCCTGTTTTAGACCTCTTTTAGTCCTGGTTTAGTTCTGGTTTAGTCCCTGTTTTAGACCTCTTTTAGTCCTGGTTTAGTCCTGGATTAGTCCCTGTTTTAGACCCCTTTTAGTCCTGGTTTAGTCCCTGTTTTAGACCTCTTTTAGTCCTGGTTTAGTCCTGGTTTAGTCCTGGTTTAGTCCCTGTTTTAGACCTCTTTTAGTCCTGATTTAGTCCTGGTTAAGTCCCTGTTTTAGACCTCTTTTAGTCTTGATATAGTCCCTGTTTTAGACCTCTTTTAGTCCTGGTTTAGTCCTGGTTTAGTCCCTGTTTTAGACCTCTTTTAGTCCTGGTTTAGTCCCTGTTTTAGACCTCTTTTAGTCCTGGTTTAGTCCTGGTTTAGTCCCTGTTTTAGACCTCTTTTAGTCCTGGTTTAGTCCTGGTTTAGTCCCTGTTTTAGACCTCTTTTAGTCCTGGTTTAGTCCCTGTTTTAGACCTCTTTTAGTCCTGGTTTAGTCCCTGTTTTAGACCTCTTTTAGTCCTGGTTTAGTCCCTGTTTTAGACCTCTTTTAGTCCTGGTTTAGTCCCTGTTTTAGACCTCTTTTAGTCCTGGTTTAGTCCCTGTTTTAGACCTCTTTTAGTCCTGGTTTAGTCCCTGTTTTAGACCTCTTTTAGTCCTGGTTTAGTCCCTGTTTTAGACCTCTTTTAGTCCTGGTTTAGTCCCTGTTTTAGACCTCTTTTAGTCCTGATATAGTCCCTGTTTTAGACCTCTTTTAGTCCTGGTTTAGTCCCTGTTTTAGACCTCTTTTAGTCCTGGTTTAGTCCTGGTTTAGTCCCTGTTTTAGACCTCTTTTAGTCCTGGTTTAGTCCTGGTTTAGTCCCTGTTTTAGACCTCTTTTAGTCCTGGTTTAGTCCTGGTTTAGTCCCTGTTTTAGACCTCTTTTAGTCCTGGTTTAGTCCCTGTTTTAGACCTCTTTTAGTCCTGGTTTAGTCCCTGTTTTAGACCTCTTTTAGTCCTGGTTTAGTCCCTGTTTTAGACCTCTTTTAGTCCTGGTTTAGTCCTGGTTTAGTCCCTGTTTTAGACCTCTTTTAGTCCTGATATAGTCCCTGTTTTAGACCTCTTTTAGTCATGGTTTAGTCCTGGTTTAGTCCCTGTTTTAGACCTCTTTTAGTCCTGGTTTAGTCCCTGTTTTAGACCTCTTTTAGTCCTGGTTTAGTCCCTGTTTTAGACCTCTTTTAGTCCTGGTTTAGTCCTGGTTTAGTCCCTGTTTTAGACCTCTTTTAGTCCTGGTTTAGTCCTGGTTTAGTCCTGGTTTAGTCCTGGTATCTCTGAGCGGAGGTAAGACTCTCGTAAACGCACTCATTTTCTTTCTTTTGTCCTTTTATAAATTGCCTATTCATTAGTGAATGAAGGTTGTGAAGACGATGCTGCTGAAGGGTTTTATCACGTGCTCCGAGTCGGGAACGACACCGGAAGTCATGCTTACATTAAAAAACCGGAAGAGGTTTGGAATCATGCGGATGACGACTTACTTTGGGCTCTGTTGTCGATAGGAACTCTGAAAAAATCTAGGAAAACTGAGAAAATGGTCCAGTTTTCCATAGTTTTATCGCTGGCCCAGTGTCAGGAACTCCACCGGAAATCGTCATCCTCGTGTTTCCAAACGTCTTCCGGTAAAGGTGAATGGAGCCTATTGGAAGCAGATCGTTTTGAGACTAAAAATCTCATTAGTTGATTGGACTAAATGGTTTGACTTCACATTTTTGAGCTTGCGTTTAAATAAAAAATTCAAATTCCGAAGATGACATGATTTTTGTCTCGGTTTGTGCCGGACCGGGGGGAAGACTCTTGGATCACAGGCGGAGGTCCAACCAATCGGATTCAGCCGTTTGGAGCGAGGAGGCTGAAGGACCAATCGGATGCAGCCGTTGGGGGCGTGGCCGGGACGTGGGGCGGACTGAATACTGCGGCGTAATACTCCAGCAGCTGACGAGGAAAACCGGGAAAACGCTGGAAAGAAGGAAAAGTCTGTTTGGAATTTTTATATCGAAAGTTTGAAGCTTTTTTTCTCCATACAGTCGGTAGAAAAGAGGACTAAACCAGGACTAAACCAGGACTTAACCAGGACTAAACCAGGACTAAACCAGGACTAAACCAGGACTAAACCTGGACTAAACCAGGACTTAACCAGGACTAAACCAGGACTAAACCAGGACTAAACCAGGACTAAACCTGGACTAAACCAGGACTAAACCAGGTCTAAACCAGGACTAAACCAGGACTAAACCAGGACTAAACCAGGTCTAAACCAGGACTAAACCAGGACTAAACCAGGACTAAACCTGGACTAAACCAGGACTAAACCAGGACTAAACCAGGACTAAACCAGGTCTAAACCAGGACTAAACCAGGACTAAACCAGGACTAAACCAGGTCTAAACCAGGACTAAACCAGGACTAAACCAGGACTAAACCAGGACTAAACCTGGACTCCCTGTTTTAGTCTAGCTTTAGTTAGTCCAGGTTTAGTCGTGGTTTAGACTTGGTTTAGTCCTGGTTCAGTCCTGGTTTAGTCCTGATTCAGTCCTTGTTTAGACCTGGTTTAGTCCTGGTTTAGTCCTGGTTTAGTCCTGGTTCAGTCATGGTTTAATCCTGGTTTAGTCCTGGTTTAGTCCTGGTTCAGTCCTGGTTTAGACCTGGTTTAGTCCTGGTTTAGTCCTGGTTTAGTCCTGGTTCAGTCATGGTTTAATCCTGGTTTAGTCCTGGTTTAGTCCTGGTTCAGTCCTGGTTTAGACCTGGTTTAATCCTGGTTTAGTCCTGCTTTAGTCCTGATTCAGTCCTTGTTTAGACCTGGTTTAGTCCTGGTTTAGTCCTGGTTTAGTCCTGGTTCAGTCATGGTTTAGACCTGGTTTAGTCCTGGTTTAGTCCTGGTTCAGTCATGGTTTAATCCTGGTTTAGTCCTGGTTTAGTCCTGGTTTATTCCTAGTTTAGTCCTGGTTTAGACCTGGTTTAGTCCTGGTTCAGTCCTGGTTTAGACCTGGTTTAGTCCTGGTTTAGTCCTGGTTTAGACCTGGTTTAGTCCTGGTTTAGTCCTGGTTTAGTTCTTTTTTTATGGTCTCGTCTGTTTCTCTAAATCCTTAAATCTTTTCCTTAAATCCAGCGTTTTTCCAGGACTTTTGAGGCAGAATTCCACAAAACAAAAAATCTGCAACCAACTTCTCATTTGGCACCGTTTTAAAAACGTTTTTGTGTTTTTTTTTTATAAAGATACAAACGTCTTTAGAAACATTTGGCAAAAGCTTCAAAAAATACACGAATCTGAGCGACTTTTTACTTTTGTACTTTTCACAAAACGTCTGTGCTTCAGGTTTGTGCTCTGGTCCGGAAAAGACAACCGCAACAGTCCGGGAACACCCCAGCAGAGGGCGCAAGGACTCAGAGGGAACACCCAGCAGAGGGCGCAAGGACTCTGAGGGAACACCCCAGCAGAGGGCGCAAGGACTCAGAGGGAACACCCCAGCAGAGGGCGCAAGGACTCAGAGGGAACACCCCAGCAGAGGGCGCAAGGACTCTGAGGGAACACCCCAGCAGAGGGCGCAAGGACTCAGAGGGAACACCCCAGCAGAGGGCGCAAGGACTCTGAGGGGTATTACAGAGGGGGTATTTGACTTCTCTGGGGTATTTCTCTGGGATATTTGACTTCTCTGGGGTATTACAGAGGGGGTATTTGACTTCTCTGGGGTATTTGACTTCTCTGTGGTATTTCTCTGGGGTATTTGACTTCTCTGGGGTATTACAGAGGGGGTATTTGACTTCTCTGGGGTATTTAACTTCTCTGGGGTATTTCTCTGGGGTATTTGACTTCTCTGGGGTATTTACTTCTCTGGGGTATTTGACTTCTCTGGGTATTTGACTTCTCTGGGTATTTGACTTCTCAGGGGTATTTACTTCTCTGTGGTATTTCTCTGGGGTATTTGACTTCTCTGGGGTATTACAGAGGGGGTATTTGACTTCTCTGGGGTATTTGACTTCTCTGGGTATTTGACTTCTCTGGGGTATTACAGAGGGGGTATTTGACTTCTCTGGGGTATTTGACTTCTCTGTGGTATTTCTCTGGGGTATTTGACTTCTCTGGGGTATTACAGAGGGGGTATTTGACTTCTCTGGGGTATTTAACTTCTCTGGGGTATTTCTCTGGGGTATTTGACTTCTCTGGGGTATTTACTTCTCTGGGGTATTTACTTCTCTGGGGTATTTACTTCTCTGGGGTATTTACTTCTCTGGGGTATTTCTCTGGGGTATTTACTTCTCTGGGGTATTTAACTTCTCTGGGGTATTTCTCTGGGGTATTTACTTCTCTGGGGTATTTGACTTCTCGGGTATTTCTCTGGGGTATTTGACTTCTCTGGGTATTTGACTTCTCTGGGGTATTTGACTTCTCTGGGTATTTGACTTCTCTGGGTATTTGACTTCTCTGGGGTATTTGACTTCTCTGGGGTATTTACTTCTCTGGGGTATTTACTTCTCTGGGGTATTTACTTCTCTGGGGTATTTACTTCTCTGGGGTATTTCTCTGGGGTATTTACTTCTCTGGCGTATTTAACTTCTCTGGGGTATTTGACTTCTCTGGGGTATTTCTCTGGGGTATTTACTTCTCTGGGGTATTTACTTCTCTGGGGTATTTACTTCTCTGGGGTATTTCTCTGGGGTATTTACTTCTCTGGGGTATTTAACTTCTCTGGGGTATTTCTCTGGGGTATTTACTTCTCTGGGGTATTTCTCTGGGGTATTTACTTCTCTGGGGTATTTCTCTGGGGTATTTGACTTCTCTGGGGTATTTGACTTCTCTGGGGTATTTCTCTGGGGTATTTGACTTCTCTGGGGTATTTCTCTGGGGTATTTGACTTCTCTGGGGTATTTGACTTCTCTGGGGTATTTGACTTCTCTGGGGTATTTTGATTCTCTGGGGTATTTGACTTCTCTGGGGTATTTGACTTCTCTGGGGTATTTGACTTCTTTGGGGTATTTTGATTCTCTGGGGTATTTGACTTCTCTGGGGTATTTACTTCTCTGGGGTATTAAAGATGGAGATGGGCAAAGTGAGGCTGCAATGGTTTAGACCTGGTCTGGACTCTGGTCTGGACTCTAGACTTCGGACTGGGTCTAGACTCTGATCTGAATCCTGGACCTTGGTTTAGACCTGGTCTGGTCTCGGGTTTAGACCTGGTCTGGTCTCGGGTTTAGACCTGGTCTGGTCTCGGGTTTAGACCTGGTCTGGTCTCGGGTTTAGACCTGGTCTGGTCTCGGGTTTAGACCTTACAAACGTGGAAAGTGGATCGCTGTTTTACTTTTGAACCTGGACTTGTACTTTATTGTTACTGTCTTGAAGTACTAGTACTTTTCCGTGTGTACTTCTGACCCCGGACTGTCGCTCGTCGCTGTGAGAAGTTGGTTGCAGATGTACTTCCTGTTTCCTGTTTCACTCCGGCTCTTCGGCTCTGGTCCAGTCCAGGTCTTCATCAGAACCGTCGGAAAAACATCAGCGAAAAAAGTGCAACTACGAACTCCCATTAAAGGCAACATGAGAAACGTACAAAAATAAAAGTCAGACACCTCCAGACCGGGCGGTGGGGTCGGGCAGGACGCGCATGCGAGTCGTAAACACGGCGATCGTTGGCACAGTCGTTTTTGGTCACAGGAATCGTTTTCGTGGCAAATCTGGTGCCGTTTTTGAAGAAACACTCCAAAAATATTTAAAAAGTTGAGTTTTGAATCCAAGCGTCCAGGAGAGAGTTCACAGTGTGGGAGCGAGCATGCACACGACCGACACGAACCGACGAACCGAGGAAGGAACCGAGGAACCAACGTCTGTGTAAACATCGACACTGCAGCAACAGGGAGGGCCTAAAGGGGGCGCCCCTCCAACAGCAGGAGGGCAGGGAGGAAGAGTCTGGACCTGGTCTGGACCTGGTCTGAACCTGGTCTGAACCTGGTCTGGACCTGGTCTGGACCTGGTCTGAACCTGGTCTGGACCTGGTCTGGACTTGGTCTGAACCTGGTCTGGACCTGGGCTGGACCTGGGCTGGACCTGGTCTGGACCTGGTCTGGACCTGGTCTCAACCTGGTCTCAACCTGGTCTGGACCTGGTCTGGACCTGGTCTGGACCTGGTCTGGACTTGGTCTGAACCTGGTCTGAACCTGGTCTGAACCTGGTCTGGACCTGGTCTGAACCTGGTCTGGACCTGGTTCTTCACTTGATCTCTGGACCTCGTCTCTGGTCTAGACTCTAGATTTCGGACTGGGTCTAGACTCTGGTCTGAATTCTGGACCTTGGTTTAGACCTGGTCTCTGGTTTAATCCTGGTCTGGACTCTGGACCTTGGCTTAGACCTGGTCTAGACCCTGGTCTGGATCACTTGGGGTCCATCAGAGACTGGACTTTATGGACCAGTTCTCGAGCGATCTTCAGGATGTTCTGGACGTCGTGACGCTCGGCCATCTCTGAAAAACAAACAAAAAACAAAACGTTTAATCCAAATGTCCCGTCCGCTTGACCCCTCCCCCTGACCCGCCCTCCTGACCCTGACCCGTCCTCCTGACCCTGACCCCTCCACCTGACCCCTCCCCCTGACCCGCCCTCCTGACCCTGACCCGTCCTCCTGACCCTGACCCCTCCACCTGACCCCTCCCCCTGACCCGTCCTCCTGACCCTGACCCCTCCACCTGACCCCTCCCCCTGACCCGTCCTCCTGACCCGTCCTTCTGACCCGTCTGCCTGACCCGTCCTCCTTCTGGATGAAGAAGTGGACTGAAGCTGAAGTGTTCCTCACGGTCTCTTTGAGGTGAACTTCAGGTTCTGAAACGTTTCACGTCTAAAATCTGACCTGAAGTCGTTGATTGTGATTTGTGCATCAGCGGAGTGAAGATCACTGACCAACACAAACTGTCGTCTTCTTCTAAAGTGAAGGAACTGGAGTCGTCTGTTGGTTTGAAGATCATGAAGCTCTGAGAATCTCCCAGAGCGAAGGAAATTCAAACAAAACCTGAGACCTCCTCTGACCTTCTCCTCCTCCTCTGACCTTCTCCTCCTCTGACCTTCTCCTCCTCCTCTGACCTTCTCCTCCTCTGACCTTCTCCTCCTCCTCTCCTCTCCTGGTGTGTTCCTGTGGTTCTCACCGTTGAAGAACTTGATGATGTCTGTGAAGTCCATGTTGTTGTGGATGATGATCTCCCTGTAGACCGTGACCAGGGCCAGGGCCATGAAGAGGACGAAGTGTTGGGAGGAGACGCGAGGAGAAACCCAGATGACCTCCCACACCGAGAAGACGTCCTCGTACAGCAGCTCTGAGGAGCACCACAGGAACATCTCAGAACATCTCAGTGTCTTCTGGAGATCAGGCGTCTCGCTCAGAGGCACACGGGTTATTAGTGTTTTAGTTTTACAGCGGGATTATTTCAGGAGACAAACTGAACAAAACGTACGAGAAATGTACGAGAAATGTACGAAAAATGTACGAAAAATGTACGAGAAATGTACGAGAAATGTACGAGAAATATACGAGAAATGTACGAGAAATGTACGAGAAATGTACGAGAAATGTACGAGAAATATACGAGAAATGTACGAGAAATGTATGAGAAATGTACGAGAAATATACGAGAAATGTACGAGAAATGTACGAGAAATGTATGAGAAATGTACGAGAAATATACGAGAAATGTACGAAAAATGTACGAAAAATGTACGAAAAATGTACGAAAAATGTACGAGAAATGTACGAGAAATGTACGAGAAATATACGAGAAATGTACGAGAAATGTACGAGAAATGTACGAGAAATATACGAGAATTATACGAGAATTGTACGAGAAATGTACGAGAAAAGTACAAAAATTATATGAGAAATGTACGAGAAATGTACGAGAAATGTACGAGAAATGTACGAGAAATATACGAGAAATGTACGAGAAATGTACGAGAAATGTACGAGAAATATACGAGAAATGTATGAAAAATGTACGAGAATTATACGAGAATTATACGAGAAATGTACGAGAAAAGTACAAAAATTATATGAGAAATGTACGAGAAATGTACGAGAAATGTACGAGAAAAGTATGATAAAAGGAGAAATTCAATTTTTCAACTGGACAAAGTTTGTTTGGTTGAAAACGTTTCGCCGCTCATCCGAGAGGCTTCGTCAGTTCTGGTTCTAGTGCTGGTTAGACCCTGTTTATATCTCGCTGCAGGGAGGAGCTCACTACACTGAAATAGCTCTGAAACTATCTCCACTAATCTGTTTCTTTTGTTTTTCGAATTTCTCTGGCGTCTAGTTTAGCCTCCCTATTCAACCTAACGACCGTCTCCACACCTCTGACCCTGGCTTTTCTTTTGTCTGTTTTGACTTGGTTTGAGAATCGAATTATAAATGGGAGACAAGTTATGTCTAACTCCCTCCCCTAACTTGTCTCCCATTTATAATATAACAAACTTTGTCCAGTTGACAAATTGAATTTCTCCTTTTATCCTGGATTCTACCTGGACGACTGAGGGACTTTTCACGCATACGAGAAAAGTACAAAAATTATACGAGAAATGTACGAGAAATGTACGAGAAATGTGTAAATAAAGATAAAAAAGTATGAATCGTCTTGCGGTGAGTGAAAGTGCGACAGATTAAAGGGGAACCTCGCTTAAAGTCCAGGAGGAACCATCTGTAGCAGAAGTAGAAGTGAGTGTAATCTCCATTCTGCTGCATCAACTCAAACAACTCTGAGTCCAGGATCTGAGGAGGAGAGGAGAGGGGGAGAGGAGAGAGGAGAGGAGAAGGAGAGAGGGGGAGAGAGGAGGAGAGGAGGAGAGAGGAGGAGAGGAGAGAGGAGAGGAGGGGAGAGGAGAGAGGAGGAGGAGAGAGGAGGAGAAGAGGAGAGGAGAGGAGAGAGGAGGAGAGGAGGAGGAGAGAGGAGAGAAGGAGAGGGGGAGGGGAGGAGGAGAGGAGAGAGGAGGAGAGGAGGAGAGAGGAGGAGAGGAAGAGAGGAGGAGAGACGAGAGGAGAGGAGGAGAGGAGAGAGGAGGAGGAGAGAGGAGGAGAGGAGAGAGGAGGAGAGGAGGAGAGGAGGAGAGGAGAGAGGAGGAGAGGAGGAGAGGAGGAGAGGAGGAGGAGAGGAGGAGAGGAGGAGGAGAGGGGGAGAGGAGGAGAGGAGGAGGAGAGAGGAGAGAGGAGAGGAGGGAGAGAGGAGAGGAGAGGAGAGAAGGAGGAGAGGAGGAGGAGAGGAGGAGAGGAGGAGGAGAGGGGGAGAGGAGGAGAGGAGGAGGAGAGAGGAGAGAGGAGAGGAGGGAGAGAGGAGAGGAGAGGAGAGAAGGAGGAGAGGAGGAGAGGAGGAGAGAGGAGAGGAGAGAGGAGAGGAGAGAGGAGAGGAGGAGAGAGGAGAGAGGAGAGGAGAGAGGAGAGGAGAGAGGAGAGGAGAGGAGAGGAGGAGGAGAGGAGGAGAGAGGAGAGGAGAGAGAAGAGGAGAGAGGAGAGGAGAGGAGGAGAGGAGAGAAGAGTAGGAGAGAGGAGGAGGAGAGGAGAGAGGAGGAGAGGAGAGAGGAGGAGGAGAGGAGACGAGGAGAGAGGAGGAGAGGAGGGGGAGAGGAGAGAGGAGGAGGAGAGAGGAGGAGGAGAGGAGACGAGGAGAGAGGAGGAGGAGGAGAGAGGAGGAGGAGAGGAGGAGAGGAGGAGAGGAGGAAGAGAGGAGGAGAGAGGGAGAGGAGAGGAAGAGAGGAGGAGGAGAGAGGAGGAGAGGAGGAAGAGAGAGGAGGAGAGAGGAGGAGGAGAGGAGAGGAAGAGAGGAGGAGAAAGGAGGAGGAGAGAGGAGGAGGAGAGGAGGAGAGAGGAGGAGGAGAGGAGAGGAAGAGAGGAGGAGAGGAGAGGAGGAGTAGAGAGGAGGAGGAGAGGAGGAGAGGAGGAGGAGAGAGGACGAGGAAACGAGGAGGAGAAAGAGGAAAAGAGGGGGTGAAATACAAAGAGAGAGAAGAGAGAACAAGGAGAGGGAGAGTATAAACGGAGGGAAGGAGAACAGAAAGAGAGAGAGAAGAGGGAGAGAAAGAAGGATGAGGGAGAGGGAGAAAAGAGAGAGGGAGAGAGAGGAGGGGGAAGGAGGGAGAGGAAAGGTAAAGGGAAGAGGAGAGAGGGGAAAAGAGGGGTGAAATAAAAAGAAATGGAGAAGAGAAAATAGAGGAGGGGTGAGGCACATTAGAGCTGAATGATCAATATTTCCACGAGCAGATGACATCATTAATCACTCGTTTAAATCTTTACCTGGATCAGGGACCTCATGTTGGCGAAGTGCGAGTCCATCGCTCCTCCGTTTGGAAAGTTCTGACTCATCCTCTTCATGAGCTGAGTGAAACAACTGTACGCCAGGCACTCTGCGAAGTATACCCACTATTACACCAGAAATGTACCAAATATACGAGAAATACACCAGAAACGTACGAGAAACATGAAGAAATGTACGGCAAATGTGCGAGAAATACAGTGGTACCTCACCTTACCAAAGACCCAACAAACGAAAATTTCAAGTTACAAAACGCCTTCACGGTAAATTTTGGTCTCCAGATACGAAAGAAAATTCAAGTTACGAAACGCAAAATCTCAAAAATTCAAATAATGCACGCTCAGCCACACACATTATACGCTTTTCTCAGACTGGATTTAAACTTTTCTCACATTTGTCTCTCGTTTAAACACTCAAACTTTCATAGATTTTCAACAAAATTATTAATAGTGAAGTGTGGGGGGAAGGGGGGGGGGGGGGAAGAGTGCGCTCTGACACGTGTGATAGCGCAGCATGACCCGGCGTGGGGCTGACAGCATTTGTCATATCACTATTCTATTTTAGCAATATTATATTATATTTGCTAAAATAGAATAGTGATATGACAAACACACATTTCATGACATGACTTACCAAAAGCAAAGGTGAGATACTGTCCAGCAAATCCGACAGAGCTCCCAGATGAAGTGTTGTCCGGGATAGGTCATTCACGTAACCTCTATTGTAAGCCTCTATTGAAAATGCCGATCGCGTGTATTATATTATATTATATTATATTTAGGGCTGGGAATATTAACACGTTAATCGCGATTAATCGCGATAGAGTTTTAATCGCGAACAATTTTTTTAATCGCTATCAGAGTTTGGCAGCATTTTCCGCAATTCTACCATCCATATGCAGCTCATTTGGTTGTATTAATTAAACTCATTGTCGGTTAAACGCGCTATTTTGAGTTTGCTAGTATTTTGTTCCTTCTACGCATCCGTAGGCAGCTCGAGCGGGCTTCAATCATTTATTTACAATTTCTCAAAGTAAGCACTATTACTGGTTCATTGTTACTTTTTCCTTTCTCTGCACTTTTTTGAAATTAAAAAAATGGTGAGAAATACTTTGCATTGTGAGTTTAACTTTAGATTCGAACGGTCTTACTGCAAGATATCAATTTTAAACATGCAAAATAAATCACGATTAATCGCGATTAACTATGAAATTTCTGAGATTAGTTGCGATCAAGAAAATTAATCGTTTGACAGCCCTACTTATATTATATTATACTGAGGAGAAATCTGTGTGAGGAAAGTGAGGAATAGCTGTGTGTGATCACTTTTTGTTTGTGTGTGTGTGTGTGTGTGTGTGTGTGTATCATAGCACCAGGCTATTTTATGTTTATATTTGTTAGGTTATATTTTATTAAGTTTAGGGCAATCTGTAGAATAAGACAGAAGAAGAATAAATGTTTAAGGGGAGAGTAGCCCACTTTATGTGTGTGTGTGTGTGTGTGTGTGTGTAGGTAGGGGATTTTGAAAAAAATCGTTTGAATAATCGTGATTTCAATATTGACTGAGATAATCGTGATTATGATTTTATTTCCATAATCGAGCAGCCCTACGAGAAATGTACGAGAAATGTACGAAATATACAAAAAATGTACGAGAAATACACGAGAAATGTACAAGAAATATACGAGAAATGTACAAGAAATGTACGAGAAACGTATGAGAAATGTATGAGAATTATACGAAATGTACGAAAAATATACGAGAAATGTACAAGAAATATACGAGAAATGTACGAAATATACGAGAAATGTACGAGAAATGTACGAGAAATGTACAAGAAATGTATGAGAAACGTATGAGAAATGTATGAGAAAAGTATGACAAATGTGCAAGAAATACACGAGAAATGTACGAGAAATGAGCATCAGAGAAGAGGAGAAGAGAAGATGAGAAGATGCAGAGGAGGAGCAGATGGAGCAGAGGTGCAGAGGATTCTTACCGTCGTCCAGAATGACCATAAGAGGCGCGAGGAGGTCACACATTCCCTGGACGTATCCTGTCTCCAAATGCTCCCAAACATAACTGAGGAACAGGAGGAAGAAAACTTTCAAATTCGAAATTCAGTTCATACACGGGGAGGGCATTTGGCACACGGGGAGGGCATCTGGCACACGGGGAGGGCATCTGGCACACAGGGAGGGAATCTGGCACACGGGGAGGGCATCAGTACCTGCACATGATGTTCCGGAGCTTCTCTAAGTTGGCCGTGGTGAAGTAGTGGTAGTTGCGGTCACATCTCTGCACGTCTTTGTCGATTCTGTGGAGGTTCAGAGCCACAGTGTCCAGGAGCTCCATCTGCGGAAACACCAGAGAATCAACAACAACAACAGCAACATCAACAGCAACAACATCAGCATCAACAACAACATCAACAACAGCAACAACAACAACATCAACAACAGCAACAACATCAACAACATCAACATCAATAACAGCAACAACAACAACATCAACAACAACATCAACAACAGCAACAACAACATCAACAACAGCAACAACAACATCAACAGCAGCAACAACAGCAACATCAACATCAACAACAACATCAACAACAACAACAGCATCAACAACAGCAACAACAACAGCAACAACAACATCAACAACAGCAACAACAACAACAGCAACAACAACAACAGCAACATCAACATCAACAACAGCAACAACAACAGCATCAACAACATCAACAACAACAACAGCAACATCAACAACAGCAACAACAGCAACAACAACAACAGCAACAACAACATCAACATCAACAACAGCATCAACAACAGCAACAACAACAACAGCAACAACAACAGCAACAACAACAACAGCAACATCAACAACAACAGCAACAGCAACAACAACAACAACAGCAACAACAACATCAACAACAACAGCAACAACATCAACAACAACAGCAACAACAGCAACAACAACAACAGCATCAACAACATCAACAG
This sequence comes from Paratrypauchen microcephalus, assembly GCA_036785185.1. Lineage (NCBI taxonomy): Eukaryota > Metazoa > Chordata > Actinopteri > Gobiiformes > Gobiidae > Paratrypauchen > Paratrypauchen microcephalus. Next base: position 99,073 of record JAVJIX010000437.1, read on the forward strand.
CAACAACAGCAACAACAACAGCATCAACAACAGCAACAACAACAGCAACAACAACCGCAACAACAACAGCAACAACATCAACAGCAACAACAACAGCAACAACAGCAACAACATCAACAACAACAACAACATCAACAACAGCAACAGCAACAACAGCATCAACAACAGCAACAACAACAGCAACAACAACAACAGCAACAACAACTGCAACAACATCAACAACATCAACAACAACAACACCATCAACAACAGCAACAACAACATCAACAACATCACCAACAACATCAACAACAACAACATCAACAACAGCAGCAACAACAGCAACAACAACAGCAACAACAACAGCAACATCAACAACAACATCAACATCAGCAACAACAGCAACAACAACATCAACATCAGCAACAACAACAGTAGCAACATCAACAACAACATCAACAACAGCAACAACAAAAACAGCAACAGCAACAACAGCAACAACAACAAAAACAGCAACAACATCAACAGCAACAACAGTATCAACAACAGCAACAACAAAAACAGCAACAACAACAACAGCAACAACAACATCAACAACAACAGCAACAACAACAACATCAAAAACAGCAACAACAACAACAGCAGCAACAAGTTCAGTCGAGATCGGTGACTCCAGGACTGAAATGATCCAAATGATTCTAGTGAAGGTGGAGTTTAAAAACATAGTGGAGCACTTCCTGTATCACCACATGATGACATCACAAGGTGGAACAGAGTGTTTTCAGTTTGAGAGAAGAACTCGTGTTAAACATGTGAATGAAACAAAACAAAACACAACTCCAGGTTTGTGATGAGGAAACGACTATTAGAACAGATCAGAAAATCGTGTGAAATGGACGTTTTATTTGAGAATTTAATTTTAATACTTTAGTTCATCCAGTCTAGATTACATGATCTTTGGATGTGTGTAGAATCCCTCATTCGTCCAGGTAGAACCAAAGGCAAAAGGAGAAATTCAGTTTGTCGACTGGACAAAAGTTTATTTGGTCGAATACGTTTCTTCTGCTTCTTCAGTTCTGGTCAGACGCTGGTGGACACTGCCTATATCTGCCTGAAGGGGGCGCTAACTACAATGAAATGCCTCTGAGACTACCACACCTACTTGTTTACAGTTTGTGTTAGTTAGGTGGACCTGTTAGATCTGCAGTGGGAGTGGAGTGTGGGTCTTGTTAGCAGAACCATTCAGGACCATAATGGTGTTTTCACACCTCTGGACCTGACCTGCTGCACTATTGTTTTCTTTGTTTTGATTTAGGTTTGAGGATAGAGTTATAGATGGAGACAAATGATGTCTGAAACCTCCATTTCTTTTCAAGGAAGGATTCTCTTTCTTGACAAAAACAGCCTCTTTAACTCCCCTCTCAAACCAGTTCTTTTCTCTGGCCAAGATCTGGACCTCACTGTCCTCAAAGGAGTGGCCCGTGGCTTTTAGATGTACGACAGACTGAGGTCCTTTTAGGTGGAGATGTACAGCAGACTGAGGTCCACTCTGGCTCTCTCGTCTGTGTACATCATGAACAAACCGCTCTGGAGTCCTCTTGGAACCTTCTGGAAGTGGTCTCTGGTTCTTTCGGCACCAAATCAAACTGATGCTTTCACAGCAGCTCAAACCAACCAAACCCAAAGCTGTTTCACTCAAATGTAAACAATAAATGACCTCACCTAAAACAGACCAAACGGTGCACATGTGAAAGCCCCTAAACGGTGAAATAGGTCTAGGTCTGTGTCCGAATGTCCACCCTAGTCCCTAACCCCTCATTCACAACAAAGTTTTGCTTTCTTTAGCGCCCCCTGCAGTGCATTCATTCACAGAGCGATTCGGACACGCAGCTCATGACATTCGAGTTACATGACTCTGAGTCTAAACTCCAATAAAACTTGATTTCTGTCATAATTAAAGGTCAAATCAGAGTGGCACGTGAGTGTTTATGGACTAATAATTATTACAACTGGAAAAAGGTGGTGCCCTCTCCGGGTGGTGGGGAGTCCTTGCCTCAGGTGGAGGAGTTCAAGTATCTCGGGGTCTTGTTCTCGAGTGAGGGGAGGATGGAGCGTGAGATTGACAGGTGGATCGGTGCAGCGTCGGCAGTGATGCGGTCACTGTACCGGACCGTTGTGGTGAAGAGGGAGCTGAGCCAAAAGGTGAAGCTCTTGATTTACCGTCGATCTACGTTCCTCCCCTCACCTATGGTCATGAGCTCTGGGTAATGACCGAAAGGACGAGATCGCGGATACAAGCGGCCGAAATGAGTTTCCTCCACAGAGTGTCTGGGCGCACCCTTAGAGATAGAGTGAGGAGCTCAGTCACACGAGAGGAGCTTGGAGTACAGCCGCTGCTCCTCCACGTCGAGAGGAGCAGCTGAGGTGGCTCGGGCGTCTGTTCCGTACGCCTCCTCGACGCCTCCCTCGGGAGGTGTTCCGGGCACGTCCCACCGGGAGGAGGCCCGGGCAAGACCCAGGACATATGTCTCCCGGCTGGCCTGGGAACGCCTTAGGGTCCCCCCAGAGGAGCTGGAGGAAGTGTCCGGGGTGAAGGAAGTCTGCGAGTCTCTGTTTAGTCTGTTGCCCCGGCGACCCGGCCCCGGATAAGAGGAAGAACATGAATGGATGGATGATGATCACACAAGTTTATGGCTCATAAACAGACTCGAGTATTAGATTTTTGTCTGTGATGTGGAAAGTATCGCTCTTTTAACAGTGTTTTATTCAGAATCAGGATCAGCTCCATAAATCTGCTTCATTCAGTCGGGTTGTTCAGTGACAGTTAAACGCCTGTCACTGAACACCTTTGTTTTCCCGACTCTCCCAGTGGATTGTGGTCTGACCGCTCTAGATGCCCACCATTCCTTGTCAAGGTCTTAAAGTACCATGACATGGTACTTGTTGATGCTTTTATACGGCGCCTTAATGGTTCCCCAATACTGTAAATGAATCCTTCTCCAAAATCAAGCCTCAGCGCATGAGAGAACCTCATGAACACAGTCAGAGTCAAAAATATGTCTCTGAAACACTTTATTCTGGGCGTTGTTGCTTGAATGCAAATGAGGAGGACAGAGACAGGCCAGTGCAGCAGGTGGGGGTGTGTTTCCTGGTTTAGCGGTGCAATGTGCGCTGTCACCCACTTCTGTGTTTTAAGATAATAATAATAATAATAATACATTTTATTTATAAAGCGCTTTTCAAGACACTCAAAGACGCTGTACAAGAGGTAAAATCAGTAATAAAACAAGTAACAAACAATAAACAATCAGAAAAACATTAAACATTAAGAACCATTAAAAGCAGTTTTAAAAAGGTGAGTCTTGAGCAGTTTTTTGAAGGTGGGGAGGTCAGAGCAGTCACGGAGAGGTTGTGGGAGTGAGTTCCAGAGGGTGGGGGCAGCAATGGAGAAGGCTCTGTCACCCCAGGTTCGGAGCTTGGTCCTGTAGGGGAGGGACAGGAGGTTGGTGTCAGAGGAACGGAGGGAGCGGGATGGGGTGTGGCGGTGCAGAAGGTCAGAGATGTATGATGGGGCCAGGTTATGGAGGGCTTTGTGGGTCAGGAGGAGGACTTTGAATTGGATACGCTGAGGGATGGGGAGCCAGTGGAGGTTTTGGAGGACAGGAGTGATGTGGTCTCAGTGGCGCGTGTGGGTGAGGAGGCGGGCAGTAGAGTATTGAATGTATTGGAGTTTGTTGAGAGTTTTGGAGGGTAGACCATAGAAAAGGCTATTGCAGTAGTCGATTCGAGAGGTGATGAATGCATGAATGAGTGTTTCGGCAGCAGAGAAAGAAAGGGATGGGCGGAGTCGTGCAATGTTTTTGAGATGAAAGAAAGCAGTCCGGGTTATGTAGTTTATGTGTTGTTGGTATGAGAGTGTGGTGTCAAAAAGAATGCCAAGGTTTCGGATGAGTGGGGATGGAGTGAGGGTTGTGTTGTCTATGGTCAGGCTGAAGTCTTGAGTGGATTTGGTGATGTTTTTGGGGCCAATAATGATTAAGTCGGTTTTGTCACAGTTTAGTTTTAGGAAATTGTGTTGCATCCAAGTTTTGATTTCAGAGAGGCAGTGGGTGAGGGAAGAGTGAGTTGTGGAGTTGATGGATTTGGTGGTTATGTAAAGTTGAATATCGTCAGCGTAGCAGTGGAAATGGAGGCCGTGGCGGCAAATGATGCTACCAAGGGGGAGGAGGTAGAGGATGAACAGGAGGGGACCAAGCACCGAACCTTGGGGGACGTCTTGCAGTAGGGGAGCAGTGGCGGAGGAGCAGCTGTTGATGTGGATGAATTGTTGACGGTTGGTGAGGTAGGAGTTGATCCAGGACAGTGCTGAGCCGGTGATGTTGAAAGAGTTCTTGAGACGGGAGAGGAGGATGGAGTGGCTGATAGTGTCAAATGCTGCTGTAAGGTCCAGGAGGATGAGGATACTGAAGTGGCCGGAGTCAGAGGAGAGGAGGAGATCGTTGGTGACTTTGAGAAGGGCTGTTTCTGTACTGTGTTGTGGACGGAAAGCAGACTGGAATGGTTCAAACAGGCTATTGGATTTAAGATGGGCTTTGAGTTGGGTGGCTATGACTCGTTCCAGGATTTTGGACAGATATGGAAGGTTTGAAATGGGGCGGAAATTTGCAAAGTTGTCGGGGTCAAGACCGGGTTTTTTTAGGATAGGGGTAATGGCAGCCAGCTTGAGAGACTGCGGGACAGAACCAGTGGTAAGTGAGGAGTTGATGATTGTTGTTATTAGAGGAGAGATGATTGGAAGGCAGTCTTTGATGAGTGCAGAGGGGATGGGGTCGAGTGAACAGGTGGGGGTTTTCATGGTGGAAAAAAGTTTGGAAAGTTTGGAAAGAGCGAAGGAAGATATGAGACACTTTCCATTAAAAAAAACACATTTCCACAGAAAATAAAATTAAACCACTGCTGTTTCAGAGGTTCGGAGGCTCAGATAAAGGACATCCGAGCCTGGAAACACTCTCCCGTGCCTCCAGGCAAATAAAGAACCGCATCTCGCCTTGCGTAGCTCGTTCGCGGTCCAAACTCTCTGGGCGTGATTTCCAGAGACGGTATAGACATCCAGACGGGGGGTGGAAACCTTTCTGTGAGTGTGACGTCAGAAATTTCCCTTGTTCAGAATCGCCCGTTTGGGCTGTCTTTTTTTCAAACGCAGAAAAGGATCGCAAATGCTCAGTTTACACATTTCGCAACTTTTAGCCATGGGAGGGGCCCTAAACAGGGTAGGGGAGCTCACATTAACGTTCAAAAACCTCAGAAAATGAAAATTTCATGCCATGGGACCTTTAAAAAAAAAGATAATATTAAAGGGTAAATAAATATAAAATAGACTAGATATTTTTACCGTGTAGGACGACAGAGACGGGGAGGTCTTCTCAGCTTTCTCTCCGTTGGTGACCAGTCTGTCGAGCTGAGAGCAGAGCCTGTCCGTGTCGCTGGTCCTGCTCTGGTCTCCTGGGTCCTGGGTCTGGTCTTGGGTCTGGTCTTGGGTCTGGTCTCGGGTCTGGTCTTGGGTCTGGTCTCGGGTCTCCTCGTTGGTCTCCTCGGTGGTCCCTGGCTCCTCCTCTGTGCTGGAGGTGATCTGCGAGTGGGCGGAGGTCACAGAGTAGTTCCTGGAGGAGGGCAGGCCTGAGTCTGGAGAGTCAAACTCCAGCAGGGGGCGCTCCTCGGGGGGCAGGGCCTGCGGGGGCAGCAGGGTGGAGGTGGGAGGGGGCGTGTCCTCGGTGCTGGGGGGGCTCTGGGCTCCGTCCGGCTCATCCACCGACATGAACACCTGAGAACAGAAGACGTTTATCAGGTGGATTAACGGAGCGTGACGTCTCCACGGCGTTCCGCTCCAGTCAAATGAAGCTCATCGAGGCTGGCAGTTATAGGGCTGAATTTGGAGCTTCCATTTTTGGAATTTCAATCGGAAATATCAAAGCAACCAAAGAGCCAATCAGGAGCGATGTTGTTAACGGTAACGTGCCTTCCCTTAGCAACACTGTCAATCAAACCTGTTGCTAACAGAAAGAAGGCGCCTGATTGGTCGGTTATTAATTTTCAGATCTCAATTTAAGGACAAAATAGTGAAATAAAAACCCCAGGATCATGTAGAGCGAGTTAAAATGAATATTTTAAAGTCAGAATGAGGAGTTTAACAGTAGCGGTTACAGACAGAGGGGCCACGATTTTTCAATAGAAAGTGAATTGGAGGCGGAGTTGATGAAGCCAGAAGCGTGCCCATGCTCACTTCCTGTTTGGAACGTTGAGGTTAGCGAGTAAGCTATGTCCAGTTATATAAACACTGTAGCCGTGTCTCAATTCTCAGTGTGCACAGTTCGGTTTTAAGGGCGCATACGTCACTTACGGCGTGACAACCACTGTCCCATTTCGTTTTTGTCCCATGCACAGTTAAAATGCACCCTGAAAACCGCAGTCGTTTCCATGGAAATTGGGGTGTGAACCAACTGTGCATCCATGTACACTTCGAGCACTCATATATCCCAGCATGCACCGCACGCTACTTCTTCTACAGGAGAAAATGGAGTCGGCGGACCTGTCCCATTTCGCCGACGCCCATGCGGTCCGCGGAGTGTGCAAGTATGCACAGTGCAGAGTGCCCTTAAAACCACACTCCGAACTATGCACACTGAGAATTGAGACACGGCTGATGACAACGGCATCAGTTCCAAAGGGGACGGCAGAGTGGAGCTGCATCATGTGGAAGCCTCAGTGTGTGGAATCTTCACTGTCTGCATGTTCTCCCTGTGTTACTCTGTATATTTGCATGTTCTGTGTGTTTTCCTGTATATTTGCATGTTCCCTCTGTGTTACTCTGTATATAAGAAGAAGAAGTGAACTTTATTGATCTCACACTGGAGAAATTCTTCTCTGCATTTTAACCCATCCTATATATACAGTATATTTGTATGTTCTCTGTGTTACTCTGTATATTTGTATGTTCTCTGTGTTACTCTGTGTATTTGTATGTTCTCTGTGTGGTTTCCTGTATATTTGCATGTTCTCTGTGTGGTTTCCTGTATATTTGCATGTTCTCTGTGTTTTCCTGTATATTTGTATGTTCTCTCTGTGTTTTCCTGTATATTTGCATGTTCTCTGTGTGTCTTCCTGTATATTTGCATGTTCTCTCTGTGTTACCCTGTATATTTGTATGTTCTCTCTGTTTTCCTGTATATTTGCATGTTCTCTGTGTGTGTTTTCCTGTATATTTGCATGTTCTCCCTGTGTTACTCTGTATATTTGCATGTTCTCTCTGTGTTACTCTGTATATTTGCATGTTCTCCCTGTGTTACTGTAGATTTGTATGTTCTCTCTGTTTTCCTGTATATTTGCATGTTCTCTGTGTGTGTTTTCCTGTATATTTGTATGTTCTCTGTGTGTTTTCCTGTATATTTGCATGTTCTCTGTGTGTTTTCCTGTATATTTGTATGTTCTCTGTGTGTTTTCCTGTATATTTGCATGTTCTCTGTGTGTTTTCCTGTATATTTGTATGTTCTCTGTGTGTTTTCCTGTATATTTGTATGTTCTCTGTGTGTTTTCCTGTATATTTGTATGTTCTCTGTGTGGTTTCCTGTATATTTGCATGTTCTCTGTGTGTTTTCCTGTATATTTGCATGTTCTCCCCTGTATATTTGCATGTTCTCTGTGTGTTTTCCTGTACTATATTTGTATGTTCTCTGTGTGTTTTCCTGTATATTTGCATGTTCTCTGTGTGTTTTCCTGTATATTTGTATGTTCTCTGTGTGTTTTCCTGTATATTTGCATGTTCTCCCTGTGTTACCCTGTATATTTGCATGTTCTCTGTGTGTTTTCCTGTATATTTGCATGTTCTCCCTGTGTTACCCTGTATATTTGCATGTTCTCTGTGTGTTTTCCTGTATATTTGCATGTTCTCTGTTTGTTTTCCTGTATATTTGCATGTTCTCTGTGTGTTTTCCTGTATATTTGTATGTTCTCTGTGTGTTTTCCTGTATATTTGCATGTTCTCTGTTTGTTTTCCTGTATATTTGTATGTTCTCTGTGTGGTTTCCTGTATATTTGCATGTTCTCCCTGTGTTTGTACCTCATTACTGAGCGTAGAGTCCCGGTGCACCAGTCTCAGGACGTGGCTGTCGATGCTGCTTCCTGACGACAGTTTGGCGAAGATGGCCGACTGCATCTCCTTCTCCCGCTGCCTCACGATGAGCTCACAGGCCTTCCACTCACGCACCACCTGCTGGTAACGCTCGGAAACGCGAGCGTCCACCTCAAGCACGAAGACACATCAGGGATTATTCTGTCATCTGTGCTCTTCCAGGAGTTTAGAACATCTGCACTCAGGTTCTGACATTAACTCAAACTGTGGTCCAGCTCCTTCACATGGGACTTGGAGCTCTGCAGTTCGTGAGTTTGTCTCAAGTTCATTTTGTCCACTTTTTGTCTTTTTGATCATTTTCTGTTTACAACTACAATGGAAATGTGTAGTCCCCCTTTAGACCTGGTTTAGTCCTGGATTAGACCTGGAATAATCCCGTTATAGACCTGATTTAGACCTGTTATAGACTTGGTTTAGTCCTAGATTAGACCTGGAATTAGACCTGGAATAGTCCTGTTATAGACTTGGTTTAGTGCTAGATTAGACCTGGAATTAGACCTGGAATAGTCCTGTTATAGACTTGGTTTAGTGCTAGATTAGACCTGGAATTAGACCTGGAATAGTCCTGTTATAGACTTGGTTTAGTGCTAGATTAGACCTGGAATTAGACCTGGAATAGTCCTGTTATAGACTTGGTTTTAGTGCTAGATTAGACCTGGAATTAGACCTGGAATAGTCCTGTTATAGACTTGGTTTTAGTGCTAGATTAGACCTGGAATTAGACCTGGAATAGTCCTGTTATAGATTTGGTTTAGTGCTAGATTAGACCTGGAATTAGACCTGGAATAGTCCTGTTATAGACTTGGTTTTAGTCCTAGATTAGACCTGGAATTAGACCTGGAATAGTCCTGTTATAGACTTGGTTTTAGTGCTAGATTAGACCTGGAATAGTCCTGTTATAGACTTGGTTTTAGTGCTAGATTAGACCTGGAATTAGACCTGATTTAGACCTGTTATAGACCTGGTTTAGTCCTAGATTAGACCTGGAATTAGACCTGGAATAGTCCTGTTATAGACTTGGTTTTAGTGCTAGATTAGACCTGGAATTAGACCTGGAATAGTCCTGTTATAGACTTGGTTTAGTTCTAGATTAGACACGGAATAGTCCTTTTACAGACCTGGTTTAGTCCTGGTTTAGTCCTGGTTTTAATCCTAGATTAGACCTGGAGTAGAAGAACCTCATCCCTGTGCGGAGGCTTGGACTCTGCTTCAGCCTGTGCTTTCCTCTACAGCCCGATAATGTTTCAGTCTGATGTTTCAGTCTGGTGTTTCAGTTTGATGTTTCAGTCTGATGTTTCAGTCTGATGTTTGAGTTGATGTTTCAGTCTGATGTTTCAGTCTGATGTCTGATGTTTCAGTCTGATGTTTCAGTCTGATGTTTCAGTCTGATGTTTGAGTTGATGTTTCAGTCTGATGTTTCAGTCTGATGTTTCAGTCTGATGTTTGAGTCTGATGTTTGAGTTGATGTTTCAGTCTGATGTTTCAGTCTGATGTTTGAGTTGATGTTTCAGTCTGATGTTTCAGTCTGATGTTTCAGTCTGATGTTTGAGTTGATGTTTCAGTCTGATGTTTCAGTCTGATGTTTCAGTCTGATGTTTGAGTTGATGTTTCAGTCTGATGTTTCAGTCTGATGTTTCAGTCTGATGTTTGAGTTGATGTTTCAGTCTGATGTTTCAGTCTGATGTTTCAGTCTGATGTTTCAGTCTGATGTTTGAGTTGATGTTTCAGTCTGGTGTTTCAGTTTGATGTTTCAGTCTGATGTTTCAGTCTGATGTTTGAGTTGATGTTTCAGTCTGATGTTTGAGTTGATGTTTCAGTCTGATGTTTCAGTCTGATGTTTCAGTCTGATGTTTCAGTCTGATGTTTGAGTTGATGTTTCAGTCTGATGTTTCAGTCTGATGTTTCAGTCTGATGTTTGAGTTGATGTTTCAGTCTGATGTTTCAGTCTGATGTTTGAGTTGATGTTTCAGTCTGATGTTTCAGTCTGATGTTTGAGTTGATGTTTCAGTCTGATGTTTCAGTGTGATGTTTCAGTCTGGTGTTTCAGTTTGATGTTTGAGTCTGATGTTTCAGTCTCATGTCTGAGTGTGATGTTTCAGTGTGATGTTTCAGTCTCGGTCAGTACCTGGCTCAGGTCCTTCTTGTTCATCCCAAACTTGTAGTGTCCCAAAAGGAAAGGCCACACCTCCTTCCTGATCTCGTGCTGGACTCCTCCATAATACACCAGCCGCAGCAGCTCCAGCTCTTTGTAATTCTGAGGAACGAAAACAAACATTTAAAACAAGAGCATGAGGAATCATCTGCTCCTCTGACCTTCTCCTCTCCTCCTCCTCTCTTCCTCCTGTTCCTCCTCCTCTTCCTCTCCTCCTCCTCCTCCTTCCCTCCTCCTCCTCCCCTCCTCCTCTTCCTCCTCCTCTCCTCCTCCTCTTCTCCTCTCCTCCTCTTCCTCCTCTCTTCCTCCTGTTCCTCCTCTTCCTCTCCTGCTCCTCCTTCCCTCCTCCTCCCCTCCTCCTCTTCCTCCTCCTCTTCTCCTCTCCTCCTCTTCCTCCCCTCCTCCTCCTCCTCCTCCTCCTCCTCCTCCTGGTGTCTGGGAGGGCATCTGACACATAAATCCTGGTCCTGGGTGAAGAGCTCAGCACAGCGTTCATCAGAAAAGTCGATACAGAAGCAGCACAGCGGTTCACCCGCTCAGCAAAACCCTCTATCCATCCATCCCTCTATCTATCTATCTATCTATCTATCCATCTATCCATCCGTTTCTCTCTCTCCCCGGTGAACCTGCACTGCCTAAAACGTCCACACGACCTTCTTGTTGTGCAGGAGTATTTGTAGTATTCGTAGTAATTGTTGTATTCATAGTATTCTAAGTATTCTAGCAGTATTAGTATTTGTAGAAGAAGAAGAAGCAACTTTATTGATCTCACACTGGAGAAATTCTTCTCTGCATTTAACCCATCCTGTCATCAGGAGCAGTGGGCAGCACATGACTGCGCCCGGGGACCATCTCCATGATCTTCTTGCTTCAGTTTGGTCAGGACCTCAGGAGGATTTTACCTGGAGCATGTTTTGGGTTGGTGGGGGAAACCGGAGTGCCCGGAGGAAACCCACCCAGACACGGGGAGAACATGCAAACTCCACACAGAAAGGCCTGGGGGATCTAACCCAGAACCTTCTTGCTGTGAAGCATGAGTGCTACCCACTCAGCCACCGTATTAGTAGTATTGTAGCAGTATTCATAATAAATGTAGTAGTAGTAGTAGTAGTAGTAATTAGTAGTGTAGTAGTTTTAGTATTAGCAGTATTAGTAGTATTGGTAATATTGTAGCAGTAGTCGTAGTATTGGCAGTACTTGTAGTATCTGTAGTACTTGTACCTTGCAGTCCTTCTGGTACTTGCTCCACACTTCTTTGCTCAGGCCTCCTGAAGCTTCACACGGTCGATCCGGAGGAACGATGCTGTGATTGACCAGAGCCGACAGGTGAGTCCGCACCGTGGACAGGTGCCGGCAGTACGCCAGCCCTGAAAGACACGGGACGGTCAGGGAGGGCATCTGACCCAGGGACAGTCAGGGAGGGCATCTGAGGCAAGGGACAGTCAGGGAGGGCATCTGACACAAGGGACAGTCAGGGAGGGCATCTGACCCAGGGACAGTCAGGGAGGGCATCTGACCCAGGGACAGTCAGGGAGGGCATCTGACACAAGGGACAGTCAGGGAGGGCATCTGACACAAGGGACAGTCAGGGAGGGCATCTGACACAAGGGACAGTCAGGGAGGGCATCTGACCCAGGGACAGTCAGGGAGGGCATCTGACCCAGGGAGACGAGCAGGTGCAGTAGTAGTAGCAATAGGAGGCCCTGTCCTGCTCCTGTCCTGCTCCTGTCCTGCCCCTGTCCTGCCCCTGTCCTGCTCCTGTCCTGCCCCTGTCCTGCCCCTGTCCTGCTCCTGTCCTGCTCCTGTCCTGCCCCTGTCCTGCTCCTGTCCTGCGCCTGTCCTGCTCCTGTCCTGCCCCTGTCCTGCCCCTGTCCTGCTCCTGTCCTGCTCCTGTCCTGCGCCTGTCCTGCTCCTGTCCTGCTCCTGTCCTGCTCCTGTCCTGCCCCTGTCCTGCCCCTGTCCTGCCCCTGTCCTGCTCCTGTCCTGCCCCTGTCCTGCTCCTGTCCTGCCCCTGTCCTGCCCCTGTCCTGCTCCTGTCCTGCTCCTGTCCTGCTCCTGTCCTGCCCCTGTCCTGCTCCTGTCCTGCTCCTGTCCTGCCCCTGTCCTGCCCCTGTCCTGCCCCTGTCCTGCTCCTGTCCTGCCCCTGTCCTGCCCCTGTCCTGCCCCTGTCCTGCTCCTGTCCTGCCCCTGTCCTGCCCCTGTCCTGCTCCTGTCCTGCTCCTGTCCTGCTCCTGTCCTGTGTGCTTTGGGGCGGGTGAGGGTCTTCATGTATGTCAGTGAAAGTGGAGCGAGAGTGAGTGATGGTGGTGGTCGGAGGGGCCGATGGCGCAGACTGGCAGCCTTGCTTCCGTCAGTCTGCCCCAGGACAGCTGTGGCTACAACAGTAGTTTACCACCGAGTGTGGAGTGAGTGAAGAATGATCTGGAAAGAGTCTTTGAGGGTCCAGAAAAACACCAAATCTGATCCAAGATGACACGGGTCTACAAGACAAATGCTTCCGGAACAAAAGTAGTGAATTTTTTCTTGGTTTAGGTCAATAATAAAGAAAAAGTAAGTCAGAAGTGCTGATTTATTAATGTTATTAATGCAACAGGAGGATACAGCAGGAGTAGTACTTGTTGTAGTTGTTGTAGTAGCAGTAGCAGTAGTAGCAGCAGTAGTAGTAGTAGTAGTAGTAGTAGTAGTAGTAGTAGTAGTAGTAGTAGTAGTAGTAGTAGCAGTAGTAGTAGTAGTAGTAGTAGTAGTAGTAGTAATATTTGCAGTATTTGTACTCACATCCGTAAAAAGCTCTGGAGACGATCTGCCTCTTCATGTTTTGGCACAACATCTTCAGAGGAACCCTGAGACACACCAGGAAACATCAACACAGACCTGAGGAGCACCCGCAGGAGCACCCACAGGAGCACCCACAGGAGCACCCACAGGAGCACCCAGAACCCACAGGAGCACCCACAGGAGCACCCACAGGAGCACCCGCAGGAGCACCCACAGGAGCACCCACAGGAGCACCCACACTGAGGAGCACCCACAGGAGCACCCACAGGAGCACCCACAGGAGCACCCACAGGAGCACCCACACTGAGGAGCACCCACAGGAGCACCCACAGGAGCACCCACAGAAGCACCCACACTGAGGAGCACCCGCAGGAGCACCCGCAGGAGCACCCAGAACCCACAGGAGCACCCACAGGAGCACCCAGAACCCACAGGAGCACCCACAGGAGCACCCAGAACCCACAGGAGCACCCACAGGAGCACCCACACTGAGGAGCACCCACAGGAGCACCCACACTGAGGAGCACCCACAGGAGCACCCACAGGAGCACCCACAGAAGCACCCACACTGAGGAGCACCCACAGGAGCACCCACACTGAGGAGCACCCACACTGAGGAGCACCCGCAGCAGCACCCACCGGAGCACCCACACTGAGGAGCACCCGCAGGAGCACTCACCGGAGCACCCGCAGGAGCACCCACAGGAGCACCCACACTGAGGAGCACCCACAGGAGCACCCACAGGAGCACCCACACTGAGTAGCACCCACAGGAGCACCCAGAACCCACAGGAGCACCCACACTGAGGAGCACCCACACTGAGGAGCACCCACAGGAGCACCCAGAACCCACAGGAGCACCCACACTGAGGAGCACCCACACTGAGGAGCACCCACACTGAGGAGCACCCACAGGAGCACCCACAGGAGCACCCACACTGAGTAGCACCCACAGGAGCACCCAGAACCCACAGGAGCACCCACACTGAGGAGCACCCACACTGAGGAGCACCCACAAGCCGTGTCTCAATTCTCAGAGTGCACAGTTCGGAGTGTGGTTTTAAGGGCATGTACGTCACTTCCAGCACGACTGTTGTCCCATTTCTTTTTTGTCCCATGCGCAGTTAACACGCGGTCTGAAAACCGCAGTCGTTTCCATGGAAATCGGGGCGTGGACCAACTGCGTGAAAAAGCACACTTCACACACTCATATATCCCAGCATGCACCGCGCGCTACTTCTTCTACGGGAGAAAGCGGAGTCGGCGGATGCATCTGGTAGTTGCGAGACCTGTTGCATTTCGCCGACGCCCATGCGGTCCACTGAGTGCACTCAGGGCTGTGCAAGTATGCACAGTCTTGACTGCAGTCTGAGCGCCCTTAAAACCACACTCCGAAATGTGCACTCTGAGAATTGGGACACGGCAATAGTGTAGTAGTAGTAGTAGTAGTAGTAGTAGTAGTAGTAGTAGTATTAGTAGCAGTAGTAGTAGCAGTAGTAGTAGTAGCAGTAGTAGTAGTAGTAGTAGTAATAGTAGTAGTAGTATTTATTTATTTGATTTGAACAGTTAATGGACAAACATGACACATGAAGTAAACACTGGACTGAAGCCTAAGGCTCATTTCCGTTGTCCCAAAGGGCTGAGGTCACTGGGGCCACACTGTCATCACAGTTCACATTACTGTGCGGTCAGTTTGGCCACACCTTCAGTAATGCCAATATGTGTCCACAGAAGATCACTAGCAAGGACCACGCCAACAACATAATGCAATGAAGATATTTGTTAAAGGACAGCGGTGGATGTTTGGATGAATGAGGCGGAGATGGTTGAGACTCAGGGTGGGGGCTCCGTCTCAATCGTCAGTTGGCCCAGCCGGAACGGGACCCCCAAAAGATTTAAAAGGAGCATAAAGTGGAATGGGCCTGGAGGAGATCGTTGAGATCGTGGTGAACGTAAGCGAGGAAGGCGCTGGAGGCCCAGCGACTGAAGGTTTGAATTTTTTTTCGGTCAGGTACGCCTGTCCTGGCAGCGGAAGTGGCGGCGCCGATGCGGAAAGAATGGAGAACGAATGAGGAGCTATGCCGGAAGAGCGTAAGATTTCTTTGAAATGTTTAGTGAACTAAAATCTGGAAGCCATCTTGCCCGTTTCCATAGTGAAGAGCGGATCGTCATAGGAGGAATTGGAGGTGCGTAGGAAAGTGAGGTATTTAGCGGGAGAGAGGGAGAGGCGGAAAGAAGGAGACCCATCGTGGGTCGAGAGGGAGACCCGTTGTGGACCCCCCGTTGGAGACCCAACGTGAGAGCCGGGCGAGCCGTCGTGAGAGTTGGGCGAGCCATTGTGCCGTCGTGAGAGCCGCGTGAGCCGCCGTGAGAGCCGGGCGAGCCGGCGGACCATCGTGCCGTCATGAGAGCCGTCGTGCCGTCGTGAGAGCTGGGCAAGGAGCCGTGAGAGTTGGGCGAGCCGCCGGGCGAGCCGCCGGGCGAGCCGCCGGGCGAGCCGCCGTGAGAGCAGCCGTGAGAGCCGGGCGAGCCGGCGGACCATCGTGCCGTCATGAGAACCGTCGTGCCGTCGTGAGAGCTGGGCAAGGAGCCGTGAGAGCCGGCAAGCCATCGTGCCGTTGTAAGAGCCAGTGAGCCGTCAGTCGGCTTGGAACCTGTGGGACGTTCACAGGGCGGCTACGGGTTGAACACTGGACGGATGAGAGCGGGCGAATCTGGTGACAGTATTAGTAGTTGCGACATGAGAGCAGAGAATGACGAAGGATTGCGATGACGTAGCATGAGCGGGGGGATGAGGATTAGATGGCGAGAGCATCGCTGAGGACGCGTATAAGATAGAATGGTGAAGTCATGAGCTGATGTCGATGGTATGATCCTCGATCAGGAAAGAGGTGATGAGCCGAGATGGTGTAGCTCAGGGTGAGGGCGGAGCTGGGAGGGGCTGAATAGTGTGACACGTGGTTACGGCAGCTTAAGCTAGCATGTGATGGAATGGTGTGAGCTAGCATGAGTTGCATGAGTTGGAATGGTCGGATGTGAGTCGGTAGGAGAGGTTGAATACGAGATGACAGTGTGCCAGTGCAGAGAGGAGTTAAGCGAACAAAAACATTGGTATGACGTTTCGGAGTGCGAACGAGCAGAAGACGGGAAATGGAGACTCTGCCTAATGTGGGAAGAGCGCGAGAAGCCATCTAACTCATGATGACTGAAAAAGAGAAATGAGAGATGGGGAGAAGATGCATGTGCATGGGGAATTGTGCAGCCTGTGAGACGGGGACAAGAATGAGACATGAAGGGTGCAGGCACAGGGGGAGATGGCCTGCTCAAAGCAGCTGAGATAATACGAGGGAATTCAAGTGAGACTGTACAGATATTACTGGCCACTGGTGGTGATGCTACTTAGCCCCCAGCAGGGGGCGCTATGAGGCTGTGGTGGAGGAGAGGAGGGAGTGGCGACGTCCGCAGCTGCACGCGGGTAACTTGATGGGAACGATACAATACGGGAACCCGGAAGCTCGTTCGTCTCATTCCAGAGCGCCAGGGTTACATTCTTGATCTAAACTGTTGAAGGTCCTGTCCTGATGCGTCAGCCTGAAGGGGCACGGCGGGTGTTGGGCAGTACCGAACACCGTGGTCACTGGAGGCCGGGCCATGCTGCGCCGAAAGCCGTGGTTTCCGGAGCCGGGCTGTGTGCTGAGAGCCGGGCTGCACAAACGCCTACACGGGGAGGGGGAGGCCGCCAGTAACAGAGATACTGACGGTGGATGCACGGTGCTCCTTGGAGGTGGAGGTCCACTGCGTGAGCACATGCCTGGAGTGTTCGCTGGGCAGTGTGGGCCGTGGGCTGGACGCCGGCTGGCGGTTCTGACCGCAGAGCGGATATGTGATAGAAGATCCTCCGGCTGCAGATTCCTGAATGGGATCATCGTGAGATCCGCTGCGGCGTGAGGAATTGCGAACTGGAGGGAACGAGGAAACGTGTGCCAGGTCGGTGTTTGAATGTGACGGGTTGTTAGCAGTCCGGCTCGAGCTGACGCGGTCGAGAGCCGTCGAGTTACCGAGACGAACTGGAATGAAGGGATGAGCGGCTATACATAGCTTCCGGGAAATTAGAGGTGTGGTTACGGTGAACTGTGATTGGCTGGTGAGGAGGAGAAGGCGGGTGAGGCGGGTCCTGAATCTCAGATAATCACAGTAACTCCATTTAAATCCCAATGTTCCTGGACATGACGAGATGTTTGACCAAAGAGAAGTAGGAGTAGTATAGTAGTATTTGTAGTACTCACGTGTAGCAGTAGTATAGTAGTATTTGTAGTACTCACGTGTGTATATCTGAAGTATCGTGGTAGTACTCACGTGTAGTAGTAGTATAGTAGTATTTGTAGTACTCACGTGTAGCAGTAGTAGTATAGTAGTATTTGTAGTACTCACGTGTAGCAGTAGTAGTATAGTAGTATTTGTAGTACTCACGTGTGTATATCTGAAGTATCGTGGTAGTACTCACGTGTAGTAGTAGTATAGTAGTATTTGTAGTACTCACGTGTAGCAGTAGTAGTATAGTAGTATTTGTAGTACTCACATGTGTATATCTGAAGTATCATGGTAGTACTCACGTGTAGTAGTAGTATAGTAGTATTTGTAGTACTCACGTGTAGCAGTAGTAGTATAGTAGTATTTGTAGTACTCACGTGTGTATATCTGAAGTATCGTGGTAGTACTCACGTGTAGTAGTAGTAGTATAGTAGTATTTGTAGTACTCACGTGTGTATATCTGAAGTATCGTGGTAGTACTCACGTGTAGTAGTAGTAGTATAGTAGTATTTGTAGTACTCACGTGTAGTAGTAGTATAGTAGTATTTGTAGTACTCACGTGTAGCAGTAGTAGTATAGTAGTATTTGTAGTACTCACGTGTGTATATCTGAAGTATCGTGGTAGTACTCACGTGTAGTAGTAGTATAGTAGTATTTGTAGTACTCACGTGTGTATATCTGAAGTATCGTGGTAGTACTCACGTGTAGTAGTAGTATAGTAGTATTTGTAGTACTCACATGTGTATATCTGAAGTATCATGGTAGTACTCACGTGTAGTAGTAGTATAGTAGTATTTGTAGTACTCACGTGTAGCAGTAGTAGTATAGTAGTATTTGTAGTACTCACGTGTGTATATCTGAAGTATCGTGGTAGTACTCACATGTAGTAGTAGTAGTATAATAGTATTTGTAGTACTCACGTGTGTATATCTGAAGTATCGTGGTAGTACTCACGTGTAGTAGTAGTAGTATAGTAGTATTTGTAGTACTCACGTGTGTATATCTGAAGTATCGTGGTAGTACTCACGTGTAGCAGTAGTAGTATAGTAGTATTTGTAGTACTCACGTGTGTATATCTGAAGTATCGTGGTAGTACTCATGTGTAGTAGTAGTATAGTAGTATTTGTAGTACTCACGTGTAGCAGTAGTAGTATAGTAGTATTTGTAGTACTCACGTGTGTATATCTGAAGTATCGTGGTAGTACTCACGTGTAGTAGTAGTATAGTAGTATTTGTAGTACTCACGTGTAGCAGTAGTAGTATAGTAGTATTTGTAGTACTCACGTGTAGCAGTAGTAGTATAGTAGTATTTGTAGTACTCACGTGTGTATATCTGAAGTATCGTGGTAGTACTCACGTGTAGCAGTAGTAGTATAGTAGTATTTGTAGTACTCACGTGTAGCAGTAGTAGTATAGTAGTATTTGTAGTACTCACGTGTGTATATCTGAAGTATCGTGGTAGTACTCACGTGTAGTAGTAGTATAGTAGTATTTGTAGTACTCACGTGTGTATATCTGAAGTATCGTGGTAGTACTCACGTGTAGCAGTAGTAGTATAGTAGTATTTGTAGTACTCACGTGTGTATATCTGAAGTATCGTGGTAGTACTCACGTGTAGTAGTAGTATAATAGTATTTGTAGTACTCACGTGTGTATATCTGAAGTATCGTGGTAGTACTCACATGTAATAGTAGTATAGTAGTATTTGTAGTACTCACGTGTGTATATCTGAAGTATCGTGGTAGTACTCACATGTAATAGTAGTATAGTAGTATTTGTAGTACTCATGTGTGTATATCTGAAGTATCGTGGTAGTACTCACATGTAATAGTAGTATAGTAGTATTTGTAGTACTCATGTGTGTATATCTGAAGTATCGTGGTAGTACTCACATGTAATAGTAGTATAGTAGTATTTGTAGTACTCATGTGTGTATATCTGAAGTATCGTGGTAGTACTCACGTGTAGTAGTAGTAGTATAATAGTATTTGTAGTACTCACGTGTGTATATCTGAAGTATCGTGGTAGTACTCACGTGTAGTAGTAGTAGTATAATAGTATTTGTAGTACTCACGTGTGTATATCTGAAGTATCGTGGTAGTACTCACGTGTAGCAGTAGTAGTATAGTAGTATTTGTAGTACTCACGTGTGTATATCTGAAGTATCGTGGTAGTACTCACGTGTAGTAGTAGTAGTAGTATAGTAGTATTTGTAGTACTCACGTGTGTATATCTGAAGTATCGTGGGCACAGCTGTAGTTGGTGGAGGTGGAGCAGGACACACACTCAGACTCCGACTGTTGCCACGACGACGGGCTCCCCCCCAAACCTGTGACCTCTGACCCCTCGGACAGATCTGAGAGAGAGAGGGATGGGGGGGGTGAAAGAAGGAGAAACAGATGAGTGGAAAAGGTTTTCACTCGTTCTCGACAGGACGATGAGCTCAGAGAGATCAGGTTCTGTTGGTCTGATGGACTTTAAACTCTCCATCCCTCTATCTCTCCATCCCTCTATCTCTCTATCCCTCTATCTCTCCATCCCTCTATCTCTCCATCCCTCTCTCTCTCTCCATCCCTCTATCTCTCCATCACTCTATCTCTCCATCCCTCTATCTCTCCATTCCTCTCTCTCTCTCGTCTATTCCTCTCTTCTTCTCTCTCTCTCTCTCCTTTGTCTATTCCTCTCTTTTCTTCCCCCTCTCTCTCTCTTGTCTATTCCTCTTTTCTTCCCTCTCTCTCTCTCGTCTATTCTTCTCTTTTCGTCCCTTTGTTCCTCCCTCATTCATTAGCTTTTCCACTCCCTATCCTCCCTCCCTCTCTCTTCTTCTCTCCTTTTTTTTCTCATCTCTCTTTCCTCTCTCTCCCCTTCGCTTCCTCAGTCTGCCCCCCCTTTCATTTTCCCTCTTTCTCCCGCTCTGTCCATCCCTCCCTCTTTCTCCCGCTCTGTTCATCCCTCCCTCTTTCCCTTTAAGAAGAGATGGATGATGGATGGAGAGAATGGGAGAAAGCATGGACAGAGAGAGGGGAAGAGAGAAGGAGAGAGGGAAAGAGAGAAGGAGAGAGGAAAGAGAGAAGGAAAGAAAGAGAGAGGGAAAGAGAGAGAGGAGAAAGGGAAAGAGAGGAGGAGAGAGGGAAAGAGAGAGGAAAACAAGGAGAGGGAAAGAGAGAAGGAGAGAGGGAAAGAGAGATGAGAGAGGGAAAGAGAGGAGAGAGGGAAAGAGAGAAGGAGAGGGAAAGAGAGAGAGAGAGAAAGAGAGAAGGAGAGAGAGAAAGAGAGAAGGAGAGAGGGAAAGAGAGAAGGAGAGAGAGAAAGAGAGAGACGAGAGAGGGAAAGAGAGAAGGAGAGAGGGAAAGAGAGGAGAGGGAAAGAGAGAAGGAGAGAGGGAAAGAGAGAAGAAGGAGAGAGGGAAAGAGAGAGGAGAAGAGAGGGAAAGAGAGGAGAGGGAAAGAGAGAAGAAGGAGAGAGGGAAAGAGAGAGGAGGAGAGAGGGAAAGAGAGAAGGAGAGAGGGAAAGAGAGGAGAGAGGGAAAGAGGGAAGGAGAGGGAGAGAGAGAGATGAGAGAGGGAAAGAGAGAAGGAAAGAGGGAATGAGAGGGACAAGAGAGGGAAAGAGAGAAAGAGAGAGAGGAAGAGAAGGAGAGGGAAAGAGAGAGAAGAGAGAGGGAAAGAGAGAAGGAAAGAGAGAGGGAAAGAGAGAGGGAGAGAGGGAAAGAGAGAAGGAGAGGGAAAGAGAGAGAAGAGAGAGGGAAAGAGAGAAGGAGAGAGAGAGAGAGAAGGAGAGAGGGAAAGAGGGAAGGACAGAGAGAAAGAGAAGGAGAGGGAAAGAGAGAGACGAGAGAGGGAAAGAGAAGGAAAGGGAGAAAGAGAGAAGGAGAGAGGGAAAGAGAGAAGGAGAGAGAGAAAGAGAGAAGGAGAGAGGGAAAGAGAGAAGGAGAGAGAGAAAAAGAAGGAGAGGGAAAGAGAGACGAGAGAGGGAAAGAGAGAAGGAGAGAGAGAAAGAGAGAAGGAGAGAGGGAAAGAGAGAAGGAGAGATAGAAAGAGAAGGAGAGAGAGAAAGAGAAGGAGAGGGAAAGAGAGACGAGAGAGGGAAAGAGAGGAGAGAGGGAAAGAGAGAAGGAAAGAGGGAAAGAGAGAAGGAGAGAGAGAAAGAGAAGGACAGGGAAAAAGAGATGAGAGAGGGAAAGAGAGAGATGAGAGAAAGAGAGAAGGAGAGAGGGAAAGAGAGAGAAAGAGAAGGAGAGGGAAAGAGAGAGGAGAGAGGGAAAGAGAGAAGGAGAGAGGGAAAGAGAGAAGGAGAGAGAAAGAGAAGGAGAGGGAAAGAGAGAGACGAGAGAGGGAAAGAGAGAAGGAGAGAGGGAAAGAGAGAGACGAGAGAGGGAAAGAGAGAGGGAAAGAGAGAGACGAGAGAAAGAGAGAAAGAGAGAGGGAAAGAGAAGGAGGGAAAGAGAGAGACGAGAGAGGGAAAGAGAGAAGGAGAGAGAGAAAGAGAGAAGGAGAAAAAGAGGAGAGAGGGAAGAGAGAGAAGAGAGAGGGAAAGAGAGGAGAGAGGGAAAGAGAGAGACGAGAGAGAAAGAGAGAAGGAGAGAGGGAAAGAGAGAAGGAGAAAGAGAGAAGAAGAGAGAAAGAGAGAGGGAGAGAGGGAAAGAGAGAGGAGAGGGAAAGAGAGAGGGAAAGGGAGAGGGAAAGAGAGAAGGAGAGAGGGAAAGAGAAGGAGGAAAAGAGAGAGAAGAGAGAGGGAAAGAGAGAAGGAGAGAGAGAAAGAGAGAAGGAGAAAAAGAGAGGAGAGAGGGAAAGAGAAGAGAGAGGGAAAGAGAGAAGCAGAGGGAAAGAGAGAGATGAGAGAGGGAAAGAGAGAGAGAGAGGGAAAGAGAAGGGAAGAGAGGGAAAGAGAGAGACGAGAGAGGGAAAGAGAGAAGGAGAGAGGGAAAGAGATAAGCAGAGAGAAAGAGAGAGAGGAGAGAGGGAAAGAGAGAAGGAGAGAGGGAAAGAGAGAGACGAGAGAGAAAGAGAGAAGGAGAGAGGAAAAGAGAGAAGGAGAAAGAGAAAAGGAGAGAGGGAAAGAGAGGGAAAGAGGGAAAGAGAGGAGGAGAGAGGGAAAGAGAAGGAGGGTAAGAGAGAGAGGGGAGAGGGAGAGAGAGAGGGAAAGAGGGAAAGGGAGAAGGAGAGACAGAAAGAGAAGGAGGGAAAGAGAGAGATGAGAGAGGGAAAGAGAGAAGGAGAGAGAGAAAGAGAGAAGGAGAAAAAGAGAGGGGAGAGGGAGAGAGAAGAGAGAGGGAAAGAGAGAAGCAGAGGAAAGAGAGAGAGGAGAGAGGGAAAGAGAGAGGAGAGAGGGAAAGAGAGAGGAGAGGAAAAGAGAGAAGGAAAGAGAGAGGGAAAGAGAGAAGGAGAGAGGGAAAGAGAGAAGGAGAGAGGGAAAGAGAAGCAGAGAGAAAGAGAGAAGGAGAGAGGGGAAAGAGAGAGGAGAGAGGGAAAGAGAGAAGGAGAGAGGGAAAGAGAGAAGAAGAGAGAAAAGGAGAGAGGGACGGAGAGAGGGAAAGAGAGAGGAGAGGGAAAGAGAGAAGGAAAGAGAGAGGGAACGAGAGAAGGAGAGAGGGAAAGAGAAGGAGGGAAAGAGAGAGATGAGAGAGGGAAAGAGACAAGGAGAGAGAGAAAGAGAGAAGGAGAAAAAGAGAGGCGAGAGGGAGAGAGAAGCAGAGGAAAGAGAGAGACGAGAGAGGGAAAGAGAGAGGAGAGAGGGAAAGAGAGAGGAGAGGAAAAGAGAGAAGGAAAGAGAGACGGATAGAGAGAAGGAGAGAGGGAAAGAGAGAAGGAGAGAGAGAAAGAGAGCCAGAGAGAAAGAGAGAAGGAGAGAGGGAAAGAGAGAGGAGAGGGGGAAAGAGAGAAGGAGAGAGGGAAAGAGAGAAGCAGAGAGAAAGAGAGACGAGAGAGGGAAAGAGAGAGGAGAGGGAAAGAGAGAAGGAAAGAGAGGGAAAGAGAGAAGGAAAGAGAGGGAAAGAGAGAAGGAGAGAGGGAAAGAGAGAGGAGAGAGTGAAAGAGAGAGAGAGAGAGGGAAAGAGAGAAGGAGAGAGGGAAAGAGAGAGAGGAGAGAGGGAAAGAGAGAGAGGAGAGAGGGAAAGAGAGAAGGAGAGAGGGAAAGAGAGAAGGAGAGAGGGAAGAGAGAGAGACGAGAGGGAAAGAGAGAAGGAGAGAGGGAAAGAGAGAGAGAGAGAGAGAGAAAGAGAGAGGGAAAGAGAGAGGAAAAGAGAGAAGGAGAGGGAAAGAGAGAGAGGAGAGAGGGAAAGAGAGAAGGAAAGAGGGAAAGAGAGAAGGAGAGAGGGAAAGAGAAGGAGGGAAAGAGAGAGAGGAGAGAGGGAAAGAGAGAGGGAAAGAGGGAAAGAGAGAAGGAGAGGGAAAGAGAGAGACGAGAGAGGGAAAGAGAGAAGGAGAGAGGAAAAGAGAGAAGGAGAAAGAGAAAAGGAGAGAGGGAAAGAGGGAAAGAGAGAAGGAGAGGGAAAGAGAGAGACGAGAGAGGGAAAGAGAGAAGGAGAGAGGGAAAGAGAGAAGGAGAGAGGGAAAGAGAAGGAGGGAAAGAGAGAGAGGAGAGAGGGAAAGAGAGAGAAGAGAGAGGGAAAGAGAGAGACGAGAGAGAGAAAGAGAGAAGGAGAGAGGGAAAGAGAGAAGGAGAGAGGGAAAGAGAGAGACGAGAGAAAGAGAGAAGGAGAGAGGGAAAGAGAGAAGGAGAGAGGGAAAGAGAGAAGGAGAGAGGGGAAGAGGAGGAGGTCGTGGGGAAGCCGTGCAGATGACGACACGAGGAGACAGATGGAAACCAACAAAAGAACCAAAACCTCTAATGAACCAAGACCAGAGTCCGGACCAGAGACCGGACCAGAGACCGGACCAGAGACCAGAGACCAGACCAGAGACCAGAGTCCGGACCAGAGACCAGACCAGAGACCAGAGACCAGACCAGAGACCAGAGACCAGACCAGAGACCAGAGTCCGGACCAGAGACCGGACCAGAGACCGGACCAGAGACCAGACCAGAGACCGGACCAGACCAGAGACCAGAGACCGGACCAGAGACCGGACCAGGGACCAGAGACCGGACCAGAGACCGGACCAGACCAGAGACCAGAGACCGGACCAGAGACC
Organism: Paratrypauchen microcephalus; assembly: GCA_036785185.1. NCBI lineage: Eukaryota > Metazoa > Chordata > Actinopteri > Gobiiformes > Gobiidae > Paratrypauchen > Paratrypauchen microcephalus. Next base: position 123,605 of record JAVJIX010000437.1, read on the forward strand.
GGACCAGAGACCAGAGACCAGACCAGAGACCGGGATTCCAAAAACTTAAAAACATTTTCCAAAAGTTTGTCCCGATCCGTGCGTCTACTGCGGAACCCCACGGCATCCAAACGACAAGAGAGAGGGAGGAAAGAGAGAGGAGAAAGAGGAGGAGGAGGAAGAGGAGAAGGAGGAGGAGAAGGAGGAGGAGGGGGAGGAGAAAGAGGGGGAGGAGGAGGAGAAAGAGGAGGAGGAGAAAGAGGAGAAAAAGGAGGAGGAGAAAGAGGAGTAGGAGGAGGAGAAAGAGGAGGAGGGAGGGAGAGGTCTGAGGGAACAGCATCACAATGGAGGAGAGAAAGAGAAAAGATGGAGAGAGATGAGGGAGGACATGTGACATCACAAACACAGACACAGGCGGGAGGAGCAGAGGAGCAGAGGAGGTCCATGCAGCAGTTTCAGGAGCAGAGAGGAGGAACACCATGAGAAGAACTGATGAAGAACTGAGGAGGAACCAAAGGAAAAGTGGAGAGAGCCACAAAAGCAACAGCAGCAAAAGCAGACCGTGCAGAGACTTCAGAAGCTCCAGAAACTCCAGAGGCTCCAGAGACTCCAGAAGCTCCAGAAGCTTCAGAGGCTTCAGAAGCTCCAGAAGCTCCAGAAGCTTCAGAGGCTTCAGAAGCTCCAGAAGCTCCAGAAGCTCCAGAGGCTCCAGAAGCTCCAGAAGCTCCAGAAGCTCCAGAGGCTCCAGAAACTCCAGAGGCTCCAGAGACTCCAGAGGCTCCAGTGGCTTCAGAAGCTCCAGAAGCTCCAGAGGCTCCAGTGGCTTCAGAAGCTCCAGAAGCTCCAGAGGCTTCAGAAGCTCCAGAAGCTCCAGAGGCTTCAGAAGCTCCAGAGGCTCCAGAGGCTCCAGAGGCTCCAGAGACTCCAGAAGCTCCAGAAGCTCCAGGCTATGGACCAAATTTAACAAACCTAACCTGGAACAAACTGGCCACACACTGAGACTGTGAGCGAAAGCACAAACAGCCCCATCACGAGGACCTCCACCACTCACAATCCAAAAGAAAACTAAAGACCACATGACCAGAAGATCTAAAACTGTATTTAAAAGTTTATGTGTGTCAAAAATGTTGACGCCAATGAAAACATTTTTCAGAATTTGAAGTTTTAAATGTTGAGTTTGTTGGACGGGTTCACAGCTCTGGTCTGGAGTCTCTGAAGGCTTCACACGTGACACTGTGGAGCTCGAGTGTGGACTCTAGCGCCCCCCTCAGGAACCCGGGACGGCTCAGGGACAATCTGTTTTGAGGCGCTCATTTTATTAAGTCACGTGTTCGTGTAAGTAGAGCGCGCTCTCAATTTAATAAAGCGCGCGCTCGTTTAAATATAACGTGCGGTCTGATCCTGATCTGGTCTTGGTCTGGTCTTGGTCTGGTCCTGGTCTTGGTCTGGTCCTGGTCTGGTCCTGGTCTGGTCTTGGTCTGGTCCTGGTCTGGTCTTGGTCTTGGTCTGGTCTTGGTCTGGTCTTGGTCCTGGTCTGGTCTTGGTCTGGTCCTGGTCTGGTCTTGGTCTGGTCTTGGTCTGGTCTTGGTCCTGGTCTGGTCTTGGCCTGGTCCTGGTCTGGTCCTGGTCCTGGTCTTGTCTTGGTCTTGGTCTTGGTCTGGTCCTGGTCTGGTCCTGGTCTTGTCTTGGTCTTGGTCTTGGTCTTGGTCTGGTCTGGTCCTGGTCTGGTCTTGGTCTGGTCTTGGTCTGGTCTTGGTCTGGTCTTGGTCTGGTCTTGGTCTGGTCCTGGTCTGGTCTTGGTCCTGGTCTTGGTCCTGGTCTGGTCTTGGTCTGGTCTTGGTCTGGTCTTGGTCTGGTCCTGGTCTGGTCCTGGTCTGGTCTTGGTCCTGGTCTGGTCTTGGTCTGGTCTTGGTCTGGTCCTGACTCCACGCTTTAGGTAAACGAGCGCTCTATTTACACGGACGCACGACTTAATAAAACGAGAACACGATTTACTGACACCCAGGGAGGGATAGAGGGATGGAGGGATGGAGGGATGGCGAGATAGAGGGATGGAGGGATGGAGGAAGAGAGGGATGGAGGAATAGACGGACAGAGGGATGGAGGAATGGAGGAACAGAGGGATGGAGGAACAGAGAGATACAGGGATGGAGGGATAGAGGGATGAGGATAGAGGGATAGAGGGATGAGGATAGAGGGATGCGAGATAGAGGGATGGAGGGATAGAGATAGAGGGATGGAGGTATGGAGGAACAGAGGGATGGAGGTATGGAGGAACAGAGGGATGGAGGGATAAAGGGATAGAGGGATGAGGATAAAGGGATGGAGGGATGAGGATAGAGGGATGGAGGGATAGACAGACAGAGGGATGGAGGGATGGAAGAACAGAGGGATAGAGGGATGGAGGGAAAGAGGGATAGAGGGATGGAGGAACAGAGGGATGGAGGGATACAGGGATGGAGGGATAGAGGGATGAGGATAGAGGGATGGAGGAATGGAGGGATGGAGGGATGGAGGAACAGAGGGATAGAGGGATGGAGGGACAGAGGGATACAGGGATGGAGGGATAGAGGGATGAGGATAGAGGGATGGAGGAACAGAGGGATAGAGGGATGGAGGGATGAGGATGGTGGGATGGAGGAACAGAGGGTTGGAGGGATGGAGGAACAGAGGGATGGAGGAACAGAGGGATACAGGGATGAGGATAGAGGGATGAGGATAGAGGGATGAGGATAGAGGGATAACCTTGGTGAGCGTTTGGGTGCGTGAGGTTCCTGGAGCAGATCATGTTCAGAACTTCTGCCAGAACCATGAGTCAGACTCAGACGTGACGTGAGGAGAACTTCTGTGACGTCTGAACCTCTGAGCAAACGGACCAACAACATCTCACAGGAAACTTCTACAGTCCAGAATCTACAAATCCTCCAACACAGCCCAGCAGCAGCTTCACGACAGACACGACCGAGGTTTGTGTCAGCCCAGAGACGGGAGCAGTGACAGGAACCTGAGGGATTCTCTAATAAACCTGTCCGAGGTTTCTGAGACCTCAGTCTGAGCGCTGACAGGAGCAAGCAGGAGCTGACAGGAGCTGACAGGAGCTGACAGGAGCGAGCAGGAGGAGCTCTGTTCAGACTCGACCTGAGGAGGACGAGTTTCCTTCATTCAGACCAATGTTAGTGCCAGAGGAACCAGGAAACAGAAGACCTTCTGACCTTCTGACCATCGTCCAGAGACTCCATGTCCCACAATGCAAAGTGGAGAGAGCCACAAAAGCAACAGCAGCAGAAGCAGACCGTGCAGAGGCTCCAGAAGGTTCAGACACTCCAGAAGCTCCAGAGGCTACAGAAGCCCCAGAGACTCCAGAAGCTTCAGAGGCTCCAGAAGCTCCAGAGGCTCCAGAAACTCCAGAAGCTCCAGAGGCTCCAGAAACTCCAGAAGCTCCAGAGGCTCCAGAAGCTCCAGAGGCTCCAGAAGCTCCAGAGGCTCCAGAGGCTCCAGAGGCTCCAGAAACTCCAGAAGCTCCAGAGGCTTCAGAAGCTCCAGAAGCTCCAGAGGCTCAAGAAACTCCAGAGGCTCCAGAAACTCCAGAGGCTCCAGAAACTCCAGAAGCTCCAGAGGCTTCAGAAGCTCCAGAAGCTCCAGAGGCTCCAGAAACTCCAGAAGCTCCAGAAGCTCCAGAGGCTCCAGAAACTCCAGAGGCTTCAGAAACTCCAGAAGCTCCAGAGGCTCCAGAAGCTCCAGAAGCTCCAGAAACTCCAGAAGCTCCAGAAGCTCCAGAGGCTCCAGAGGCTCCAGAAGCTCCAGAGGCTCCAGAAGCTCCAGGCTATTGACCAAATTTATCAAAACTAACCTGGAACAAACTGGCCACACACTGAGACTGTGAGCAAAACCACAAACACCACTCACAATCCAAAAGAAAACTAAAGACCACATGACCAGAAGATTTAAAACTGTATTTAAAACGGTTTATGAAATTCCCAATTAAAACATTTTTTCAGAATTTGAAGTTTTAAATGTTGAGTTTGTTGGACGGGTTCACAGCTCTGGTCTGGAGTCTCTGAAGGCTTCACACTGTGGAGCGAGCAGGAGCGAGCAGGAGGAGCAGGAGGAGCTCTGTTCAGACTCGACCTGAGGAGGACGAGTTTCCTTCATTCAGACCAGAGAAACCAGGAACCAGGAGACCTTCTGACCTTCTGACCATCGTCCAGAGACTCCATGTCCCACAATGCAACACAACGCCCCAAGAACAAGAAGAACATGAAGAACATGAAGAACATGAAGAACATGAAGAACATGAAGAACGTGCTCCAGACAGGCTCATGCTCACACAGACAGAGGGAGAAACGGACAGAGGTGGAAAACTCTTTATTCGTCCGTCTGCTTCCTGAACTTTAGATGTTTCACTTTAGTTTGGAAACGTCACGCTGTAGCCATGGCAACAACACAAACCAGGAACAGGAAGTAATTAGAATAAACCAATCACAAACGAGCGTCTCTTTCCACCTCTGACAAACGAAAGAAAAGCAGGAGGACATCCAGAAGAAAGAGAGGAGAGGAGAGGAGGAGAGAAGGAGGAGGAGAGGAGGAAGAGAGGAAGAGAGGATGCAGAGGAGGAGGAGAGGAGGAAGAGAGGATGCAGAGGAGGAGGAGGGGAGTGGAGGAGTGGTTGAGAAGAGGAGGAAGAGAGGAGGGTCGGGGGAGGTGGGCGTGGTCAGGTGTGGCCGAGGGTAGTGTGGGGATGGAGACACAAATGGAGGGGAGAGGATGGAGGGATGAGGAGGGAGGGTTTGCAGAGCATCAGAGGAGGATAGAGGGATGAACAGAGGGATGAACGGAGGGATGAACGGAGGGATGAACGGAGGGATGAGGATAGAGGTAAGCATTTGGGTGGGTGATGGAAAGATGCAGATGGAGGAGAGGGTAGAGAGATAGAGGGATGGAGGGATGAGGATAGAGGGATGGAGGGATGGAGAGATGAGGATAGAGGGATGGAGGGATAGAGGGATGAGGATACACGCATAGAGGGATGAGGATAGAGAGCTGGAGAGATAGAGGGATGAGGATGGAGGGATAGAGGGATGAGGATAGACAGATAGAGGGATGAGGATAGAGAGATGGAGAGATAGAGGGATGAGGATGGAAGGATAGAGGGATGAGGATAGAGGGATACAGGGATGAGGGATGGAGGGATAGACAGACAGAGGGATGGAGGGACAGAGGGATGGAGGGGTGGAGGGATGAGGGATGAGGATAGAGGGATAGAGAGACAGAGGGATAGAGGGATGGAGGATGAGGACAGAGGGATGGAGGGATAGAGAGATAGAGGAAGAGAAGGATTGAGGGATGAGGACAGAGGGATGGAAGGACAGAGGGATGAGGGATAGATGGACAGAGTGATGGAGGGATAGAGAGATAGAGGGATGAGGATAGAGGGATAGAGGGATGGAGGGACAGAGGGATAGAGAGATAGAGTGATAGAGGGATGAAGGGATAGAGGGATGGGGGGATAGAGGGATAGATGGACAGGGATGGAGGGATAGAGAGATAGAGGGATATAGGGATGGAGGGATAGAGGGATAGAGGGATGGAGGGATAGAGGGATAGACAGACAGGGATGGAGGGATAGAGAGATAGAGGGATGGAGGGATAGAGGGATAGAGGGGTGGAGGGATAGAGGGATGAGGATAGAGGGATAGATGGACAGAGGGATAGAGGGATAGAAGGATGGAAGGACAGAGGGATAGAGGGATGGGGGGATAGAGGGATAGAGGGATGGAGGGATAGAGGGATGGAGGGATGGAGGGATAGACGGACAGGGATGGAGGGATAGAGATAGAGGGATAGAGAGATAGAGGGATAGATGGACAGAGGGATGGAGGGATGGAGGGATAGATGGACAGAGGGATGGAGGGATGGAGGAATAGAGGGATAGACGGACAGGGATAGAGGGATACAGGGATAGATGGACAGAGGGATGGAGGGATAGAGGGATAGACGGACAGGGATAGAGGGATAGATGGACAGAGGGATGGAGGGATAGATGGACAGAGGGATGGAGGGATAGAGGGATAGACGGACAGGGATAGAGGGATAGAGGGATAGATGGACAGAGGGATGGAGGGATAGAGGGATAGACGGACAGGGATAGAGGGATAGATGGACAGAGGGATAGAGGGATGGAGGGATAGAGGGATAGACGGACAGGGATAGAGGGATAGATGGACAGAGGGATAGAGAGATGGAGGGATAGAGGGATAGACGGACAGGGATAGAGGGATGGAGGGATAGAGGGATAGACGGACAGGGATAGAGGGATAGATGGACAGAGGGATAGAGGGATGGAGGGATAGATGGACAGAGGGATAGAGGGACAGAGGGATAGAGGGATGGAGGGATAGATGGACAGAGGGATAGAGGGACAGAGGGATAGAGGGATGGAGGGATAACCTTGGTGAGCGTTTGGGTGCGTGAGGTTCCTGGAGCAGATCATGGAGATCATGGCGTGGAGACGATCTTCCTCCTCCTCGTCGTCGTCCAGAGACGGCGCCCGACTGCCCGTCGAGTGATGGTAATTTATGGTGACTGTGGTTATAAAAGAGAGTTAAACACCGAAAAACCACCCCTCATAATCAGCCGACACAACGGACTCATGTTTGTGTTTTACTGTCGGTACGTCTGAGCCGAGGGGAAACCAGGGCACAACATTTAAAGGAAAAATCCCCAAAACCACCAGAAAACTCACAGTAACTACACATTCAACGGTTTATTTAAAATTAGTGCTGTGAGGCGATTAAAATAAATAATCTAATTAATTACAGGATCATTGGCACAAACATTGGCACACTAATCTCGGACACACTGACATGTATTTATGTAAACACGTTGCCCTGTTTATTTTTAGGACTGTCTGCCTCTACTTACATTTTCTGTCAGTTTCATTGATTTCTGATCTGTTCCCTTGCCCCACACCAAAGAAAAAGACACCGTATGTTACCTGTCCAATTGTTTTTCTGTCATGACATGTTGTGAATAATTGTCACTGATTGTATTGCATCTTTTCTACTCTGCATCTCCCAGTCGGCGGTGCACATGTACGTGGCCCCTCCCCTCGCCGCTCTATCACTGTCCTGCCTAGTTACCGGGGAAACGAAATTTCGAATTCACTCTATGTACATGTACATATGGTTTTTCGACAATAAAGCAAACTATGACTATGACTATGAGATATTATTGTTTTGTCTGGAATGTTCCACAGTATGGCTTTAAACCTTTTTATCCTCATGGAGACCAAACCTGACCAAGTTACAGGTCAGAAACATAAAAAAAACATTAAAAAAAATACCTATAACTGAATAAAAGTAGAGCTGTTTAAAGTCACACTGCGGAACATTCCAGGCAGAGCAATGCCGTATCCATAGAAACAAGCAGGTGACGGACCCCCAACCGAAAAGTTGACCGTGAGCGGGGTCGCCTCTCCACAGATCTGGTTTGGTCTCCTTGCCTGGAAGAATCCATGACTCATCGCTGTACCAGCGAGTGAGTCTGGTAACGCTTGGTCCAGAATGCGCTGCTGTTGCGCGTAGACAGACAGCTAAGTGAACCAATCAGAGATTGCGCCATCTTGATTCAAAACTGAGGCGGAACTTCCGCTGCCTAAGAGTGACTTTGCGGGCAAAGGCGGGTGCACTGACGTCACCATCTTTGAACGAATCAGAATCGCGGAGTCCGTTTGTAACCGGAGGAGCGAGGGTGGATGGAGAGTGTCCAAATGGTTGGCCAGGTAATTGGTCTCCACTAGGATAGAAAAGTTTAGAAACGAGCAGGTGCCAGACCCTCCGTCAGAAAAGTTACACAATGCAGCTTTAAATGTTTTACTTCACTCAGAAAAAACATCTGAATTGAGAAATATTTTCAAACTTTTCAGCGGAGAAAGTTTTTCTGCATTTGAGACATTTTAAAACGACATAAACACATTTCTCCGTTTTATGGCCGCGGGTTTGAAAAGCACCAAAACAAAAATCCAGTTAGAAAAGCGTAACTCGGTTTGAGTTCGACTTGAGGTGGTTTGAAACGGTCGCCTCCAAAAGCAGTGGCAGAGTTATGAGGACGCAGAGGAAATAAAAACACTCACAGGGGCTCGGGTTTAAAAGTCGGGGAAATATGTGACTTCCACAGAGTTGGTCCTGGTTTAGTCTCGGCCCAGTGGTTCCAGAGATAATCAAGAAGTCCTGGAACATTTTAAATCAATGCCACATTTACATAATTTAATTCCATCCTTCCATGTTCTTCCTCTTATCCGGGGCCGGTTCGCCGGGGGCAACAGTCTAAGAGGGACTCCCAGACTTCCTTCACCCCGGACACTTCCTCCAGCTCCTCCGGGGGGACCCCAAAGCGGGACCCTAATTCCCTCCAGCGTGTCCTGGGTCTTCCCCGGGGCCTCCTCCCGGTGGGACGTGCCTGGAACAGACGCCCGAGCCAGACCAGGTCTAAACTGGCACTAAGCCAGGACTAAACCAGGACTAAACCAGGACTAAACCAGGACTAGATCATGTTTAAACTGGGACTAAACTGGGACTAAACCAGGACTAAACCGGGACTAAACCAGGACTAAACCAGGACTAAGCCAGGACTAGATCATGTTTAAACTGGGACTAAACTGGGACTAAACCGGGACTAAACCAAGTCTAAACCAGGTCTAAACCAGGACTAAACCAGGACTAAACCAGGTCTAAACCAGGACTAGATCACGTCTAAACTGGGACTAAACTGGGACTAAACCAGGACTAAACCAGGACTAGATCATGTTTAAACTGGGACTAAAGTGGGACTAAACCGGGACTAAACCGGGACTAAACCAGTTCTAAACCAGGTCTAAACCAGGACTAAACCAGGTCTAAACCAGGACTAGATCACGTCTAAACTGGGACTAAACTGGGACTAAACCGGGACTAAACCAGGTCTAAACCCGATCTAAACTGGGTCTAAACCAGGTCTAAACTGGGACTAAACCGGGACTAAATCAGAACTGAACGAGGACCAAACCAGGACTGAACCAGGTCTAAACTGGGACTAAACCAGGACTAAACCAGGACTAAACCAGGTCTAAACCAGGACTAAACCAGGTCTAAACCAGGTCTACTCCTCACTCTATCTCTAAGGGAGCATCCAGTCACTCTGTGGAGGAAACTCATTTCGGCCGCTTGTATCGGCGATCTCGTCCTTTCGGTCATTACCCAGAGCTCATGACCATAGGTGAGGGGAGGAACGGAGATCGACGGTAAATCGAGAGCTTTGCCTTTCGGCTCAGTTCCCTCTTCACCACAACAGTCCGGTACAGCGACCGCATCAGTGCCGACGCCGCACTGATCCACCTGTCAATCTCACGCTCCATCCTCCCCTCACTCGTGAACAAGACCCCGACATACTTGAAGTCCACTGCTTTAAAAAGACCACGTAAACACATCAAACTTAAATCTGAATTAAGTGGGTGGTTTATTCCGTTTATTTTAAAGCTGAATTCATTTATTCCTTGATCATGTAAATGTTATTCCACTCGTTCGGCTCGTGCTCGTTGGGTCGCCCTTCTGACGCAATATTATATTTTAGGCATATTTGGGATACATTTGACTCATATTTTGGGCATGTTCTGGGTGTGTAAAAGTAGGCCGATATTAACTTGTCGGTACAGTAATCCCTCGAATTAACGTTTTCTCACATTTCTCTCTCGTTTAAACACTCAAACTTTTGTAGTTTTTCAACAAAATGTATTAATAGTGAATGTGTGAAGAATCCCTCAGTCGTCCAGGTAGAATCCATGATAAAAGGAGAAATTCAATTTGTCAACTGGACAAAGTTTATTTGGTTGAAAACGTTTCGCCGCTCATCCGAGAGGCTTCGTCAGTTCTGGTTAGAGTGCTGATGGACACTGTTTATATCTCGCTGCAGGGAGGAGCTAACTACACTGAAATTATTCTGAAACTATCTCGCCTATTTGTTTTTGAGTTTCTGTCTTTTGTTTCTCTGGCGTCTAGTTTAGCATACCTATTCAACCCTAACGACCGTCTCCACCCCTCTGGCCCTGACCTGGCTGCCCTATTGTTTCTTTTGTTTGTTTTGATTTAGGTTTGAGAATGGAATTATAGATGGGAGACAAATTATGTCTGACTCCCCCATTTCTGTTTAAAGAAGGATTCTCTTTTTTGACAAAAATCGCCTCTTTAACTCCTCCTCTCAAACCAGTTCTTTTCCCTGGCTAAGATCTGGACCTCACTGTCCTCAAACGAATATTTTTGAATATCTTTTATTATTAATAGTGAAGTGTGTGCGGGGGGGGGGGGGGCACGTGCGCTCGTCGTGCTCAAACCCGTGATAGGTGCGTCCCACCCGGGGCTGCGAGCACGAGACCCGTGCCCAAACCGTGCCTCCTCTAGACCAGGTCTAAACCAGGATTAAACCACGGCGTGCGGCTCTTTGCCAGGTTTCGTGCGGCTCTTGCGTTCGTTCATGTCGAGGTTTGATGTGCACGGACTGCGTACCTCCTCCTCAAGACCGTGGACGTCATCCCGAGGAGGAGGCACACAGTCCAAAAAGAGCAAAGGCAAAGAGCCACACGCGGTGGTTTAATCCTGGTTTAGACCTGGTCTAGTCCTGGTTTAGATCTGGTCAGGGCTGGACTGGGACAAAAAAATGGCCCTGGCATTTTTGGCTTAGACCGGCCCCTCATAATTAGTCCTGAATTAGTCCTGGTTCAACCCTGATTTAGTCCTGGTTTAGACCTGATTTAGTTCTGGTTTAGTCCTGGTTCAACCCTGATTTAGTCCTGGTTTAGTCCTGGTTTAGTCCTAGTTTAGTCCTGGTTTAGTCCTGGTTCAATCCTGATTCAGTCCTGGTTTAGTCCTGGTTTAGTCCTGGTTCAGTCCTGGCTTAGTCCTGGTTTAGTCCTGGTTTAGTCCTGGTTTAGTCCTGGTTCAGTCCTGGTTTAGTCCTGGTTTAGTCCTGGTTCAATCCTGATTCAGTCCTGGTTTAGTCCTGGTTCAGTCCTGGTTCAGTCCTGGTTCAGTCCTGGTTCAGTCCTGGTTTAGTCCTGGTTTAGTCCTGGTTTAGTCCTGGTTTAGTCCTAGTTTAGTCCTAGTTTAGTCCTAGTTTAGTCCTAGTTTAGTCCTGGTTTAGTCCTGGTTTAGTCCTGGTTTAGTCCTGGTTCAATCCTGATTTAGTCCTGGTTCAATCCTGATTTAGTCCTGGTTTAGTCCTGGTTTAGTCCTGGTTCAGTCCTGGTTTAGTCCTGATTTAGTCCTGGTTTAGTCCTGGTTTAGTCCTGGTTTAGTCCTAGTTTAGTCCTGGTTTAGTCCTAGTTTAGTCCTAGTTTAGTCCTGGTTTAGTCCTGGTTTAGTCCTGGTTTAGTCCTGGTTCAGTCCTGGTTTAGTCCTGATTTAGTCCTGGTTTAGTCCTGGTTTAGTCCTGGTTTAGTCCTGGCTTAGTCCTGGTTCAGTCCTGGTTTAGTCCTGGTTTAGTCCTGATTTAGTCCTGGTTTAATCCTGGTTTAGTCCTGGTTTAGTCCTGGCTTAGTCCTGGTTCAGTCCTGGTTTAGTCCTGGTTTAGTCCTGATTTAGTCCTGATTTAGTCCTGGTTTAATCCTGGTTTAGTCCTGGTTTAGTCCTGGCTTAGTCCTGGTTCAGTCCTGGTTCAGTCCTGGTTCAGTCCTGGTTTATTCCTGGTTCAGTCCTGGCTTAGTCCTGGTTCAGTCCTGGTTTATTCCTGATTTAGTCCTGGTTTAGTCCTGGTTTAGTCCTAGTTTAGTCCTGGTTTAGTCCTAGTTTAGTCCTAGTTTAGTCCTGGTTTAGTCCTGGTTTAGTCCTGGTTTAGTCCTGGTTCAATCCTGATTTAGTCCTGGTTTAGTCCTGGTTTAGTCCTGGTTCAGTCCTGGTTTAGTCCTGGTTCAGTCCTGGTTTAGTCCTGATTTAGTCCTGGTTTAGTCCTGGTTTAGTCCTAGTTTAGTCCTGGTTTAGTCCTAGTTTAGTCCTAGTTTAGTCCTGGTTTAGTCCTGGTTTAGTCCTGGTTTAGTCCTGGTTCAATCCTGATTTAGTCCTGGTTTAGTCCTGGTTTAGTCCTGGTTCAGTCCTGGTTTAGTCCTGGCTTAGTCCTGGTTCAGTCCTGGTTTAGTCCTGGTTTAGTCCTGATTTAGTCCTGGTTTAGTCCTGGTTTAGTCCTGGTTTAGTCCTGGCTTAGTCCTGGTTCAGTCCTGGTTTAGTCCTGGTTTAGTCCTGATTTAGTCCTGGCTTAGTCCTGGTTCAGTCCTGGTTCAGTCCTAAATTGTGGGCCTGTCTCTAAGAAAAAAAAAACAAAACAAAAAAACAACTCATCAGCCCCTTGGACTGTCGGCCCACCGGGAAAATGCCCGGTATGCCCGATTACCAGTCCAGGCCTGGACCTGGTCTAGTCCCGGTCTGGTCCTGGTTTAGTTCCATTCAAAATAAATAAATATCGGTATCAGCCGATCGGTGCATCCCTAGTTCTGGGCCACACTGAGGTATGTGACAGTTTACACTCACTGGCGTCGTAGCGGTATCCAGGATAGACGATTCTGAACACGTAGTCGGCGGCGGTCTCCTCGTCTCCGGGTCGGTCCTGGTCCAGGAGCCGGGCGGAGCTGCTGCGCTTCCGGAGCTTCGGAAAAACTTTACCCTGAAAAACACACAAACTATTTCAACATCATTAAAGACGGCGAATGAAACAAAACACAACTCCAGGTGTGCTTTTGAGGAACATGGTTTTAGACTTGTACCTTTCCCTTCTGTGACCACAAGGGCGGCTCCAGCTGACCCCGGGGCAGCAGACCCGTCTCCAGGCAGGACAGGAACGCCAACAGGTGCCCACCCGGAGGAAAGAGCAGAGGAGGGCGCTGTATCCCATCCTGACTCACCAGGACCAGAGTCCCACCGCAGTCCGCTGCAGGAGGAGGAGAGGAAGAGGTGAACAAAGAGAGGAGAGAGAGAGAGAGAGAGAGGTACCACCACAGTCCGCTGCAGGAGGAGGAGAGGAAGAGGTGAACAAAGAGAGGAGAGAGAGAGAGAGAGAGAGAGGTACCACCACAGTCCGCTGCAGGAGGAGGAGGAGAGGAAGAGGTGAACAAAGAGAGGAGAGGAGAGAGAGAGAGAGAGGTACCAGCACAGTCCGCTGCAGGAGGAGGAGAGGAAGAAGAGGTGAACAAAGAGAGGAGAGAGAGAGAGAGAGGTACTACCACAGTCCGCTGCAGGAGGAGGAGGAGAGGAAGAAGAGGTGAACAAAGAGAGGGGGGGGGGAGAGAAACAAAGAGAGAGAGAGAGAGAGAGAGAGAGAGAGAGAGAGAAGAGAGAGAGGTACCACCACAGTCCGCTGCAGGAGGAGGAGGAGGAAGAGGTGAACAAAGAGAGGAGAGAGAGAGAGAGAGAGAGAGAGAGGAGAAGAGAGAGAGGTACCACCACAGTCCGCTGCAGGAGGAGGAGAGGAAGAGGTGAACAAAGAGAGAGGAGAGAGAGAGAGAGAGAGGTACCACCACAGTCCGCTGCAGGAGGAGGAGGAGAAGAAGAGGTGAACAAAGAGGAGAGAGAGAGAGAGAGAAGAGAGAGAGGTACCAGCACAGTCCGCTGCAGGAGGAGGAGGAGAGGAAGAGGTGAACAAAGAGAGGAGAGGGAGAGAGAGAGAGAGAGAGAGGCACCAGCACAGTCCGCTGCAGGAGGAGGAGGAGAGGAAGAGGTGAACAAAGAGAGGAGAGAGAGAGAGAGGTACCAGCACAGTCCACTGCAGGAGGAGGAGAGGAAGAGGGGAACAAAGAGAGGAGAAGAAGAGGTGAACAAAGAGAGGAGAGAGAGAGAGAAACAAAGAGAGGAGAAGAAGAGGTGAACAAAGAGAGGAGAGAGGAGAAGAGAAAGGAGAAGAGAGAGAGGTACCACCACAGCCGGCTGCAGGAGGAGGAGAGGAAGAGGTGAACAAAGAGAGGAGAGAGAGAGAGAGAGAGAGGTACCAGCACAGTCCGCTGCAGGAGGAGGAGAAGAAGAGCGGAACAAAGAGAGGAGAGAGAGAGAGAGAGAGAGAGAGGTACCACCACAGTCAGCTGCGGGAGGAGGAGAGGAAGAGGTGAACAAAGAGAGGAGAGGAGAGAGAGAAACAAAGAGAGGAGAAGAAGAGGTGAACAAAGAGAGGAGAGAGGAGAAGAGAAAGGAGAGAGAGAGAGGTACCACCACAGTCCGCTGCAGGAGGAGGAGAAGAGGAAGAGGTGAACAAAGAGAGGAGAGGAGAGAGAGAAACAAAGAGAGGAGAAGAAGAGGTGAACAAAGAGAGGAGAGAGGAGAAGAGAAAGGAGAAGAGAGAGAGGTACCACCACAGTCCGCTGCAGGAGGAGGAGAGGAAGAGGTGAACAAAGAGAGGAGAGGGAGAGAGAGAAACAAAGAGAGGAGAAGAAGAGGTGAACAAAGAGAGGAGAGAGGAGAAGAGAAAGGAGAAAGAGAGAGAGGTACCAGCACAGTCCGCTGCAGGAGGAGGAGAGGAAGAAGAGATGAACAAAGAGGAGAGAGAGAGTGAGAGAGAGAGAGGTACCAGCACAGTCCGCTGCAGGGGGAGGAGAAGAAGAGGTGAACAAAGAGAGGAGAGAGAGCGAGAAACAAAGAGAGGAGAAGAAGAGGTGAACAAAGAGAGGAGAGGGAGAGAGAGGTACTACCACAGTCCGCTGCAGGAGGAGGAGAGGAAGAGGTGAACAAAGAGAGGAGAGAGAGAGAGAGGTACCAGCACAGTCCGCTGCAGGAGGAGGAGAGGAAGAAGAGATGAACAAAGAGAGAGAGAGAGAGAGAGAGAGACGTACCACCACAGTCCGCTGCAGGAGGAGGAGAAGAGGAAGAAGAAATGAACAAAGAGAGGAGAGAGAGAGAGAGATACCACCACAGTCTGCTGCAGGAGGAGGAGAGGAAGAGGTGAACAAAGAGAGGAGAGAGGAGAAGAGAAAGGAGAAGAGAGAGAGGTACCACCACAGTCAGCTGCAGGAGGAGGAGAAGAGGAAGAAGAGAGAGGAGAGAGAGAGAGAGAGTGGTACCACTACAGTCCGCTGCAGGAGGAGGAGAAGAGGTGAACAGAGAGAGGAGAAGAAGAATAGGTGAACAAAGAGGAGAGAGAGAAAGAGAGGAGAGAGAGATGAAAAGAGAGATAAGAGAGAAAGAGAGAGAGAGAGAGATGAACAGAGATACAAGAGAAAGAGAGAGAGATGAACAAGGAGAAGAGAGAGAGAGAGAGATGAACAGATATACAAGAGAGAGAGAGAGAGATGAACAAAGAGAGGAGAGAGAGAGAGAGAGAGAGAGAGAGAAAGGAGAAGAGCGAGAGATGAACAGAGATACAAGAGAGAGAGAGAGAGAGAGAGAGAGAGATAAACAAATATACGAGAGAGGAGAAGAGAGAGAAGAGGGTGCAGAGGAAAGTAGAGAAAAAGAAAGAGAAAAAAGAGGGAGACAGACTCACGTCTCTGGTGACAGTGCAGACAGACGATCTGACGCAGAGGAACAGTCAGAGCGTAGTCCCAGTAAATACTGATGAGAAGAGAGGGAGAGAGGGAGGGAGGGAAAAGGGAGAGAGAGAGAGAGAGAGAGAGAGAGAGAGAGAGAAAAGGGAGGGGAAATAGGGAGAGAGAAGATGGAAAAATTGTTAGATATTGAGTTCAGTTAATCTCCTAAGTGTAAATAAAAAACAGTTTTTTATATCATCTCCTGAGGTTCCTGAGGACCCTGAGGCTCCAGAAGGTCCTAAGGCTCCTGAGGCTCCAAAGGGTCCTGAGGCTCCAGAAGGTCCTAAGGCTCCTGAGGCTCCAAAGGGTTCCTGAGGGTCCTGAGGGTCCAGAAGGTCCTGAGGCTCCAAATGGTCCTGAGGCTCCAAAGGGTTCCTGAGGCTCCAAAGGGTCCTGAGGCTCCAAAGGGTTCCTGAGGGTCCTGAGGCTCCAAAGGGTCCTGAGGCTCCAAAGGGTTCCTGAGGGTCCTGAGGCTCCAAAGGGTCCTGAGGCTCCAGAAGGTCCTGAGGCTCCAAAGGGTCCTGAGGCTCCAGAAGGTCCTGAGGCTCCAGAAGGTCCTGAGGCTCCAAAGGGTCCTGAGGCTCCAAAGGGTTCCTGAGGGTCCAGGTCCACACAGAGTCCATCAAATCAGAACATTAGCATCAGATTCTCTGAGCTCTGTGTCGCAAATACAAGGCTGTTTTTGAAGTGAAAGAGGTTGAGTTACTTAAATTTGCAGCACAAAGTTCGGTCGGTCCTCATTTGGACCAGTTCACCTTCGTAGTTTAGAATGGGGGGTATTCTACAAGTATCAGATTAAAGTCTAATAGAGCCTCAGACAGAGCAGTGCCTTCAGTTAGCACCACACCCTCAGCTGCATCCGGTGTGTGTCTCACCTCTTCTCCAGGTCACAGTCCCCCAGAGTCCCGTTGATGAGTTGGTTCGGGGTCCACTTCAGGGTCAGGTTCTCTACAGACTGATGCAGGGACAGATACCCCCTGAGAACCTCCATCTCCTTCTTCTGAAACACAAAACAGAGCGTGTACGAGGAGGCTTCATGGACTTCACAACAGTCCGGTTTAACCTGAGCTGGAGACACATCAGAACTCTCAGGTGGAATTTGCAGTTTAAAGGTCCTAGATTACACCAAGTGGAGTTAATATGATGACCTGAGATTCAGAAGCTGGACCACACGCCTCAACCTCCTCTCCAGCCAACCACAGCTCACCTCGATCACGCCTCAACCTCCTCCAGCCAACCACAGCTCACCTCGATCACGCCTCAACCTCTTCGCCAACTGACGACAGCGCATCTCGACCACGCCTCAACCTCATCAGCCAAACACAGCTCACCTCGACCACGCCTCAACCTCCTCCAGCCAACCACAGCTCACCCTGACAACGCCTCAACCTCCTCGCCAGCCAACCACAGCTCACCTCGACCACGCCTCAACCTCATCAGCCAAACACAGCTCACCTCGACCATGCCTCAACCTCTTCGCCAACCAACCACAGCTCACCCTGACAACGCCTCAACCTCCTCGCCAGCCAACCACAGCTCACCTCGACCACGCCTCAACCTCATCAGCCAAACACAGCTCACCTCGACCATGCCTCAACCTCGTCAGCCAACCACAGCTCACCTTGACCACGCCTCAACCTCCTCCAGCCAACCACAGCTCACCTCGACCACGCCTCAACCTCCTCGTTAGCCAACCATAGCTCACCTCGACCACGCCTCAACCTCCTCGTTAGCCAACCATAGCTCACCTCGACCACGCCTCAACCTCCTCGTTAGCCAACCATAGCTCACCTCGACCACCCCTCAACCTCCTCCAGCCAACCACAGCTCACCTCGACCACGCCTCAACCTCCTCGTTAGCCAACCATAGCTCACCTCGACCACGCCTCAACCTCCTCGTCAGCCAACCACAGCTCACCTCGACCACACCTCAACCTCCTCGTTAGCCAACCATAGCTCACCTCGACCACGCCTCAACCTCCTCCAGCCAACCACAGCTCACCTCGACAACGCCTCAACCTCCTCCAGCCAACCACAGCTCACCTCGACAACGCCTCAACAGGTCATCTCGACCACACCTCAACCTCCTCCAGCCAACCACAGCTCACCTCGACCACATCTTCAACTACCCAGAAGTCCTATTTATACGACTTATCCCGAGAACTCCGTCTGTGTCCGCTCTCGACCCTAACCCTAACCACGTGTCTCTCGTCCATCCTTTAGGAGGGGGGTTCCGAATCAGCTGGAGGACCACTTTGGATTGGAGACGGAGTCTTGGTTCAGTCCTGGTTCAGTCCTGGTTCAGTCCTGGTTTAGTCCTGGTTTAGTCCTGGTTCAGCCCTGGTTTAGTCCTGGTTTAGTCCTGGTTTAGTTCTGGTTTAGTCCTGGTTCACAAAGTCGAGTCGTTCTTCAGCCCCAAAGTCGTGAGTTTTTCAGCTGAAACGACTTTAAACCTGAAGATCGACGTGACGAGTTTGTGGAGCTGATCCCAAACAAACAACGACGAGGAGAAACATCTGAGGAGAAGCTTACAACGTCATTAAATTTAAAGGTGTCGGGGTCCGTCTCCTGCTTGTTTCCATGGATACGTCACTGCTGTACCTGGAATGTTCCACAGTGTGACTTTAAACAGCTCTACTTTACATTTATTCAATCACAGGTGGATTAAGAGCTCAAAAAACCCCTAGAAAAACAGACATTCTGACTGTGAGCGGGGTCGCCTCTCCATAGATCTGACCTGTAACTTGGTCTGGTTTGGTCTCGGTTCAGTCCTGGTTTAGTCCTTGTTTAGTCCTGGTTTAGTCCTGGTTTAGTCCTGGTTTAGTTTTGGTTCAGTCCTTGTTTAGTCCTGGTTCAGTCCTGGTTTAGTCCTGGTTTAGTCCTGGTTTAGTCCTGGTTTAGTTTTGGTTCAGTCCTGGTTTAGTCTTGGTTTAGTCCTGGTTTAGTCCTGGTTTAGTCTTGGTTCAGTCATGGTTTAGTCTTGGTTTAGTCCTGGTTTAGTCCTGGTTTAGTCTTGGTTTAGTCCTGGTTTAGTCCTGGTTTAGTCCTGGTTTAGTTTTGGTTCAGTCCTGGTTTAGTCCTTGTTTAGTCCTGGTTTAGTCTTGGTTTAGTCCTGGTTTAGTCCTGGTTTAGTCCTGGTTTAGTTTTGGTTCAGTCCTGGTTTAGTCCTGGTTTAGTCCTGGTTTAGTATTGGTTCAGTCCTGGTTTAGTCCTTGTTTAGTCCTGGTTTAGTCCTGGTTTAGTCCTGGTTCAGTCCTGGTTTAGTCCTTGTTTAGTCCTGGTTTAGTCCTGGTTTAGTCCTGGTTTAGTCCTGGTTTAGTTTTGGTTCAGTCCTGGTTTAGTCCTGGTTTAGTCCTTGTTTAGTCCTGGTTTAGTCTTGGTTTAGTCCTGGTTTAGTCCTGGTTTAGTCCTGGTTTAGTTTTGGTTCAGTCCTGGTTTAGTCCTGGTTTAGTCCTGGTTTAGTCCTGGTTTAGTTTTGGTTCAGTCCTGGTTTAGTCCTTGTTTAGTCCTGGTTTAGTCTTGGTTTAGTCCTGGTTTAGTCCTGGTTTAGTCCTGGTTTAGTCCTGGTTTAGTCTTGGTTCCGTCCTGGTTTAGTCTTGGTTTAGTCCTGGTTTAGTTTTGGTTCAGTCCTGGTTTAGTCCTGGTTTAGTCTTGGTTTAGTCCTGGTTTAGTCTTGGTTTAGTCCTGGTTTAGTCTTGGTTTAGTCCTGGTTTAGTCCTGGTTTAGTCTTGGTGCAGTCCTGGTTTAGTCCTGGTTTAGTCCTGGTTTAGTCTTGGTTTAGTCCTGGTTTAGTTTTGGTTCAGTCCTGGTTTAGTCCTGGTTTAGTCCTGGTTTAGACCCTACACAGATCTGACCTGTAACTTGGTCTGGTTTGGTCTCCGTGAAGATAGAGAGGTTTAAAGTCATACTGCGGAACATTCCAGTCAATAACAAAGCATGGAGAAAAGCGTTTGACAGACCCTCAGCCAGAAAAGTTACAGAGTGCAGCTTTAAGAACGTATCATAATAAATACGGATCATTTATTGCATTAGTTTTATTTTGTGAGTTTGAAAGTTAAAACTAAAGAGAAGAACAGTTTTTCTCGGTGTTTCTTTGTCAGTTTATTCCCCTGACTCTCGCTCCTCGCTCTCGTCTGACAGGTTTAACGAGAAATAAACACAAAAACACTCAATTCAGACACAGACGGGCGATTTTCAAAAGATAATTGGTTTATATTTTACTTTGAGACAACTTTCTGTTTCAGTTCACAGAGCCAAACACGTCCAGGAGAGAAAACATTTGAGAAAAGAGTGAAATCTGAACTTTAAAGAATTTCATGTATTTCAGAGCATGTTTGTAGAGGGAGGGCATCTGACAGTCCTGGTTCAGTCCTGGTTCAGTCCTGGTTTAGTCCTGGTTTAGTCCTGGTTCAGTCCTGGTTTAGTCCTGGTTCAGTCCTGGTTTAGACCTGGTTTAGTCCTGGTTCAGTCCTGGTTCAGTCCTGGTTTAGTCCTGGTTCAGTCCTGGTTCAGTCCTGGTTTAGTCCTGGTTCAGTCCTGGTTTAGACCTGGTTTAGTCCCAGTTTAGTCCCGGTTTAATCTTGGTTTAGTACTGGTTTAGACCTGGTTTAGTCCTGATTTAATCCTGGTTTAGACCTGGTTTAGACCTGGTTTAGTCCTGATTTAATCCTGGTTTAGACCTGGTTTAGTCCTGGTTTAGATCTGGTTTAGTCCTGATTTAATCCTGGTTTAGACCTGGTTTAGACCTGGTTTAGTCCTGGTTTAGATCTGGTTTAGTCCTGGTTTAGACCTGGTTTAATCTTGGTTTAGTCCTGGTTTAGACCTGGTTTAGTCCTGGTTTAGTCCTGGTTCAGTCCTGGTTCAGTCCTGGTTTAGACCTGGTTTAGACCTGGTTTAGTCCTGGTTTAGTCATGGTTTAGTCCTGGTTTAGTCCTGGTTTAGTCCTGGTTTAGTCCTGATTTAATCCTGGTTTAGACATGGTTTAGTCCTGGTTTAGTCCTAGTTTAGACCTGGTTTAGACCTGGTTTAGACCTGGTTTAGATCTGGTTTAGTCCTGGTTTAGATCTGGTTTAGTCCTGGTTTAGTCCTGGTTTAGTCCTGATTTAATCCTGGTTTAGACATGGTTTAGTCCTGGTTTAGTCCTGGTTTAGATCTGGTTTAGTCCTGATTTAATCCTGGTTTAGACCTGGTTTAGTCCTGGTTTAGTCCTGGTTTAGATCTGGTTTAGTCCTAGTTTAGACCTGGTTTAGACCTGGTTTAGACCTGGTTTAGTCCTGGTTTAGATCTGGTTTAGTCCTGGTTTAGACCTGGTTTAATCCTGGTTTAGTCCTGGTTTAGACCTGGTTTAGTCCTGGTTTAGACCTGGTTTAGTCCTGGTTTAGTCCTGGTTCAGTCCAGGTTTAGACCTAGTTCAGTCCTGGTTTAGACCTGGTTCAGTCCTGGTTCAGTCCTGGTTTAGACCTGGTTGAGTCCTGGTTGAGTCCTGGTTTAGTCCTGGTTTAGTCCTGGTTCAGTCCTGGTTTAGACCTGGTTGAGTCCTGGTTGAGTCCTGGTTGAGTCCTGGTTTAGTCCTGGCTTAGTCCTGGTTTCGTCACTCCAGCACAGTAAATATTTTTTCCACGCACATTTGACACCTTTTGCACTGTGGGAGCACAATAAATCACCTTGAAACGCTTATCTCGACTAAGCCTGAGTTCTTCATGAATGCCGCCACTGACCATATCGGCTCCAGTCAAATGAAGCTCATTGAGGCAAGCAGTTACAGGGGTGAATTTGGAGCTGAATTTCATATTTGGTTGCTATGGTACTTTCACTCGGAATTCCATAGAGCCAATCTGGAGCGTTAATCCCCCCCCCCCGCCCGCTCCTGCCCCCCCGCCCGCTCCCGTCCCATCTCCTGCCCGCTCCCGTCTCTTACCGGTTGCACGAGGACGTTGTTCTTGCCGTAGAGCAGGTGCGTTCTGGAGTTTTGGTGTAGCGACTCCACGTATTCTCGAGCCGAAGCGGCAAATCGGTCTTCAGACATACTCCCGCTGGACTGACGCTTCCGGATCTGAAACAAAACCAGGACTGAATCAGGACTGGACCAGGACTGGACCAGGACTGAACCAAGAGTGAACCAGGTCTAAACCAGGACTAAACCAGGTCTAAACCAGGACTAAACCAGGGCTAAACCAGGACTAAACCAGGACTAAATCAGGACTAAACCAGGGCTAAACCAGGGCTAAACCAGGGCTGAACAAGGACTAAACCAGGACTAAACCAGGACTAAACCAGGACTAAACCAGGACTAAACCAGGGCTAAACCAGGGCTGAACCAGGACTAAACCAGGGCTAAACCAGGACTGAGCCAGGACTGAACCAGGACTAAACCAGGACTAAACCAGGACTAAACCAGGGCTGAACCAGGGCTAAACCAGGGCTCCTCTCCTCCTCCCTCTCCCCTCTCTCTTACCCCCAGTGCGGGCCTCCTCCCTGGGGTGGACTCCTGGCTGCGGTGCGCTCCGTGGATCCGGTGTCTCTGGACCAGTTCGTTGGCCGAGGGGTCGGTCCAGAAGTGGTCGGAGGTTTTGAGTTTAGTGTACTCGAGCGCACAGGGGCCCACTGAGCAACAGCAGAGAGCATAGGTCAGAACTTTACTCAGGACAGGTGAAATCAGGTGAAATCAGGTTTATATTTCCTGTTTGTGTCACTGACCGAGCAGAGCAGCGAGGATGGGGCCGTACACCGGGTCGTGCATCAGCGCCTCCTTCTCATAATATTTACTGTAAAACAAAAAAGACAAAATCACAATCAGAATCAGAACACGAGTTTGTTTTATTTCCACTGTGAAAAGATTCACACAGAAGGAGCTTATAACAGAGCCCTGGACTTTTGGGAAATGTCTTCTGCCCGGATCATCATCTCGTGTGATTTTGTGTGATCTCATGTGATTTTGTGTGATCTTGTGTGATCATGTGTGGTCTCATGTGATCTCATGTGATCTTGTGTGATCTCATGTGATCTCATGTGATCTCAGGTGATTTTGTGTGATCTCGTGTGATCCTGTGTGATCTCATATGATCCCATGTGATTTTGTGTGATCTTGTGTGATCTCATGTGATTCTGTGTGATCTCATGTGATCTGTGATCTCATGTGATCCCATGTGATTTTGTGTGATCTCCTGTGATCTAATGTGATTTTGTGTGATCTAATGTGATTTTGTGTGATCCTGTGTGATCTCATGTGATCTTATGCGATCATGCGTGATCTCATGTGATCTTATGTGATCGCATGTGATTTTGTGTGATCTCATGTGATCTTATGCGATCATGCGTGATCTCATGTGATCTAGGTGGAGTCAGCCCCTGACTCCACCTACACCCCGTGGCGCCACCCCTTACACCCCCTGACTCCACCCCCTACACCCCCTGACTCCACCCCCTACAGCCCCTGACTCCACCTACACCCCGTGGCGCCACCCCTTACAGCCCTGACTCCACCCCTTACAACCCCTGACTCCACCCCCTACACCCCCTGACTCCACCCCCTACAGCCCCTGACTCCACCTACACCCCGTGGCGCCACCCCTTACACCCCCTGACTCCACCCCCTACACCCCCTGACTCCACCCCCTACAGCCCCTGACTCCACCTACACCCCGTGGCGCCACCCCTTACACCCCCTGACTCCACCCCCTACACCCCCTGACTCCACCCCTACACCCCCTGACTCCACCCCCTACAGCCCCTGACTCCACCCCTTACAACCCCTGACTCCACCCCCTACACCCCCTGACTCCCCCCCCCTACAGCCCCTGACTCCACCCCCTACAGCCCCTGACTCCACCCCTACACCGCGAGCTGCAGTGCCGGTGCTGTCCACAGGGGGCGTCACCTGGAGTTGTCCACGATGTGCTGGATGATCTTGTCCAGGACCTTCTCGAAAAGCGCCGTCCGGACCCAAATATGGCGGACGGCCTGAGGGGACAGGGGGGGCGGAGCTCGGCAGGACGAGGAAGACGCCTGGCGCCGCAAAGGCTCATGGGACGAGGACACGCTCTGGCTCCTTCTGAGGGACAAAGACGAAAACTATGAGACGTTCTGAAAATGAAAGACACAAACGAGGACCGGACCAGGATCATAACCAGACTAAACATCAGGGACCAGGATCATAACCAGACTAAACATCAGGGACCAGGATCATAACCAGACCAAACATGAGGGACCAGGATCATAACCAGACTAAACATGAGGACCGGACCAGGATCATAACCAGACTAAACATCAGGGACCAGGATCATAACCAGACCAAACATGAGGGACCAGGATCATAACCAGACTAAACATGAGGGACCAGGATCATAACCAGACCAAACATGAGGGACCAGGATCATAACCAGACTAAACATG
>JAVJIX010000437.1:152500-157500 GCA_036785185.1 Paratrypauchen microcephalus
GAATGACTTGACCTGAATAAACTGGGAGCGGTGTGAGAGGTAGGAGTGGAACCAGGAGAGGGGAGTACCAGAGATGCTGATGGAGGAAAGACTGTCAAGGAGGATGGAGTGTGAAATGGTGTCAAATGCTGCACTGAGGTCTAGCAGGAGGAGGATGGAGAGTGAACCAGAATCAGCAGAGAGGAGGAGGTCATTGGTGATTTTCAGAAGGGCAGTTTCAGTGCTGTGGAGGGGACGGAAGCCAGATTGAAATTGTTCGTAGATGTTATTGGAGGAAAGATGGGTGTGGAGTTGGGCAGCAACAGTTTTCTCAAGAAGTTTGGAAATGAAGGGTAGGTTTGAAATAGGACGGAAGTTATTGAGGTCAGAGGGATCAGAACTGGGTTTTTTGAGTATTGGAGTGACTGCAGCGGTTTTGAGAGTGGAGGGAACAGTACCGGAAATGAGAGAGGAGTGAATGATATTAATTATGAGGGGGGACAGTGCAGGGATGGAGGTTTTGATGAGGACTGTAGGGAGAGGATCTAGTTGACAGGTGGAGGATTTGGAGTTCTGAATGAGAGTGGAGATTTGGGAGATGGAGGGCAGGGTGAAAGAAGAAAGCAGGTGTGTTGGGGATACAGAAGATGAAACAGGTGGGTTTGAAACAGAGGGGTTAAGTTGCAGGTGGATCAGTTGAATTTTGGAGGTAAAGAAAGCAGCCAGGTTATTGCAGAATTCGGAGGAATAGAGGTGAGGTGGAAGTGAGTCCGGGGGTTTTGTGATCTGTGAGAGGAGTGAGAATAGTGTTTTTGAGTTTCCGTCATGTGAACTGATTAAATTAGAGTAGTATGTGGATCTTGCTGTGGATATGGACTGTTTGTAATGGAGGATGTGTGAGGTGAACATGTCTTTGTGTATGATGAGTCCGGTTTTCCTGTACAGTCTCTCCAGTCTGCGGCCTTGTGTTTTGAGGTGTCTGAGGGCGGGGGTGTACCAGGGTGCAGAGTGAGTGAATGAGACGGACCGGGTTTTGAGTGGGGCTACGGTGTTGAGTATTTGGTGGAGGTGTGTGTTGTAATGTGTGAGAAACTCATCTGTTGTAGAGAGGCCCTCAGCACTGGGGAGGTTATTGATGAGTGATGAGAAATGGTCCGGGTTAAAGTGATACTCCGGGATTTTTGACATAGGGTCCAATTTTCTAGTTAGCCAGCGTGTAGGATATGTGTAGAGAAAGTTATTTTGCGATTTCATGCAGTCTTTGTAAAATCTGAGTTGGCTGTTGCTAAGCTAGCGAAAGTGAACGTCCTGCAGCTAGCCAGCCACTAAAATAGACATACCCAGTACAAAACAAACACCCAAACAAATCAGTTATTATGCCAGGGTATCGATGTACATATCTGTGTTGATATAATAAGATTTTGAACGAAACGGACCTTGCTTCAAACGACTTAATTGACGCATATTGGGGGACTAGTTTCTAAGCAGCGGCGGAATTTTACTTCTCCCTCGTCAATTCATCAGCAGCAGTTGTCATTATTACAAAGAGTAGAGACTGGAGGCATGCATTACACACGTTGGTGAGTAACAGAAACAGGAGGCCTAACTTAGAAGATGTGAGTATAATCATCTCACTGATTTTGCAACTGGCCAAACGCTCCTACATTCAACATTTTTTTCTGGCACACCACTTACCGCATTGATAACTGGCCATTAGGTCCAGCAGGTCTAGGTCGTTTCTTCCAATTTATCTTTTCGACGCAGAAGAATGTATCCAGTACGCCACGATTGAGATGGGGCAAGAAGTCCTGGTGCTCTGTTATGCAGACATCATTGGAAGTGCTATGGCCACCAGACACATCTAGACTTCGAAACGAAGTATCTAGCTCCAGCTCTTGCATTTGTGGGATAACTAAGTCCCACTCCCTGCAGCAAAAACATTCATCCTCGTTCTCCATAACTTCGCAATTTCGGCACTGACACCACCAATCCCCGGTTCTTCTGTCCCGGCTTTCTGCTGCAGCTTCGGCGGCGGCTGCATTTGCAGACGCGCTCTCTTGTTCTCTTGCTCTTTGTAAATCCATCTCTTTCAATTCTTCGTCCGTATACTCCGGCTCATACAAGTATGGTTCACTGGAAAAATGCAACTGCTCTTCCTCCTCATCAAAATAATCGGGCTCGCCAAACATTGCCATACTTTGAACAGGCTCCGTGTGCTCACTTTTACAGTTGCGAGGTTGCTAGTAAACAAACTATTAGAGCCGGTCGGATTGGGACATGCGGGTGATATCAATCCGCGGCTGTCAAGCTTTCAATGAGGAAGTACGAATTGCTGATGATGATCAAAGGAATACATGCTTGGTTTACTTCCTTAATCATTCTATCAACACAGATATGTACATCGATACCCTGGCATAATAACTGATTTGTTTGGGTGTTTGTTTTGTACTGGGTATGTCTATTTTAGTGGCTGGCTAGCTGCAGGACGTTCACTTTCGCTAGCTTAGCAACAGCCACTCAGATTTTACAAAGACTGCATGAAATCGCAAAATAACTTTCTCTACACATATCCTACACGCTGGCTAACTAGAAAATTGGACCCTATGTCAAAAATCCCGGAGTATCACTTTAATGTCCTTGATGTTACGGAACTGTATAGTGCGGGGTGGGTTGGATTTTTTTGAAGCACAGGTTGATGTCAAATGAAATTAGCAGGTGGTCAGAGAAGGGGATGTAGTGGGTTTGAAGGTCCAGTGGGGTTATTCCAGTGCAGCATATTAAATCCAAGGAGTGCTTTTTGTTATGTGTGGGAAAATTAACATATTGTTTAAAACCAGAACTGTCCAGACAGGAGGTGAATTCTTTGGTGAGTGGGTTGTTATAATTGTCCATGTGGATATTGAAATCTCCCAGGAGTATGACGTGTGGTGACAGTGTGGTGAGGTGAGATAAAAATGCTGCGATGTCCGTGATAAAGTCCGTGTGCTGTTTCGGTGGTCTGTAAACTGTGGCAATAATGGTGGGGATAGGTCCAGACAGTTGACAGACAGTTGTCTCGAATGAGTGGCAGGTAGGCACACTCACAGGCACCACCCTCCAGTCATCGCGGTGG
This sequence comes from Paratrypauchen microcephalus, assembly GCA_036785185.1. Taxonomy (NCBI): domain Eukaryota; kingdom Metazoa; phylum Chordata; class Actinopteri; order Gobiiformes; family Gobiidae; genus Paratrypauchen; species Paratrypauchen microcephalus. The sequence goes on from JAVJIX010000437.1 coordinate 155,592, forward strand.
ATGAGCGCGACCCCGCCTCCTCTGCCAGACACACGCGGTTTAGCCTGGTAAACAAACCCTCGTGGAGTGGCCTCGTTGAGATCGGTGTAGTCGCTTGGCTGCTGCCAGGTCTCCGTCAGCGCCAAACAGTTCATCCGGTGGTCCGCGAGGAGGTCCTGGACAAGCTGGCCCTTGCCCGTGAGGGAGCGGACATTCAGAAGCCCGAATTTGACCGGTGTGTTGTTGAGCCGAGCAGCTGCGCCAGCCACACCAGCCGACCTCGGAACGCGGGTTAGCACCGAGGAGTCCGAGCGTCGTCCCGTGTGTCTCCGGGGGTGACGGGCCAGAGACCAGAAGGACCGGACGGTGCTGGAACTGCCATATTCGTAGTTTCTTCGTGCGCCCCGATGCGTGACTCTGCGCCGGGGCACATACAGTATGTCCGGGTGGTGGAGTAGAGCAGGCGCTGGTGGATTATATGAATTTTTATAGAGGAAGAACTCCGTGGGTGCATACTGGAACAGTGCTTGTGAAGAATGATGGATAACAGACAGGAAGAACCAGGTTAGGACAAGCCGCACACAGGAGATCAACATAGCCGGGTTGGACTTTAGATGTGGAGGAAAGCAACAGGTAGCAGGTAAGCTAAACGTCGCTAACACACATCAACACTATTGACAGTTCGATCAGGTAGTGTGATGGTTAGATGTATTAACTGTCCACACGTAGACCACAAATGCAAAGTCCGTAGACAATGCGGTAATCAGAAGAAAACATAATTCATTGAGCAGCGGCTGCCAAAAAACGCGCCAGCATTCGCTCTACCGGAACCGGAACCTAGTAGTAGTAGTAGTAGTAGTAGTAGCAGTAGTAGTAGCAGTAGCAGTAGTAGTAAAACCAAAAAAAAAACCAAATCAAAGCCTCCATGGATGAATGAAGACTTGAGAAAATCCAAGAGAGAGTGCAGAAAAGCAGAACGTCGATGGAGAAAAAACAAAACGACTATAAACCACCAATTATTCATCAATCAGCAACGGTCACATAACAATGCTACAAGGAATGCAAGAAATCGTTACTTTTCCACAATAATCACGAACCACAAAAATAATCCAAAAGTTCTTTTCTCAACCATTGAAAACATTCTAAACCCCGATTCTAACGCGTTTTACCTGACACCCACTGACTCTCTCTGCGAGCAGTTTGCTGACCACTTCACGGGAAAGATAAACACCATCCGATGTAATATTTTATCTTGTCAAAGCTCTGTTTTTAACTCACCTGAGTGTTTGTCTCGCCCAGAGAAGACTCTGGACAGTTTTGCCCTGGTTAATGCTGGGATGCTGGACAAGGTCTTCTCCTCAGTGAGGCCCACCACATGTCTCGTAGACCCAATCCCCACTCCATTTTTTAAGTCTTTTTATGGATCTTTTAGGGATGAACTTTTGGTCATGATGAATTGCTCTCTTCAGACAGGGGTCTTTCCCGCTGCCTTCAAAGCGGCGGTGGTGAGGCCCCTGCTGAAGAAGAGCAATTTAGATTTTAATGATTTTAACAACTACCGACCAGTGTCTAACTTGCCATTTTTAAGCAAGATTCTAGAGAAACTTGTCTCTATCCAATTAAATGAGTTTCTAGATGATCACAACATTTTGGAAAAATTTCAGTCTGGTTTTAGGGTGAACCACAGCACCGAGACTGCCTTGGCAAAGATTTTAAATGACTTTAGAATAAACTGTGACTCTCAAAAGGTGACTGTGTTGGTTCTGCTGGATCTGAGCGCTGCCTTTGACACAGTAGACCACATGATTCTTTTAACTCGCCTAAAACACCTCGGCCTCTCTGGTGCTGTTCACAAATGGTTCACGTCCTATCTCACAGACAGAACATTTATGGTGAGTGTGGACACATGCTCCTCCAAGATCCATAAAAT
>JAVJIX010000437.1:162500-169983 GCA_036785185.1 Paratrypauchen microcephalus
AACAACAGCCATTGCTGCTGAGTTGAGCAACAACAACAGCAATTTCTGCTCTCCTTTCTGCTGTAACCAGCAGCGCAATACTGCTGCTGCTGCTGGTCTTTCTGCTGCGCGAGCAATACCAACAGCTCACTGCTGCTGCTGCTGGTGCTGCTGCTGTAACAATTCTGCTGCTGCTGCTGCTGCTGCCTGAGCAACAACAACAGCAACAACAGCAGCAACAACAACGAAAACAATTTCTGCTACCTGGTCTTCTGCATAGCTGTAACCTTCTCTTTCTTCTCACTGGGTGCTCACTACAATGCCTTCTTCTATCTTCTGCTACTTCTGCTTTCTGCTCACTGCTAACAAGCTTGCTATGCCTTCCTACTGCTTCCATGGCCTATATGCTGCTACTTAATAACGCTGGTCCATTTCACTGCCTAAGCAACAATTTCTCACTGCTCTGCTGCCAGCAGCTCACTGCTGTTGTCTCTCCTCACTGCTTTCTTTCTGCTCCTTTCTCCATGCTTTCTCTGCTGCTGCCAACTGCTAAACATAGCAACAACAACCTTCTAGTTCTGCTGGCTTCTACTTTCTTTCTACAGTTAATATACTACTGCTCCTTCTGCTCTGCTGCTCAGCACTGCTTGGTAACAACAACAGCAGGTTGGCATGCTGCTTGTGCCTGCTGATCCAACAGCTAGCTGTAGCAACTGCTGCTGCTGCCAGGCAACGACATAACAACAGCAACAGCAACAACAATGGCTGCTGCTTGGCTGCTGCTGGTTACTGCACCTGCTTAGCAACAGCTGTTGACCAACAAGCAATCTCATGGCAAACAACAACAGCCCAGCAATTCTCCAATTTAGCCAACAGCGGCAACAACAGCAGCCTTGTCAATAGCTGCTGCTTAACCAACAACAACCTTTAGCCTTGGCTCAAATTCTGCTGCTGCCGTAACACTGGTTGGCTGCTGCTTGACAACAGGCTGCTAGTACCTTAGCAACAGCGGCAAGCAGCAGCGGCACCGCAGCTTGGCTGCAAATATGCTGGTTGGCAACAGCAGTATACAGCAGGCAACAGCAACAGCAACCTTGGCTGCTGGCGACAACCTTAGCAACGAGCAACAGCCAGCGAGCAGCGTAGCGAGCAACAAGAACAGCAACAACAACTGAAACCAACTGCTGGTTGGCGCTGCAACTCCAACTAACAACAATAATGAACAATTTCTCTAATTTCTGCTCTCAACAAAGCCAAACAATGCTGCTTGACCGCACTAACCAACAACTGAGCAACAACAGCGGCAACCAGCAATAACAACAATGACAACTAACAACGAACAACAATAGCTCTTGACAATATGGCGACCAACAACAACTTAGCGAGCCTAGTTATAGCAACTCTTGGTAACCAATATAACGAACAGCCAGGCAAGACATAAATTTCTTAATAATATGACAACCAACTCTTAATAACCAGCGAAACCAACAGCTAAGCTGGTTAACAGCTGAACAATATGTAACCAACCAGCTGTAACCAACAATACTGCGAGCAATATGGCTGCTGCTTTCTGCTTTCTTTCTCTTAACATGCTCTTTCTTACTAGAATAAATTTCTCATTTCTCTCTTTCATGTAGCTGCAGCAATAACAACAACAACAACCTGGTTCTGCTCTTTCTCTAGCAATGCTGCTGTGCTATAGCAACCTGCTGCTGCTTCTTCTTAGACAGCTCTTTCTTTCTCTTCCTGTAACCAACAGCAATAACAACAATACCAAGCAGCAATAACAACAACAGCAAGCATTGCTCCTTGGCAATAGCTTGGTAGTGGTACAACTTAACAATAGACAACAACAACAACATTGCACCAGCAATAACTTGGCAACACCAGTGTGGCTGCTGCTCTTGTAACAACAGTTGGCAACAACAACAATGACAGTAACAACAGCGAGCAACACAGCAACAACAGCCTTTAAGTGGTATAATGCATACCCAACAAGGCTAACACTGCTAGGTTAACAGCAACAACAACAACCAAGCGGCAACTGGTTAATTTCTCAACTCTTTCTCAACCAACCAGTAACAACAGCGAGCAACAGCTGGTAACAAGCGGCAACAGCATGACAACAACTTGACAGCAATAGCGGCAACAACAACCTTGGCTCTGCTGCGCTTGTAACAACAGCGAGCAGCAGCGCACAACAACGAAACCAACAACAGCAACAACAACAACAAGCAGCTGGTTCACAACTTGCAACAACGCAACAACCAGACTGTAACAACAACTGACAACCAACAGCGAAGAACCAACCAATGACAACAACAGTTGGTAACAACAACAGCTCTTAACCAACAACAACCGAGCAACAACCATGTAACCCACAACAACAACAACAACAACAACAACAACAACAACGAACAGCAACAATGACAACAACAACCAATTTGAGCTCTAGATTTCTCTTCCAACTCTTGAGCAATAACCGCCAATGAGACAATATGACAACAACTGGTTGGCAACCACCAGCGCAACAACAGCTCATGGCTCGCTTTCTGCTCTGACTTCAAGCAATACTCTTGAGCAACAACAACCAGCTGCTGGGTCTTCTCTCTATATGAGCAACCAACAACAACATACAACAACAACAACTGCTCTTTCAACAACCACCAGAATTGCTCATATAATAGCAATAATAGCGCTACCACTCATACTTAAACCTGCTGCTCTGGCTCTTCTACTTACCTCTCTGCTTAACTACTCACTCGCAACAACATATGCAACAACCGCCAACTGATATAACCTCATACAACATGGCAATGAGTGTATGCTGCCTAACAACAGCAATATACTCTAGCTTGAGCAACAACAGCGGCAATAATGGCAACAGCAACGCTGCTCTGCTTTCAACAACCTTAACAATCCTACTTAGGCACAACAGCAGCTGCTGCTGCTTGGCAACAAGCAGCAACGCTGGTTGGCAACTGCTGCTGCTGCTGCTGCTGCTGCTGCTGGTTGGCAACAACAACAATAACCTGTATAGCTGGCAACAGCTCATCTTGGTTAACGAACAAGCAGCCAGCTGGTTAACCAACGGCAGCAACAGCAACAGCAGCCAGCGAACTGCCATTGCTAGCAGCAGCTGCTGGCTTGGCAAGCAACCGCAACAACTCGGCAACAGCAGCAACAGCGAGCATTTGAACAGCAGCAGCAGCAGCAACAACAAGCAGCAGCGAGCAACAGCAATGAGCAACAGCGGCAACAACAACGGTAACTTAATGAGCGGCAACAGCGAGCAACAACAGCAGTAGCAACAGCGAGCAACAGCGAGCAAGCAGCAAGCAACAGCGGCAACAGCAACAGCAATGACGGTACCTTGGAACAACAACAGCGGCAACAACTGGTTGGCAACAACACAACAACGGCAACAACTTGGCTGCTGCTCTTGGCAACAGCCCGGCAATTTCTTGGTACCTTAGCAACAGCGCAGCAACAACAACCAACAACTGCTACAGCTGCTAACCATGCTGCTGGTTCTTGAAACAACAACAACGAAGCAACAACCCAGCAATAACAACAGCAACAACAACGCTACTGCTGGATTAAACTAGCAACTGGTTGGCAACAGCAACAACAACAACAATGGTTCTGCTGCTACTTGGCTGCTGCTAGTTGGTGGCTGCTGCTGCTGCTGCTGTAACCTTAGCAAGCTTGGCTGCTGCTGGCAACAACAGCTACAGCAACAGCGGCAACAACAACAACAACTTGTAACTTGGTACCAAGTATAGCAACAGCGAGCAGCAACTTGGCAACGAACAGCGGTACGCTCTGGTTGAGCGGCACCAGCAACCAATGACAACTGTAACTTAACTAGCGGTAACAACAGCAACCAACAACAGCGGCAACAACGGCAACAGCAATGACAACTCAATAGCGAGCAGCAGCAGCAACAGCGGCAACAACAACCAACAACTGACAATTTTAGCTGCAACAGCAACAACAACTGAGCAACTAACAATAACCGAATTTCTTGACTTAATAACAACACAATGAGCGGCAACAACAACAACCTTAGCATGTAACCCTTAACAATGACAAACAGCGAACAGCAATACAGGCGACAACAACAGCAACAGCAAGCAACAATTTCTATAACAACAAACAACACACCGAGCGACAACTGTAACAACAACTTAATATGCTTTCTGTAACCTATTATGCTAATAGTACAATAATTTCTCTATAACAACGAGCAGCGCAACAGCAGGACAACAGCGGTAACAGCAATGACAGCAGCGGTAACCAGCAATGACAACAGCGAATAGCTGTAAGCAATAACAACAACCAACAACAACAACGAACCTTAAACAACAAACAGCAACAACAACAATATGCTACAACAACAGCAACAACAACAACCAACAACAACTGCTTGACAGCAACTACAGCGGCTAATAACCAACAGCTAGCAACAGCAACAGCAACTGACAACAACAACTGCTACTACTACTGCTACTACTACTACTACTACTACTACTACTACTGCTACTACTACTGCTTCTACTGCTGCAGTTTTTGCTTTGGTATTGTCTGGGGCTTCCTGAGTGTAGCATTAAACTTTTCTATCTTCATGGAGACCAAACCAGACCAGGTTCCAGGTCAGATCTGTGGAGAGGCGAACCCGCACACTCAGAATGTCTCTAAAACCTCCTGTGACTGAATAAATGTAAAGTAGAGCTGTTTAAAGTCACACTGCGGAACATTCCAAGCAGAGAAATGACGTATCCATAGAAACAGGTGACGGACCCGCAACCAGAAAAGTTACAGAGTGCAACTTTAAGCCTCCTGAGTTGGAGTTGTGTTTTGTTTCATTCACGTTTGAGAAACTCTTTATTGTCGTCTGTCTCCAAACACTCTGTTCCACCTGGTGATGTCATCAGGTGGTGGACATCATGAGAACAGTGAACTTTTCCCTTTAGTTCAGTTGAGATCAGCAATTCCAGAGCTGAAATGATCCACATGATTCTAGTGAAGGTGTGTGGAGTTTAAAAACACAGTGGAGCACTTCCTGTATCGCCACATGATGACATCACGAGGTGGAACAGAGTGTTTTCATGTGGGAGGGCATCTGGTTTACTTCATCTGGAGCTTCTGTGAGGGGTTCGTTAGTTTGGACAGAATCAGTTTAAAGATTAACGATAACGACGTGGAGGAAGTGAGGGAGAGAGGGGGTAAAGAGGAGAGAGAGAGAGAGAAAAGAAGAGAGAGAGAGAAAGAGAGAGAGAGAGAGAGAAAGACAGAGAGAGAGAGAGAGAGAGAGGGAGGAAAGAAGAGAAGAGAGGGAGAGAGGGAGAGAGAGAGAGGGAGGGAGAGAGGGAGAGAGAGAGGAGAAAGAGCGACAGAGAGGGAGGAGAGAGAAAGAGAGAGGGAGTAAAGAGAGAGGAGAGAGAGAGAGAGAAAGAGAGAGAGAAAGAGAGGAAGAGAGAGAGAGGAGAGAGAAAGAGGAGAGGGAGGGAAAGAAAGAAAGAAGAGAGAGAGGAAAGAGAGGGGGGGTAAAGAGAGAGAGAAAGAAGAGAGAGAGAGAGAAAGAGAGGGGGGTAAAGAGAAGAGAGAGAGAGAGAGAAAGACAGAGAGAGAGACAGAGAGAGAGAAAGACAGAGAGAGAGAAAGAGAGGGAAGAGAGAGAAGAGAAGAGAGAGAGAGAGAGAAAGACAGAGAGAGTGAGAGGGAGAGGGAGGAAAGAAAGAGAAAGAGAGAGAGAGTGAGAGGGTAAAGAGAGAGAGAGAGAGAGAGAGAGAAAGAAGAGAGAGAGGAAGAGAGGGAGAAGAGAGAGGAAAGAAGAGAGAGAGAGAGAGAGAGGGAGAGACAGAGAGGGAGGAAAGAGAGAAAGAGAGAGAGAGAGAGAGAGAGAGAGAGAGGGGTAAAGAGGAGAGAGAGAGAGAGAAAAGAAGAGAAAGAGAGAGAGAGAGGGAGGAGGAAAGAAAGAGAAAGAGAGAGAGAGACAGAGAGAGAGGGATGAAAGAAAGAGAGAGAGAGAGAGGGAGGGAAAGAAAGAGAAGAGAGAGAGAGAGGGAGGAGAGAGGGTAAAGAGAAAGAGAGAGAGAGGATGAGAGAGGAGAGAGAGAGAGAGAGGAAGAGGGGGGAGGAAAGAGGGTAAATAGAAGAGAGAGAGAGAGAGAGAGAAAAGAAAGAGAAAGAGAGAGGAAGAGAGAGAGAGAGATGAAGAGAGAAAAGAAAGAGAAAGAGAGAGGGAGAGGGGAGAGAGAGGGGAGGAAAAAGAAGAGACAGAGAGAGAGGAGAGAGAGAGAGAGAGGGAGAGAGGGAGGAAAGGGGGTAAAGAGGAGAGAGAGAAAGAAGAGAGAGAGAGAGAGAGGAAGAGAAGGGAGAGAGAAGAAAGAGAGAGAGAAAAGAAGAGAGAGAGAGAGAAGAGTGATAGAGGGAGAGAGAGAGGGAGGAAAGAGGGTAAAGAGGAGAGAGAAAGAAGAGAAGAGAGAGAGGAGAGAGAGGGGAGAGAGAGGGGAGAGGGGGGGGGGGAGAGAGAAAGAGAGAGAGAGAGAAAAGAGAAGAGAAAGAGAGAGGAAGAGTGAGAGAGGGAGAGAGGGAGGAAAGAAGGTAAAGAAGAGAGAGAGAGAAAGAAGAGAGAGAGGAAGAGAGGAGAGAGGGGGGAGAGAGAGAAGAGAGAGAGAGGAGAGAAAGAGAGAGAGAGGGGGGAGAGAGAGAAAGAGAGAGAGAAAGGGAGAGAGGAGAGAGAGCGAGAGACAAAGAAGAGAGAGAGAGAGAGAGAGAGAGGGAGAGAGGAGAGAGGAAAGGGGAGAGAGGGGTAGGAAAGAGGGGGGTAGAGGGGGAGAGAGAGAGAGAGAGAAAGAAAGAGAGAAAGAGAGAGAAAGAGAGGAAGAGAGGAGAGAGAGGAAGAGAGGGGTAGGAAAGAGGGGGTAGAGGAGAGAGAGGAGGAGAGAAGACAGAAGAGAGAAGAGAGAGGAAAGTGGAAAAAAAAGAGAGAAGAGGAGGGGGGGGGGGAAAAAGAGTGGAAAAGAGAGGGGGGAGATAAGAAAAAGGAGTGGAGAGGAACAGAGAGAGAGAAACAGAGAGAGAGAGAAACAGAGTGGAGAAAAAGAGAGAGAAAGAGAGAGAGTGGAGGAAGCGTCTCGGGAGATCCCCACGCGCTGTGCTTTGTGTTGCCACGGAAACGCTCCGGTTCATTAAAGGAGCGATTTGAGCAACAGAAAGACGAAGATTCACCGAGACTAAAACAAGAGAGAACCCAGTCCTGGTTTAGTCCTGGTTTAGTCCTGATTTCAGTCCTGGTTTAGTCCTGGTTCAGTCCTGGTTTAGTCCTGGTTTAGTCCTGGTTCAATCCTGGTTCAGTCCCTGGTTCAGTCCTGGTTCAGTCCTGGTTCAGTACTGGTTCAGTCCTGCTTTAGTCCTGCTTTAGTCCTGCTTTAGTCCTGGTTCAGTCCTGGTTCAGTCCTGCTCTAGTCCTGGTTCAGTCCTGGTTCAATCCTGGTTC
>JAVJIX010000373.1:5000-7500 GCA_036785185.1 Paratrypauchen microcephalus
TACAGGTCACATGACACATACATACAGGTCACATGACACACACATACAGGTCACATGACACATACAGGTCACATGACACATACACGGGTCACATGACACATACACAGGTCACATGACACATACACAGGTCACATGACACACACATACAGGTCACATGACACACATACAGGTCACATGACACACACATACAGGTCACATGACACACACACAGGTCACATGACACACACACAGGTCACATGACACATACACAGGTCACATGACACACACATACAGGTCACATGACACACACACAGGTCACATGACACACACACACATACAGGTCACATGACACATACACAGGTCACATGACACATACACAGGTCACATGACACATACAGGTCACATGACACACACATACAGGTCACATGACACATACAGGTCACATGACACACATACAGGTCACATGACACATACAGGTCACATGACACACATACAGGTCACATGACACACACATACAGGTCACATGACACACAGGTCACATGACATACACAGGTCACATGACACATACACAGGTCACATGACACATACACAGGTCACATGACACATACACAGGTCACATGACACACACATACAGGTCACATGACACACACATACAGGTCACATGACACATACAGGTCACATGACACATACACAGGTCACATGACACATACACAGGTCACATGACACACATACAGGTCACATGACACACACAGGTCACATGACACATACAGGTCACATGACACACACACAGGTCATATGACACACACACAGGTCACATGACACACACAGGTCACATGACACATACAGGTCACATGACACATACACAGGTCATATGACACATACACAGGTCACATGACACACAGGTCACATGACACAGACACAGGTCACATGACACACACACACACACACACACACAGGTCACATGACACACATACAGGTCACATGACACATACACAGGTCACATGACACACACACAGGTCACATGACACACACACACAGGTCACATGGCACACATACAGGTCACATGACACACATACAGGTCACATGACACACACACACAGGTCACATGACACACAGGTCACATGACACACACACAGGTCACATGACACACAGGTCACATGACACACACACAGGTCACATGACACACACACACAGGTCACATGACACACACACACAGGTCACATGACACATACACAGGTCACATGACACACACACAGGTCACATGACACACATACAGGTCACATGACACACACATACAGGTCACATGACACACATACAGGTCACATGACACACACATACAGGTCACATGACAAACACATACACAGGTCACATGACATACACATACAGGTCACATGACACATACACAGGTCACATGACACACACATACAGGTGACATGACACATACAGGTCACATGACACACACATGACACACACATACAGGTCACATGACACACACATGACACACACATACAGGTCACATGACACACACATACAGGTCACATGACACACACACATACAGGTCACATGACACACATATACAGGTCACATGACACACATACAGGTCACATGACACACACATACAGGTCACATGACACACACATACAGGTCACATGACACATACACAGGTCACATGACACATACACAGGTCACATGACACATACACAGGTCACATGACACATACACAGGTCACATGACACACACATACAGGTCACATGACACACATACAGGTCACATGACACACATACAGGTCACATGACACACATACAGGTCACATGGCACATACACAGGTCACATGACACATACACAGGTCACATGACACACACATACAGGTCACATGACACATACACAGGTCACATGACACAGGTCACATGACACATACACAGGTCACATGACACATGCACAGGTCACATGACACACACATACAGGTCACATGACACATACACAGGTCACATGACATACACAGGTCACATGACACACACATACAGGTCACATGACACATACAGGTCACATGACATACACAGGTCACATGACACACACATACAGGTCACATGACACATACAGGTCACATGACATACACAGGTCACATGACACACACATACAGGTCACATGACACATACAGGTCACATGACATACACAGGTCACATGACACACATACAGGTCACATGACACATACAGGTCACATAACACACAGGTCACATGACATACACAGGTCACATGACACACATACAGGTCACATGACACATACAGGTCACATGACATACACAGGTCACATGACACACATACAGGTCACATGACACACATACAGGTCACATGACACACATACAGGTCACATGACACACAGGTCACATGGCACATACACAGGTCACATGACACATACAGGTCACATGACACACAGGTCTAAACCAGGTCTAAAACAGGTCTAAGGTGCGGTTCAAAGGACAGAAGAAGAAGAAGAAGAAGATCCTGTTGGATTGTGTAGTTT
>JAVJIX010000373.1:12500-17500 GCA_036785185.1 Paratrypauchen microcephalus
GGGAGGAGCTCGGAGTAGAGCCGCTGCTCCTCCACGTTGAGAGGAGCAGCTGAGGTGGCTCGGGCGTCTGTTCTGGACGCCTCCTGGACTCCTCCCTCAGGAGGTGTTCCGGGCATGTCCCACCGGGAGGAGGCCCCGGGGAAGACCCAGGACGCGCTGGAGGGACTATGTCTCCCGGCTGGCCTGGGAACACCTTGGGGTCCCCCCGGAGGAGCTGGAGGAAGTGTCTGGGGTGAAGGAAGTCTGGGAGTCCCTGCTTAGACTGTTGTCCCGGCGACCCGGCCCCAGATAAGAGGAAGAAAATGGATGGATGGAGAAACAAGTTCAACACATATTTTTTCCACAGGAAAAGAAACCAAACAGTCCATGTTTTACATCCACCTGTGGGTTTGTATCACAAACAGAAGTGTGTCATTCCAAAAGATCTGAGTAAATGAACAATCCACATATCCTGTGTTCTTGAATAATAACTGAGCCTGACTGACCCATGTTTCCCAGAACCACCAGAACCTCTCCAGAACTTTACGCGCTCCAAACGTTCCGCCACACCGTGCGCAGTGACCCGCGTGTCCACGAGATGTCGGCGTTGCTCCGGAGCTTCACCTCCGCGGTGCGTAACGACGAGAGGCGGGATTTCCTCTCTCCTCCTCCGGCTGCATCCTCCAGCTCCGCGCCGCTGATGTGGACGTGCACCTGCGATCCAGAACACGGGCCAGAACACAGCGGGGAGCAGCGCAGAGAGCCGGGGACACAGCAGAGACACGCCCGGGGAGGAGCGCAGAGAGCCGGGGACACAGCAGAGACACGCCCGGGGAGGAGCGCAGAGAGCCGGGGACACAGCAGAGACACGCCCGGGGAGGAGCGCAGAGAGCCGGGGACACAGCAGAGACACGCACCCGGGGAGGAGCGCAGAGAGCCGGGGACACAGCAGAGACACGCCCGGGGAGCAGCGCAGAGAGCCGGGGACACAGCAGAGACACGCACCCGGGGAGGAGCGCAGAGAGCCGGGGACACAGCAGAGACACGCCCGGGGAGGAGCGCAGAGAGCCGGGCAGAGGACACAGACCCACCCCGGGAGGAGGAGGATGCGCGGAGGGTCGGAGCAGCAGTGAGGCAGCATCTTTACCGTGACACAGCGGAATCCACGCGAGGTGAGGACGTGAACACTCCACACTCACACTCATGTCTGTGCCGGATCCCCTGGACACATGTGGACACATGTGGACACATGTGGACACATGTGGACACATGTGGACACATGTGGACACATGTGGACACATGTGGACACATGTGGACACATGTGTCCAGCTGTGACATGCTAGCTGACTGCACTGAGGTGACTATGGCAGGGCATCCTTGTTACAAACGTGCAAAACTGTTTTATGGAAGATTCCCAAACACCTGCTTTAGTCCTGGTCACATCTACGTCACAGTGTGGTCGTTCTTAAATGAATTCAGTGTGTAACTTTATGGAAATATAACATTAAAGATATACTGCGGGACATTCTCCGTACAGATATGTACATTTTATGACACACTGGAGGATTATAGCCAAAGGAACAACATTTCCATGGAAACAAGCAGGAGCAGGACAAATACGAGTGAGGTTTGTGGAGAAGAGAGCCTGCTCAGAGCTTCAGTGCAGTAAACAATAAAACAACACGGTTTTATTTGACCCTAAACACTTCATGTGTCTCCACGTACGAGGGAAACGTGTCCGGACCGAAAACAGGTTTTACTGAGAACACTTCTGGTGTGGATCGTTACAAAATCACTGAATCACTGTTTTTACTTTATAATTTGCAGCAGCATGAGCGTCACATGACTCTGATCTGAAGGTCCCTCCCTAAACCCCAGAGTTGGTGCTAGTGCAGCCTCTGCAGCTCAGGAGGGGATTCTGGAGGTTCTGAGACAAACCTGAGGCTTGTTCTCTCCCTGCAGGTTCAGGCTCAGCTGTCGAACAGTTTTAAAAACTTTAAAAGTGCAGGATACAGACAGCTTCTTTAAAGGTGGATTATCTGGAGCCTTTTACTTGGGCCGTGCTCCTGATTTAGGTTTCACTTTCTCTGAAAATATTTTTTAAAAGTGTAGCTCAGACTAACACAGTATCACAAACTACACAACTACAGCCCTATGAAGCCCGTCTGAAACCCCATCTGAAGCCCGTCTGAAGCCTGTCTTAAACCTGTCTGAAGTCCGTCTGAAGCCTCTCTGAAGCCTGTATTTGTGTGACAGGGCTGAACCGTTTGTGGAAAATCACATTCCTTTTGTGATTTTGAACATTGTGATGGTTTAAATTTTGGGTTTCTGTTCAGACGAAGTGACAAACCTGAACGTGTTTGTGAAGCTCTGACCCACGGCCGTGAGAAGCAGGAGAGTTTTTGGTTTGTGGAGGAGTTTGATGTTTGTGTTTTCTTCTGCAGTGAACATGTCGGACAAAAGTGACCTGAAGGCGGAGCTGGAGAGGAAGAAGCAGCGTCTGGCCCAGATCCGCGAGGAGAAGAAGAGGAAGGAGGAGGAGAGGAAGAAGAAGGAGTCGAGGAAGGTCAGGACCTAACACCACCTGCCCCGACACCTGCCCCGACACCTGCCCTGACACCTGCCCTTTCACCTGTCCCGACACCTGCCCTGACACCTGCCCTTTCACCTGCCCTGACACCCGCCCTGACACCTGCCCTCACACCTGCCCTTTCACCTGCCCTGACACCCGCCCTGACACCTGCCCTCACACCTGCCCTGACACCTGCCCTGACACCTGCCCTGACACCTGCCCTACCCATTTTCACAGATTCACTTTTCAGGTAGAGGGTCCACCACCTGCTTCACTGCATGTTGTTTTTTTCCTGAAATGTTCCACAGTGTTGCATTTAATAACTATCTCCATGGAAACACACAGGCCTCATCACCAGGCCAAGTTACAGTTCAGATCTGTGAAATAGTGCATGTTTTTATGGTAGTTTAGAGAAATAAAAACACCCGTAATTGCTTAAATACAAGATATATCAGTTTAATGCCATACTGTGGAACTTTGATAACAATAAGCAAAAACATCTCCATGGAGACCAGCAGACGGCGGACCCTCCACCAGAAGAGTGGACCTTAAAATATAAATGTTTAAGTCTTTTCTTCTGACACGAATCACGGCTTTGTGACGGAACGATGTGACCACTCCGTTCAGCTCCTGTGGGTCGATCTTCGTTTCTTCTGACGAATAAGACGTGGAAGACGTTTCTGCGGGTTTTGTTTCCAGAGATATTAAGGTTATCTTTGTAAAATTAACCTGCTCTAGCCACGCCGCTCTGATTGGTCAGAACTGATCACATGATGCACGGTCCGGACTGGTCTGTACGTAGGAAATAAGAGGAAAAACTGGAAGAATGTTCAGGGAGGACACCAGCCGGTCTTTGGTTCATCGTCCGCATCCTCTACTTCCGTCATTACTGTGGGGCGGCAGTAGCTCAGCTGGTAAAGCGTTTGACCACTGACCCGTTGGCAACAGGTTGGCGGTACGATTCCAGCCCCCACAGATGAATGCTGCAGTTGTGTCCTTGGGCAAGACACTTAACCCACCTCGGCCCCAGTGTCTGCGTACACTGGTGTGTGAACGGGTGTGTGGTTCCTTGTTGTAAAGCGCTTTGGGTGCCTCAAAGGTGGAAAAGCGCTATTTATCATTTACCATTACGAACCGAACATTTAAACTGTATCAAAAGGAGAAATTCAGTTTGTCGACTGGACAAAAGTTTATTTGGTGGAATCCGTTTCTTCTGCTTCTTCAGTTCTGGTCAGACGCTGGTGGACACTGTCTTTTTAGGTGGAGATGTACGGCAGACTGAGGATGGCTCGGGTTTTGTCCTTTGGGTGGACCAGTTTTTGTCTTAAAGTGTTTGTGGGTTTGAAAAAAACTGGGATTTCATATTGTCTTAAAATCCTCTGTAGTTTTTCCGAAACGCCGGCCAGGTACGGAATAGTTCCACCCTTTCCTCCTGGGTTCTGATTCTCTGTTGTCTTGTTTCTTGTCCTTGTCTCTCTTGGTTTTGTTGACAGCCCATTTAGGATATCCACAAACAGAGAGGGCTTCCTCCACATGTTGTTCTTCTTTCTCCTTACCCTCTGTGCTTGTGGGAACCACTTGGGCCCTGTGTTGTAATGTCCGAATAACTCCCAGTTTGTGCTGCAGTGGGTGGTGTGAATCAAAAAGCAGGTATTGGTCTGTGTGTGTGGGCTTCCTGAAGACTTCTACTTGGAGTCCCCGGTCTCCTCCTATCGTTACTGCACAATCTAAGAATGCCAAAGTGTTATCCTTGGCATCTTCACGGGTGAATTTGATGTTCGGATCTACAGAATTGATATGTGCATATGAGCAAGGCTCCAAATCTTTAATTTTGATTTTTGAGAAATTATCGTCGACATAACAATACCAGTGTGTGGGAGGAGTGCCTGGATATGAGGCCAAGGTTCTGTTCAAATTGTTCCATGTACAAGCTAGCCATGATAGGGGAGACCGGTGAGCCCATCGCACAGACGTGGATTTGCCTGTAGAAGTTCCCTCTGAACTGGAAATAGGTGGTATTTAAACAAATTTCCAGCAGTTGGCAGATTTGGTCAGGTGAAAGTTTGGTTCTCTCTTTCTTGCTGCCTCCACTGCTACCGATGAAAAGAGAGGTCACATCGAAGGAAACCATCGTCTCATCCTGGTCAAACTGGAGAAACTTGACTTTGTTCACAAATTCGGCTGTGTTCTTGATGTGGTGCTCTGTGTTCCCCACCAGAGGAGCCAGGATGGTTTTTAGGTGTTTGGCCACAATGGGTCTGAGTGGTACTTCTTGTTTGTGAATCTTAGGGAGGCCATAGATGCACGGGATAGCATCACCAGGGTACAATCTGTAATACAGCTGTCGATCAATGACTTCTTCTTTCCTCAACTTCTGCAAGCAATCAATGATCTTCTTTTTGTACCCATTGGTGGGGTCCCGTTTCAGTATTTCGTATGTTGTCGTGTC
>JAVJIX010000373.1:22500-30000 GCA_036785185.1 Paratrypauchen microcephalus
ACACACATATGCACACATACACACATATACACATATATACACACATATACACACATACACACATATATACACACATATACACATATATACACATATATACGCACATATATGCATATATACACACATATACACATATATACACATATACACATATACACATATATACACACATATACACATATACACACATACACATATACACACATATACACATACACACACATACATATACATATACACACATATACACACATACACATACACACATATACACATATATACATACACATACACATATACACATATATACACATATATACACACATATACACATATATACACACACACACACATATACACATATATACACACACATATACACATATACACATATATACACATATATACACACATATACACATATATACACACATATACGCATATATACACACATATACACACATATACACATATATACACATATATACACATATACACATATATACACACATATACACATATACACACATACACATATACACACATATACACATACACACACATACATATACACATATATACACATATATACATATATACACATATACACATATATACACACATATACACACATATACACACATATACACAGATACACATACACACATATACACATATATACACATATATACATATATACACACATACACATATATACACATATACACATATATACACATATACACATATATACACATATACATATATAGACATATACACACATATACACATATATACACATATACCCATATACACATATACATACACACATATACACATATACACACATACACACATATACACACATATACACATATACACATATACACATATATACACATATATAAACACATATACACACAGATATAAACACATATACACACATATATAAACACATATATACACATATATACACATATACACACATATACACACATATGCACACATATATAAACACATATGCACACATATATAAACACATATACACATACACACATATATACACACATATACACATACACACATACACACACATACACATATATACACATACACATATATACACACATACACACATATATACACACATATACACATATATACACACACATACACACATACACACATATACACACATATACACACATATACACATACACATACACACATATACACATATATACACATACATACATATACACACACACATACACACACACACACACACACACTTCATTATAAACAGTTAGTGGTCCTCAGTTCTGTGTTCAGAGCGTCCTCATTACTCACCACGATGAGTTTTAAGTACTTTTCACAAGAGAGACCAGAGCGGAGTTTTGTTGCCACGGTAACGCTAATAACAAGTAGCATGCCAACACACCCTTCCAGATAATGAAGTGCTTTTAACAGGCTCTATTCACGCCAACGTCACAAACCAGGAAGATGTTTGCAAACCTGTGATGAGACTTCGGTGTATTTTCCGACTCTGGACCTGCCGACCGACTGATCAAATCCACTGAAGTAAACGATCAGCGGTAAAGTGAAGACTGCAGACCGATGTGCCGTTTTGAATCATCTCGTCTCTTCTAATCGTACAGACCCAGTGCGCTCGGAGTTGTGCGTCAGTGGAGAAATGATGAAAACTGAGGGACAGTTGGAGTTGTGGACATAACATAACGGAACGCCACAATGACGTGGAGATGAAGAAAACTGGGACATTTTCTCATTTTGTCAGACTTACTACCGCAAAAAAATGCTCTCCGGAAGTCTCATTACAGGTTTCCAAACGTCCCCCTGGTTTGTGACGTAAGTGTGAACCGAGCCTGTGATTCTAGTGAAGGTGTGTGGAGTTTAAAAACACAGTGGAGCACGTACTGTATTAGCACATGACATCACAAAGTGGAACACAGTGTTTTCAACTAAATCTGTAGTGTGTTTTGTGAATAGTGTAACCTTTGCTGTGTGTCCAGTGCCCACGCCCATGTCTCCGTCCAAGTCTCTGAGCACGCCCAGTGACACAGGAAGTCAGGACTCCGCAGAGGGCGGCGCCGCGGGGAGGTGAGGCCACGCCCACTCGTCATCCCAGCAGTCACATGACCTTATCCGCTCGCACAGGCCAGAGCTGCAGATACGAGGGAGAAACGGGATGTTCACGCCATCCCTACAGGGGGCGCTGTGTCCGCACGTCCACGCATGTCCATGCCATCCCTACAGGGGGCGCTATGTCCGCATGTCCATGCCATCCCTACAGGGGGCGCTGTGTCCGCACGTCCACGCATGTCCATGGCATCCCTACAGGGGGCGCTATGTCCGCATGTCCATGCCATCCCTACAGGGGGCGCTGTGTCCGCACGTCCACACATGTCCACGCCATCCCTACAGGGGGCGCTGTGTCCGCACGTCCACACATGTCCACGCCATCCCTACAGGGGGCGCTGTGTCCGCACGTCCACACATGTCCACGCCATCCCTACAGGGGGCGCTGTGTCCGCACGTCCACACATGTCCACGCCATCCCTACAGGGGGCGCTGTGTCCGCACGTCCACGCATGTCCATGGCATCCCTACAGGGGGCGCTGTGTCCGCACGTCCACACATGTCCACGCCATCCCTACAGGGGGCGCTGTGTCCGCACGTCCACACATGTCCACGCCATCCCTACAGGGGGCGCTGTGTCCGCACGTCCACGCATGTCCACGCCATCCCTACAGGGGGCGCTGTTTAGGTCGCACACCTTTTTTAGTCCTGTCCAAATGTCCAATTGGTGAACTCAAAATTTCCAAGACATTTATTGTAAACACATTAATTGTGTTACATCATAGACCTTTTTCACACCGCGCTGTAGAGTTTGAAGAACGTCTGGATAATGGTTTTCAAAATGTCTGGAAATGTCAGGCGTTTTCTCTACGGATGCACCGACGTGAAAATTTTAGCCAATACCGATATCCAATATTAATGTTGCTGTTATCTGCCGATACCGATATTTATTTATTTTTCATTCTGAGAAAACATTTCAAAATGTGTTTTGACTCCTGATTTTTTTTTTTTTTTTCAATTAAATTTTTTTTTATAGTGTAACATTGTGTTCTCCGTCCTGATTGGCTAAGGGACTTTGCCGATTGATGTTATAGATGGGGGACCTAGACCAGGTCTAAACCTGGACTAAACCAGGTCTAGACCAGGTCTAAACCAGGATTAAACCACGGCGTGCGGCTCTTTGCCTGGTTTCGTGCGGCTCTTGCGTTCGTTCATGTCGAGGTTTGATGTGCTCGGACTGCTCCTCCTCCTCAGGACCGTGGACGTGGTCCTGAGGAGGAGGCGCAGTTTGGACACGGGTCTCGTGCTCGCAGCCCCGGGTCTCGCGCCGGTCATGCTGCGCTATCACCCCCCCCACACACACACACGCTTCACTATTAAAACATTTTGTTGAAAATCTACGAAAGTTTGAGTGTTTAAACGAGAGAGAAATGTGAGAAAAGGTTAATTGGAGGTTTTACTGTCCTGACAAATATTGGTCGGTAATATCGGCCCACTTTTACACATCGGGCCGATACCGATATGTTAAAATGTAGCAATATCAGCCGATACCGATGTTAATGCCGATATATCGTGCATCCCGAGTTTTCTCCACCAGCTTCATAAAACTGCTCCATCACCAAATCTCCAACCAACAAGGTCCACAAAGGATAAATGACTTTAGATTCAGGAGCTGGACCACACCTCGACCTCCTCCAACCGACCACAGCTCCTCTCCACCACGCCTCGACCTCCTCCAACCGACCACAGCTCCTCTCCACCACGCCTCGACCTCCTCCAACCGACCACAGCTCCTCTCCACCACACCTGAACCTCCTCCAACCGACCACAGCTCCTCTCCACCACACCTCGACCTCCTCCAACCGACCACAGCTCCTCTCCACCACACCTCGACCTCCTCCAACCGACCACAGCTCCTCTCCACCACGCCTGAACCTCCTCCAGCCGACCACAGCTCCTCTCCACCACGCCTGAACCTCCTCCAGCCGACCACAGCTCCTCTCCACCACGCCTCGACCTCCACCAGCCAACCACAGCTCCTCTCCACCACACCTCGACCTCCACCAGCCGACCACAGCTCCTCTCCACCACGCCTCGACCTCCTCCAGCTGACCACAGCTCCTCTCCACCACGCCTGAACCTCCTCCAGCCGACCACAGCTCCTCTCCACTACGCCTCGACCTCCTCCAGCCGACCACAGCTCCTCTCCACCACGCCTCGACCTCCACCAGCCAACCACAGCTCCTCTCCACCACGCCTGAACCTCCTCCAGCCGACCACAGCTCCTCTCCACCATGCCTGAACCTCCTCCAGCCGACCACAGCTCCTCTCCACCACACCTCGACCTCCTCCAGCCGACCACAGCTCCTCTCCACCACGCCTCAACCTCCTCCAGCCGACCACAGCTCCTCTCCACCACGCCTCAACCTCCCCCAGCCGACCACAGCTCCTCTCCACCACGCCTCAATCTCCTCCAGCCAACCACAGCTCCTCTCCACCACACCTCGACCTCCACCAGCCAACCACAGCTCCTCTCCACCACACCTCGACCTCCTCCAGCCAACCACAGCTCCTCTCCACCACGCCTGAACCTCCTCCAGCCAACCACAGCTCCTCTCCACCACGCCTGAACCTCCACCAGCTGACCGCAGCTCCTCTCCACCACACCTCGACCTCCTCCAGCCAACCACAGCTCCTCTCCACCACGCCTGAACCTCCTCCAGCCAACCACCGCTCCTCTCCACCACACCTCAACCTCCTCCAGCCAACCACAGCTCCTCTCCACCACGCCTCGACCTCCTCCAGCTGACCACCGCTCCTCTCCACCACGCCTCGACCTCCTCCAGCCGATCACAGCTCATCCTGACCACGCCTTCAATTACCCAGAAGTCCCATCTATACGGCCGATCCCGACAACACCGTCCACATCAGCTCTCTTGTCCATCCTTCAGCCTGAAGACTTCATCCTTAAAAGTCGTGGCGTGGTCCTCGCTAATGAAACATTCTTCATGAGGAATTTATCCACAACAATCAAGGGAAGAAAGAGAAAAGCTTAAAGAACAAGGACGAGCGTCAGAAAACTACTGAGAAAAACTAAACTAAAAAACTAGTTGTGGTCTTAGAGATGTTGAGCATTTGATAATATCGACATCATGAAACCGATTTTTCATTTTAATTCTAGAATCAGTCTGAGTGAACAAGTTCCTTCTGGCCGCTGCTGTAACGTTAGAAAAACTACAGGATCCGGTTTTCTTCCCTTGATCGTTGTGGATAAATGTTTCTCCTTTGTGGACCTTGTTGGTTGGAGATCTGGTGATGGAGCAGATTTATGAAGCTTTTGCCACAGAAAACCATTACCAGAAGTTCTGGTAGGGTAAGGTTCTGGTTCATTTTCAGTATTGTGTTTTCTGTCTTCTGCATCTGCGTCCGTGTGTCTGTGTATTTGTGTATATTTGTGTATATTTGTGTGTATTTGTGTATATTTGTGTATATTTGTATGTATTTGTGTATATTTGTATATATTTGTGTGTATTTGTGTATATTTGTGTATATTTGTATGTATTTGTGTGTATATTTGTGTATATTTGTATATATTTGTGTATATTTGTATATATTTGTGTGTATTTGTGTATATTTGTATGTATTTGTGTGTATATTTGTGTATATTTTTATGTATTTGTATATATTTGTGTATATTTGTATATATTTGTATGTATTTGTATGTATATTTGTGTATATTTGTATGTATTTGTGTATATTTGTGTATATTTGTATATATTTGTGTATATTTGTATGTATTTGTGTATATTTGTATGTATTTGTGTATTTGTGATTCTTTCCCTGTATAATGTGCCTGTGCTCTCTCGCCCCCTCTGCTGGTGTGTTCAGGACACTGCAGTGGGACACAGACCCCTCAGTCCTGCAGCTGCACGCCGACTCCGAGCTCGGGTACTCCTCCTCCTGCTGCTCCTCCTGCTCCTCCTCCTGCTGCTGCTCCTGCTGCTGCTCCTGCTGCTCCTCCTCCTCCTCCTGCTGCTGCTCCTGCTGCTCCTGCTCCTCCTGCTGCTGCTCCTTCTCCTGCTCCTCCTGCTCCTCCTGCTGCTCCTGCTCCTCCTGCTGCTCCTCCTCCTGCTGCTCCTCCTCCTGCTGCTACTGCTCCTCCTCCTCCTGCTGCTCCTTCTCCTGCTCCTCCTGCTCCTCCTGCTGCTCCTGTTCCTCCTGCTGCTCCTCCTCCTGCTCCTCCTGCTGCTCCTGCTCCTCCTGCTGCTCCTGCTCCTCCTCCTGCTGCTCCTCCTTCTACTCCTTCTCATCACATACGCTTTTGAATACTTTTACAGAATGTGTACAGATACAGACACTACTACTACTACTACTACTACTACTACTGTAGTAGCAGTAGCAGTAGTAGTAACAGTAGTAGTAGCAGTAGTAGTAGCAGCAGCAGCAGCAGCAGTAGCAGCAGCAGCAGTTGTTGTAGCAGCAGCAGTAGTAGTAGCAGTAGCAGCAGCAGCTGCTGTTGCAGTAAGCAGTAGCAGTGGTTGGTGCTGCTGTTGGTGCAGCAGCAGCAATGGCGGTGCAGCAGCAGCAGCAGTGCAGTAGTAGTGGTAGTGTTAGCAGTTGGTATGGCAGCGTGGTAGTGCAGTGGTAGCAGTAGTGGCGGTTGGTGGTGCAGTGGTGCAGTGGTGGTAGCAGCAGCAGTGTGGTAGTGGTGGTAGTTGGCGGTGGCAGTAGTGGTGGTGGTGTTAGTGGTGGTGGTAGCGGTAGTGGCAGTGGTAGCGGTGGTGGTGGCGGTAGTGGTAGTGGTGTGGTTAGGTGGTGGTAGTGGCGGTGGTGGCGGTGGTGGCGGTAGTTGGTTGTTGTGGTATATGGTGGTGGTGGTGGTGGTGGCGGTGGTGGTGGCGGTGGTATTGTGGTGGTGGCGGTGGTGGTGGTGGTGGCGGTGGTGGTATTAAGGTGGTGGTGGCTAGAGGCGGTGGTGGTATTGTATATGGTGGTGGTGGTGGCGGTGGTGGTCGGTGGTATACGGTGGTAGTGGCGGTGGTATGGTGGTGGTGGTGGTGTGGTAGCGGTGAGTTGGCGGTGGTGGTGGTATGGTGGCGGTGGCGGTGGTGGTGGCGGTGGTGGTGGTGGTAGCGGTGGTGGTGGTGGTGGTGGTGGTCAGTTGGTGGTGGCGGTGGTAAAGCAGTGGTGGTGGCGGTGGTGGTGGTGGTGGTGGTGGTTGGCGGTGGTTGTGGTGGTGGCATGGTGGTGGTTGTGGTAGTGGTGGTGGCGGTGGTGGTGGTGGTGTTAGTGGTGGTGGCGGTGGTGGTGGTAGCGGTGGCGGTGGTGGTGGCGGTGGTGGCGGTGGTGGCGGTGGTGGTGGCGGTGGTGGTGGTGGTGGCGGTGGTGGTGGTGGTACGGTCG
>JAVJIX010000373.1:32500-47500 GCA_036785185.1 Paratrypauchen microcephalus
ACCCACCTCCACCCACCAGCACCCACCAGCACCCAGCTCCATGAAGGTACTCCACCCACCTACACCCACCAGCACCCACCTACACCCATCTACACCCACCAGCACCCAGCTCCATGAAGGTACTCCACCCACCTCCACCCACCAGCACCCACCAGCACCCAGCTCCATGAAGGTACTCCACCCACCTACACCCACCAGCACCCACCTACACCCATCTACACCCACCAGCACCCAGCTTCATGAAGGTACTCCACCCACCTACACCCACCTACACCCACCTACACCCACCAGCACCCAGCTCCATGAAGGTACTCCACCCACCTACACCCACCTACACCCACCTACACCCACCAGCACCCAGCTCCATGAAGGTACTCCACCCACCAGCACCCACCAGCACCCAGCTCCATGAAGGTACTCCACCCACCTACACCCACCAGCACCCACCTACACCCACCTACACCCATCTACACCCACCTACACCCACCTACACTCACCTACACCCATCTACACCCACCAGCACCCACCTACACCCACCTACACCCACCAGCACCCAGCTCCATGAAGGTACTACACCCACCTACACCCATTTACACCCACCTACACCCACCAGCACCCAGCTCCATGAAGGTACTACACCCACCTACACCCACCTACACCAACCAGCACCCACCTACACCCACTTACACCCACCAGCACCCAGCTCCATGAAGGTACTCCACCCACCTACACCCATCTACACCCACCAGCACCCAGCTCCATGAAGGTACTCCACCCACCTCCACCCACCTCCACCCACCTCCACCCACCTCCACCCACCTCCACCCACCAGCACCCAGCTCCATGAAGGTACTCCACCCACCTACACCCACCTACACCCACCTACACCCACCAGCACCCAGCTCCATGAAGGTACTCCACCCACCTACACCCACCTACACCCACCTACACCCACCAGCACCCAGCTCCATGAAGGTACTCCACCCACCTACACCCACCTACACCCACCTACACCCACCAGCACCCAGCTCCATGAAGGTACTCCACCCACCTACACCCACCTACACCCACCTACACCCACCAGCACCCAGCTCCATGAAGGTACTCCACCCACCTCCACCCACCAGCACCCACCAGCACCCAGCTCCATGAAGGTACTCCACCCACCTACACCCACCAGCACCCACCTACACCCATCTACACCCACCAGCACCCAGCTCCATGAAGGTACTCCACCCACCTCCACCCACCAGCACCCACCAGCACCCAGCTCCATGAAGGTACTCCACCCACCTACACCCACCTACACCCACCTACACCCACCAGCACCCAGCTCCATGAAGGTACTCCACCCACCTACACCCACCTACACCCACCTACACCCACCAGCACCCAGCTCCATGAAGGTACTCCACCCACCTCCACCCACCTACACCCACCAGCACCCAGCTCCATGAAGGTACTCCACCCACCTACACCCACCAGCACCCACCTACACCCATCTACACCCACCAGCACCCAGCTCCATGAAGGTACTCCACCCACCTACACCCATCTACACCCACCAGCACCCAGCTCCATGAAGGTACTCCACCCACCTACACCCACCTCCACCCACCTCCACCCACCAGCACCCAGCTCCATGAAGGTACTCCACCCACCTACACCCACCTACACCCACCTACACCCACCAGCACCCAGCTCCATGAAGGTACTCCACCCACCTCCACCCACCAGCACCCACCAGCACCCAGCTCCATGAAGGTACTCCACCCACCTACACCCACCAGCACCCACCTACACCCATCTACACCCACCAGCACCCAGCTCCATGAAGGTACTCCACCCACCTCCACCCACCAGCACCCACCAGCACCCAGCTCCATGAAGGTACTCCACCCACCTACACCCACCAGCACCCACCTACACCCATCTACACCCACCAGCACCCAGCTCCATGAAGGTACTACACCCACCTACACCCATTTACACCCACCTACACCCACCAGCACCCAGCTCCATGAAGGTACTACACCCACCTACACCCACCTACACCAACCATCACCCACCTACACCCACTTACACCCACCAGCACCAGCTCCATGAAGGTACTCCACCCACCTACACCCATCTACACCCACCAGCACCCAGCTCCATGAGGGTACTCCACCCACCTACACCCACCTCCACCCACCTCCACCCACCAGCACCCAGCTCCATGAAGGTACTCCACCCACCTACACCCACCTACACCCACCTACACCCACCAGCACCCAGCTCCATGAAGGTACTCCACCCACCTACACCCACCTACACCCACCTACACCCACCAGCACCCAGCTCCATGAAGGTACTCCACCCACCTACACCCACCTACACCCACCTACACCCACCAGCACCCAGCTCCATGAAGGTACTCCACCCACCTCCACCCACCAGCACCCACCAGCACCCAGCTCCATGAAGGTACTCCACCCACCTACACCCACCAGCACCCACCTACACCCATCTACACCCACCAGCACCCAGCTCCATGAAGGTACTCCACCCACCTCCACCCACCAGCACCCACCAGCACCCAGCTCCATGAAGGTACTCCACCCACCTACACCCACCAGCACCCACCTACACCCATCTACACCCACCAGCACCCAGCTCCATGAAGGTACTCCACCCACCTCCACCCACCAGCACCCACCAGCACCCAGCTCCATGAAGGTACTCCACCCACCTACACCCACCAGCACCCACCTACACCCATCTACACCCACCAGCACCCAGCTCCATGAAGGTACTCCACCCACCTCCACCCACCAGCACCCACCAGCACCCAGCTCCATGAAGGTACTCCACCCACCTACACCCACCAGCACCCACCTACACCCATCTACACCCACCAGCACCCAGCTCCATGAAGGTACTCCACCCACCTACACCCACCAGCACCCACCTACACCCATCTACACCCACCAGCAGCCACCAGCACCCAGCTCCATGAAGGTACTCCACCCACCTACACCCACCTACACCCACCTACACCCACCAGCACCCAGCTCCATGAAGGTACTCCACCCACCTCCACCCACCAGCACCCACCAGCACCCAGCTCCATGAAGGTACTCCACCCACCTACACCCACCAGCACCCACCTACACCCATCTACACCCACCAGCACCCAGCTCCATGAAGGTACTCCACCCACCTCCACCCACCAGCACCCACCAGCACCCAGCTCCATGAAGGTACTCCACCCACCTACACCCACCAGCACCCACCTACACCCATCTACACCCACCAGCACCCAGCTCCATGAAGGTACTCCACCCACCTACACCCACCTACACCCACCTACACCCACCAGCACCCAGCTCCATGAAGGTACTCCACCCACCTACACCCACCTACACCCACCTACACCCACCAGCACCCAGCTCCATGAAGGTACTCCACCCACCTACACCCACCTACACCCACCTACACCCACCAGCACCCAGCTCCATGAAGGTACTCCACCCACCTACACCCACCTACACCCACCTACACCCACCAGCACCCAGCTCCATGAAGGTACTCCACCCACCTACACCCACCTACACCCACCTACACCCACCAGCACCCAGCTCCATGAAGGTACTCCACCCACCTCCACCCACCTACACCCACCAGCACCCAGCTCCATGAAGGTACTCCACCCACCTACACCCACCAGCACCCACCTACACCCATCTACACCCACCAGCACCCAGCTCCATGAAGGTACTCCACCCACCTCCACCCACCAGCACCCACCAGCACCCAGCTCCATGAAGGTACTCCACCCACCTACACCCACCAGCACCCACCTACACCCATCTACACCCACCAGCACCCAGCTCCATGAAGGTACTCCACCCACCTCCACCCACCAGCACCCACCTACACCCATCTACACCCACCAGCACCCAGCTCCATGAAGGTACTCCACCCACCTACACCCACCTACACCCATCTACACCCACCTACACCGACCTACACCCACCTACACTCACCTACACCCATCTACACCCACCAGCACCCACCTACACCCACCTACACCCACCAGCACCCAGCTCCATGAAGGTACTACACCCACCTACACCCATTTACACCCACCTACACCCACCAGCACCCAGCTCCATGAAGGTACTACACCCACCTACACCCACCTACACCCACCAGCACCCACCTACACCCACTTACACCCACCAGCACCCAGCTCCATGAAGGTACTCCACCCACCTACACCCATCTACACCCACCAGCACCCAGCTCCATGAAGGTACTCCACCCACCTACACCCACCTCCACCCACCAGCACCCAGCTCCATGAAGGTACTCCACCCACCTACACCCACCTACACCCACCTACACCCACCAGCACCCAGCTCCATGAAGGTACTCCACCCACCTCCACCCACCAGCACCCACCAGCACCCAGCTCCATGAAGGTACTCCACCCACCTACACCCACCAGCACCCACCTACACCCATCTACACCCACCAGCACCCAGCTCCATGAAGGTACTCCACCCACCTCCACCCACCAGCACCCACCAGCACCCAGCTCCATGAAGGTACTCCACCCACCTACACCCACCAGCACCCACCTACACCCATCTACACCCACCAGCACCCAGCTCCATGAAGGTACTCCACCCACCTACACCCACCAGCACCCACCTACACCCATCTACACCCACCAGCAGCCACCAGCACCCAGCTCCATGAAGGTACTCCACCCACCTACACCCACCTACACCCATCTACACCCACCTACACCGACCTACACCCACCTACACTCACCTACACCCACCTACACCCACCTACACCCATTTACACCCACCTACACCCACCAGCACCCAGCTCCATGAAGGTACTACACCCACCTACACCCACCTACACCCACCAGCACCCACCTACACCCACTTACACCCACCAGCACCCAGCTCCATGAAGGTACTCCACCCACCTACACCCATCTACACCCACCAGCACCCAGCTCCATGAAGGTACTCCACCCACCTACACCCACCTCCACCCACCTCCACCCACCAGCACCCAGCTCCATGAAGGTACTCCACCCACCTACACCCACCTACACCCACCTACACCCACCAGCACCCAGCTCCATGAAGGTACTCCACCCACCTCCACCCACCAGCACCCACCAGCACCCAGCTCCATGAAGGTACTCCACCCACCTACACCCACCTACACCCATCTACACCCACCAGCACCCAGCTCCATGAAGGTACTCCACCCACCTCCACCCACCAGCACCCACCAGCACCCAGCTCCATGAAGGTACTCCACCCACCTACACCCACCAGCACCCACCAGCACCCACCTACACCCACCAGCACCCAGCTCCATGAAGGTACTCCACCCACCTACACCCACCAGCACCCACCTACACCCATCTACACCCACCAGCAGCCACCAGCACCCAGCTCCATGAAGGTACTCCACCCACCTACACCCACCTACACCCATCTACACCCACCTACACCGACCTACACCCACCTACACTCACCTACACCCACCTACACCCACCTACACCCATTTACACCCACCTACACCCACCAGCACCCAGCTCCATGAAGGTACTACACCCACCTATACCCACCTACACCCACCAGCACCCACCTACACCCACTTACACCCACCAGCACCCAGCTCCATGAAGGTACTCCACCCACCTACACCCATCTACACCCACCAGCACCCACCAGCACCCAGCTCCATGAAGGTACTCCACCCACCTACACCCATCTACACCCACCAGCACCCACCAGCACCCAGCTCCATGAAGGTACTCCACCCACCTACACCCACCTACACCCACCAGCACCTAACCTGGGAAATCCCAGGCTGCTTTCGTTCGTTCTGATCTAAAACACAGCCTGGCAACGAGGCTAAGTGAGCTCTCCTGATTCTAGGAGCCAATCAGAGAGCGGGGAGGGGTGGAAAGACGGTGACTCGTACTACGTGACCAACGGAAACTTGTAGTTTGAACTGACATGAGGCTCTGGGCTACGTATACGCCACATGATCGACATTCGTAACGCCCAATAAACGTAAACCACACCTCCACTACGAGATACTCAGGAGGTGCTCCAGACCAGATCTCACTGTGATATGGTCTGGTGTAAACCAGGCAAACCAGCACCCACCTACACCCACCTACACCCACCTACACCCACCTACACCCACCTACACCCACCTACACTCATCTACACTCATCTACACCCATCTACACCTTTTAGATGCTTTGAGGATTTAAACATTTTTAAAAAATTGTGTGTAAATAGAAAATAAACAGAAAAGAATCCTACAAAACCCGTCCGTGTTCTGGCCCGTCAGAACACGGACGGCAGTACCTGGAACGTCGGGCTGGGGAACTGTTTTGCAGCATGAGAGCTTTGGAAGCGTAAGCTGTGTCCCAATTCGAGGGCTGCAGCCTCCACAAGGCTGAAAAAGTCCACGGAGCCGACTCGAGACACACAACACGACAAAACATAAACACAGCATAAAATAATGCATTTCATAAACATTTCATCAAAGGTACATTATATGAGTTCAAATGGATTCCACTTCTCAGGTTTGTTTTCTGAAGAAATGTCGGTTGACTCCTACACTAAATAGTTTGAAGTCTTTGCAGTTTTATCTCAGTGTGAAGTTTGTTCCGTTCTGAGATCGTTTTAACAGAAAATGCAGATTGTCCCAGTGATGTTTTACGTTTGGGTTTTGTACATTGGCCTCTGACCTCTGACCTGGGGGTCCGGACCCTTTGGTCAGTGTAACACAACAGACACTGTACGTCATATAACTTAAGTGCATCAATCATACGTTATTATCAGGCAAGTAAATTAACTTTACAAATAAATATAAGATTATAAGAAGTGTTTCATTTCATATTCTTAATTCAGGCCACGAGGGACCAGCGTTTTGAAGAAATAAATATAAAAACTTCCTTCACATTGTCAGTGAACGAGTGTGTCAGGTGGAAGTGTCTCCCTGGACTTCAGATCTGCACAAACATGTTCTGAAATGTGATTCCTGTTTGAGTTTGTCAGGTCACATTTCAGAGTTTTTGTCGATTGAACAGAATCCTTTTATTAAAATATAAACTGCTGAACTTATTGAGGCGGTGACTGTTGAGTTTTACTGAAAGCACTGGCCACCAGAGGGCAGTGAAGGACCACTGTGCTGGATCGGTTTGGACTGAGAAGACACACGGATTATTACTTTACCTTTAACTGTTCAATATTATCATGATCAATGGTTTATTATGTGTCTTTGACAGTCACAAGTATTGAAAATCAGATACTAAAATAATCCATTTAAAGGTCCGATATTACACAAAACTGATGTTATGTTACAATGTTGTTTCCTCCTCAAAAACAGAACTTTTTCAAGCTTCGTCTGTCTACATCTCCAAACACTCTGTTCCACCTCGTGATGTCATCAAGTGGTAGCGTTCATGTGAACAGCTCCTTTTACCTTTAGTTCAGTCGAGATCGGTAAAAAAATTCCAGAGGCTGAAATTATGATCCAAATGATTCTAGTGAAGGTGTGTGGAGTTTAAAAACACAGTGGAGCACTTCCTGTTTCACCACATGATGACATCACGAGGTGGAAGGTAGAAGTCGTGCTGAATCTGCAGGTTTGTGCGTGAAACGTGAACGAAACAAAAACACAACTCCAGGAGACGAGGAAACGACATGAGGACTGAAACTGTACTGTGTGTTTACAAAACTCAAACTAACTGAAATTATGGATAAATCGCTCTTCGTTTTCATCTTTATTTATTTCCAAGCCTTGGATTGGTATAAAATAAATGAACCCGTTGCTCTGGCAGTTTTACGTGAGCCGGTGGCACCTTACGGCACTTCCTGTCCCTCACTTCCTGTTCACAGTCGGCAAATACGACGGCGAGACAAAAGCAAAAGTGCATCGTGCGGAACAGTTCTCAAAGGGAAAAAACCCACAAATCTCAAAGTACATTTACGTACAATTGTATTTGTTTGTTGTAAGTTTGAGAACACAAAACTTTCTTTTTGAATCCTGCACTTGACAAATAACCCAAAGTATCACCCAAAAACTAAGACTAATAAAGAGATCAGAGCCACTCGAAAAACAAATTCAAACTCACTGAATTGGAGGAAACAAAAGCCAAAACTAAATCAAACTAAACTATAATGAAAAACTATTATAACCTTGGAACAGTGTAAAACGGGCCCTTTAATCTGTTGTTTAGGGTGAATATTGCATTTTTAAAATAATAAAATTATGACTGTCAGTTTAACACGTTAATTAGATTAATTAATCACACTGCAAATTAACGCATTATAAAAATTAACACAATTAATTATGAGCAGCAATTCAAAGCGCATTTTAAATTTGGTGTGCGGCGAGAGAATCGCTGCCAGGACCTTTGAACGGCGAGTTTATTTATAAAAAGAACGAAGACGGAACGATCGACAAGAACGCCGTGATTTGGAGCTTTTGTTAAAAAGAATTTTCCGATCACCGAAGCTGTTCCAGCCTGACGGATCAATTGAACGATAAACACGTCCGGACAAGTTCCATCGTTACCGGTGATAGAGCGAGTGTGAGCGCACTTCACCAAACCACCAAACCACCAAACCACCAAACCAACAAACCACCAAACCAACAAACCACCAAACCAACAAACCACCAAACCAACAAACCAACAAACCACCAAACCAACAAACCACCAAAGCAACAAACCACCAAACCAACAAACCGCCAAACCACCAAACCAACAAACCAACAAACCACCAAACCAACAAACCAACAAACCACCAAACCAACAAACCACCAAACCAACAAACCACCAAACCAACAAACCACCAAACCAACAAACCGCCAAACCACCAAACCAACAAACCAACAAACCACCAAACCACCAAACCACCAAACCAACAAACCACCAAAACACCAAACCAACAAACCACCAAACCAAAAATCCAACAAACCACCAAACCGCCAAACCAACAAACCGCCAAACCGCCAAACCGCCAAACCGCCAAACCAACAAACCGCCAAACCAACAAACCGCCAAACCGCCAAACCACCAAACCAACAAACCACCAAACCAACAAACCACCAAACCAACAAACCACCAACCACCAAACCACCAAACCACCAAACCACCAAACCACAAAAACCACCAAACCACCAAACCACCAAACCACCAAACCACCAAACCACCAAACCACCAAACCACGCTCACAGAATTTGGGAAAGGAATGAGTAAAACGACCACATGAAAACTGACAAACTCAGTCACAAAGTGGGTTCGTTTGCTCACTCACGCTCTTAAAATGTGATTAATTAGATTAATTCATTACAAATCCTGTAATTAATTAGATTAATTTTGTAATCACCTGACAGCGCTACAAATAACCCAAAGTATAAGCCAAAAACCAAAACAAAACCTAATCAAAACCAAACTAAAACTGAGCAGTTAGAAAAAAACTAAAACTATCAGAGCTGCTCTAAAAACGAATTCAAACTAAACTATAATGAAAAATCCCAAACGGTGTAAAACGGGCATTTTAATCCGTCGTTTTGGGTGAATATTGCATTTTTATGTGTTGGTGAAAACACTTTCCTGTGACTAAAGTATGACTCCTCCTGTCGCGGGTCATACTTCTGTTTATGGATCATATTAATAAAACCAATCAGACCGGCCTTGCCCTGTTGACCTTTGGCCCCTCCCCAGCCGCCCCCCGGCCCCGGCTCGTGTGCGTGACTCTCATTTACTCGATTAATCTGAGCGCGTCGTCCGTCCCGTCTGAGCGCCGGAGTGCAGTGTCCTTTGTGAGGTGGACAGCAGTGGGATTGTGTCTCCGGCTCTGGGGTTTTATTGGCCGTGAATGGACCGTAGTGGACAGAGTGTGTGCCGTATTGTGTTCGGTAACTCAGGACATCATAAAAACAAAAGGTTCACAGAGCTGCCTGTAATTCACTTTGGTAAATTCAACCAGGAGGGACTCAAAGGCCCAAATCACACAAACCCGACCCTCGTGAGCTTCAAGCAGCGCTGGGACCGAGTCGGGGGTTTGCAAGTCTCAAGTAAGTCTCAAGTCTTTGACCTCAAGTCCAAGACAAGTCCTAAGTCAAAGACAGGCAAGTCCAAGGCGAGTCTCGAGTCACTGGCCCATAAGTCCAAGTCAAGTCCAAGTCAAGTCCAAGTCAAGTCCAAGTCAAGTCCAAGTCAAGTCCAAGTCAAGTCCAAGTCAAGTCCAAGTCCAAGTCAAGTCCAAGTCGTCTGCTTTGAGGTTCAAGTCATTTCAACTCTTTAAACCAAAGTACCAAATATAGTTTAGATTTTTGCAATTTATATGACTTTTAAACTAAATTGTACTTAAGAAGTCGTGGTGTATTTGTAGAGTTGTAGAAATATTTTCCTTTTTAAATGTCTTGACAAGATCTTGGTGTGAAACTTTACAGACAGAATAGAAAGAATTCAGATTTAAAAGTGTGAAATAAGAGTGATTTTGTCATGAAATGGAAGGATCATGTAGTTCCCCCTGGTTTACTGTAGTGCACAGATCTCTCCTGGGGTGTGGGCTCTCCTGGGGTGTGATCTCTCCTGGGGTGTGAGCTCTCCTGGGGTGTGATCTCTCTTGGGGTGTGGGCTCTCCTGGGGTGTGATCTCTCCTGGGATATGGGCTCTCCTGGGGTGTGATCTCTCCTGGGGTGTGAGCTCTCCTGGGGTGTGATCTCTCTTGGGGTGTGATCTCTCCTGGGATATGGGCTCTCCTGGGGTGTGATCTCTCCTGGGGTGTGATCTCTCTTGGGGTGTGATCTCTCCTGGGATATGGGCTCTCCTGGGGTGTGATCTCTCCTGGGATATGGGCTCTCCTGGGGTGTGATCTCTCCTGGGGTGTGGGCTCTCCTGGGGTGTGGGCTCTCCTGGGATATGGGCTCTCCTGGGGTGTGAGCTCTCCTGGGGTGTGATCTCTCCTGGGGTGTGAGCTCTCCTGGGGTGTGAGCGGTGTGTGGGTATGTGTCAGTGTGGGAACATAAAAACATTTCGGTTAAATCAGCGACTCGGTTTAAAACTCAAACAGGAGTAAAAACAGGCTGAGCTCAGGGTTTAGGTGAACATTCTGTGGACACGAGGAGCGACACGAGGAGCGACTGTGGACACGAGGAGCGACACGAGGAGCGACTGTGGACACGAGGAGCGACTGTGGACATAAGGGGGACTGTGGACACGAGGAGCGACTGTGGACACGAGGAGCGACTGTGGACACGAGGAGCGACTGTGGACATAAGGGGGACTGTGGACACGAGGAGCGACTGTGGACACGAGGAGCGACACGAGGAGCGACTGTGGACACGAGGAGCGGCTGTGGACATAAGGGGGACTGTGGACACGAGCGACTGTGGACACGAGGAGCGACTGTGGACTCGAGGAGCGACTGTGGACACGAGCGACTGTGGACACGAGGAGCGACTGTGGACACGAGGAGCGACTGTGGACTCGAGGAGCGACTGTGGACTCGAGGAGCGACTGTGGACTCGAGGAGCGACTGTGGACATAAGGGGGACTGTGGACACGAGCGACTGTGGACACGAGGAGCGACTGTGGACACGAGGAGCGACTGTGGACACGAGGAGCGACTTGGACACGAGGAGCAACTGTGGACTCGAGGAGCGACTGTGGACTCGAGGAGCGACTGTGGACTCGAGGAGCGACTGTGGACACGAGGAGCGACACGAGGAGCGACTGTGGACACGAGGAGCGGCTGTGGACATAAGGGGGACTGTGGACATAAGGGGGACTGTGGACATGTTCAGCCTCCAGGACGTGAACAGAAGTCGGTGTAAAACATGTGAACCAAACACGGTGTGAGTGTGTGCCACATGTGGAAGTGTTTAAGGATCAGGGCCGGAGAGAAACTCCGACTCACACGATCACAGGAGGAGAGGAGAGGGGGAAGAGAGGAGGAGAGGGGGAGGAGAGGAGGAGAGGGGGAAGAGAGGAGGAGAGGGGGAAGAGAGGAGGAGAGGGGGAAGAGAGGAGGAGAGGGGGAAGAGAGGAACGCTAAAGACGACAGGAGGGAGAGACATGGACACTGACAGGGCCACTGGTGTTTCCTGTCAGGTCCTCAGCTACACAAACATGGAGCTCTGTGTTTACGGTGTGACTCTTGTGTGTTTCGTGATGTCGTTGTGTTGTTGTCGTGATCACAGATCAAGGCCAAGTATCGGTATTGGATCGGATCCCCAAAAACGGTATTGGAACAAAACTATTTGAGATGAACTTTCCTTTATCTGGGGACACAGATCGTTTATGGACTTTATAAATCTAACCTGCAGGCTTTTTTAAACAAAACTCCTATGACTTTTTTTTTTTTGGTTGAAAATGACAAATATTGTCCAAAAAAGCGTTTTGAAATCACTGGTGTTAAAATGAGGATGAAGCTTTGGCCTGACGTAAATCCAGTTTGAAATGTCTGTGTAATGATCCGTGACAACAGCAGCAGAGACATGCCGTTTACATCTTACTTTCCCATATTTCCCGGCAATCCTGCAACTGTGCAACCTGACACAGACCTCCTCAGATCTCCTCTAACTCCCTGAGCACGTGAGGTCCTCAGCAGAACCTCCTCACCTCCTCCTTCACCTCCTCCGCTCTCCAGGATCCAGGGCCGTCATCAGAGTAATGCGTCCCAGCTGAGGAGCTCTGGAGACGGGCAGCTTCGGTTTCACGGCCCCTTTGTTCCGGGAGCAGCGTCGACTCGGAGCGTGACCCCGGCACTTGTTGCGTGTTCAGGGGGGGGGCATGGTGGAGGCGTGTGGAGCGTTTGGGGTGCTCCTTGGTGGTCCTCGTGTCTCTGGTGTTTTCATTGTAAAAGTGCGTTTGGTTCATCGCCCACAGAGCGACGTGAACACAAAGTCCATGGAATATTAAAACGGCGTAGACGCTTTCAGCAGGTGGTTTCCCAGTGCGCTCGGGTCACGTGCGAGTGCGGAGCTCAGCGATGTGAAGCGGTGATGCCTCCACCAACTGAAGCCAGGCAATTCTGACTCTACAAAAGCTGAGGCTGAAGCACAGACTGCATGAACAAGTGGACTAAGGGAAAGGGAAGTCAAAAAGTGAAGCTCACGAGGCTAATAAGAGTTACAGGAGCAAATTTGGAGTTCCGTAATATTCCAGGAACATGAATTCATGAGTCAACATTGTTTAATATAGGACCTTTATCTTTTTTTAGTCTAGTATGTGGAATTCAGTTAAAGGAAAAGTAACGTTTTTTTTTACAATCTGAGCCTTCTTTTGGCAATAAAACAAGTAGTTTTACTCACCCATAGCAGTTTGGTGTCAATTGGAGCAGTATCGCAGAACTTATGTTGAGCCGTTCTGTTCTACTAATGATCCCGTATCCGTTAGCGTGAGTGCTCGGGGCACTGATTTGCGGTGTCCAAATAACACAAACTTTAGCACTTTTCAAATCACAGAAGATCGCTGTGTCAGCGTAGACTTTTAGTGGATTCCAAAACGGCCTGAAACCCGATATGCAGCTATAGTTTCATTTGATGACATCATCAGAGAGGACAGTGTGCATGCGTGAACTCAGCTGTTTTGTAAACACCGCTAGTCCGAAAGAAGCTAACACCGCTCTGAACTTTACTTTTCTGTTGCGATATCGGGTTTCAGGCCGTTTTGGAATCCACTAAAAGTCTACACTGACACAGCGATCTTCTGTGATTTGAAAAGTGCTAAAGTTTGTGTTATTTGGACACCGCAAATCAGTGCCCCGAGCACTCACGCTAACGGATACGGGATCATTAGTAGAACAGAACGGCTCAACATAAGTTCTGCGAAACTGCTCCAATTGACACCAAACTGCTATGGGTGAGTAAAACTACTTGTTTTATTGCCAAAAGAAGGCTCAGATTGTAAAAAAACGTTACTTTTCCTTTAACTCTAGGTAGGTCGGATCTGGTAAATGTACCTGATTAAAACATCGCTGTGGGTCATAGGTCTACATCGGCCTTTAAAGCGTCCATCACAGGTCATCTCGGTGGCCCTTTATTAAAAATACCCACTGTTCCTACTGCTTATTCATTCGTTTAAGGCACAAAATGAGTCCATATGATGTCCTTCAGTTAATTTGCGTGGAGTCTAACAGCTTGTAACATGTAGGGAGGTAGACGTTTATGGACGCAGTATGGAGCATGACTGAAGGGGTCACTTTTTTTCAATACCGAGTGAAATGGAGCCAGAAACACGCTCATTCTCACTTCAGTTTGTAACTCGGGGTTAACTCTGTCAGAGAACAGAGAAGTATTATTTCTTCTTCAAACGACTGAGCTCGTGGAGTGTTGTTCTAGTATCAGACAGGTTCACCACCTCACTCTTACTATGACGCTATGAAACTAGCGAGGACCAGGCCACGACGATGAAATACGATAAAGATGTTTATTTACGAGTGACGGTGGGTGGAGGTGATGGGGCAGACTCAGGGTGGGGGCTCCGTCTCCAATCCAAAATGGTCACCCAGCTGATTGGGAACACCCCCCTCCTTAAGGATGATGTCTTCAGGCTGAAGGATGGTTGTGAGCCCCCCCCCTCTCGTCTCTATGCTAAGTCCCTCCCCCTTCAGAGCGCTATCACAACAAGGCGATTTGTTGTGTAGATAACGGGTTTGAAAAGGGGAGAGATCGCAGGAGGACATCTCAAACCTCCTCAGGCAGGTTTCCGGTGATGGACCAACGTCAGAACATCGTAGAAAAGCTCAAAAAACGATTCTGCGTAAACCCCAAAGCTTCGATTTAAAGTGGCTTCACAAATGACAGCTTCAGGCCTCAGAGTGCCCTGTGCTGTGCTGATGCGCTCCACCAGGGGGCACTGTTGGCACGCAGACCAGTTCCCCACATGTTTGTCAGAAGGATCAGGTCTGCGGTGACACGGAGCTGAGTACTGTATGTGCTGCTGCT
>JAVJIX010000373.1:52500-75000 GCA_036785185.1 Paratrypauchen microcephalus
TCAGGGAAAATCTCTTTTGAGGTGTGGCAAGGCGCTCCTTTTATTAAGTTGCGCCTTCGTGTAAGTAGAGCGTACTCTCGGTTTACTAAATCGTGCGCTCGTTTAAATATAACGTGCGGTCATTTACCTAAATCGTGCACCCTGGTTCACTAAATCGTGCGCTCGCTGTATGAAGTCGTGCCCTCGTCGATCTAAAACGTGCTCTTGTTTAAATTTGCTCAAAATGTGTTCACGAGATGTATAAAATGTGTGCTCGTTTTGAAATCGTGGCCGCGCTTTAGTAAATCGCGCTCACAAGGTTTATAACATGGGCACGACTCAATTTTACCGCGCGCACAGTTTTAGTAAGACGACTCCACGATTTAGTTAAACGAGTGCACGCTCTATTTACACGGATGCGCGACTTAATAAAACGAGGACGCGATTTCATAAAACGAGGACACGCTTTGCAAAGTGAGCGTGCGCTTTATTGACGCCCCCCAAAAAAGATTTTCTGTGAGCCTTTACGGGCTCCGTACTTTTTAAGTGGTGGTGCCACATTATTGATCATCTTGAATAATAACCTTAGATTGGACAGTTTAATTGTATTATCAAAGTTGAGCATTTTATGTTTAGTTCATATCTGACAGTCACTGCGGTCACATGGTAGGATCGGATTGGATTTCTCCAAATCCGATCCCGTTACTCGGTGGGTGGTCTGTCCTTAGATCCAAGTGCACATGAAGCTGGTGTAATGGGATAATGGTCAGTGACCTGGCCACTCTGCTACGCTATGTGGCGCTGTGGTCCAACTACTTCAATAAAAACACAACAAACTATGTGGTGTATACAAAGATGGCGCTCGAGGAGTCTGACGGACTAATATGAGACTAAACCTGGACTTAACCTGGACTTAACCTGGACTTAACCTGGACTAAACCTGGACTTAACCTGGACTAAACCTGGAATAAACCTGGACTAGTTTGCCGGAGCAGCATTGGTGCAGGTGTTGTGCATTCTTTCTTCGCAGCCATGATTTCGTCTGACTTTTCCGGCAACAATCGCTACTTATGACGGCGTCGGCGCCTCCTGCCACTTCCGGGTGAAATCCTTGGTGAAAATTCCCGCGCATGCGCAGTACGCCAATCCGATATCGTGCACAAGGCGACACCGATCGGATTACTATCGGCCTAAGACAGGGGTTCCAGGGGAACCAATCCCTATACGACCCTTAGCCTGCAGTCGTCCATGTGCACACAGTGGGTGATGGTATTTCTGTGGTTTCTGATCTCGAATCTTAAGTGTTTAAAAAGAGATTCTAAAGGTTTTATTGTGGTTTGGCTTGTGACCAGCCTGAAACACCAAAGATTAGCAAAGAGAAGAGAGAGTCAGACAGCGGAGAGGAAATGGAAGAAAACCTGTAAATAAATCCTTTTACACTTTTACAAATCGTTGCCAGTGAAGTCCAGCCTTAAGCACTTCACTGTCTGAACTCCTGAAAGAACAAAGCAGAGAGCTCTAAAAAAATGTCTGGGGAAAAATAATTGCCCACCCATGGTTTATAGTGTGCCGTGATAAAACCACAGCTGTGACCTTGGGGGAGTGTTATGCAAGAGACAAAGACAAAACAGTCCTGGAGTCCTGTTGATTCAGATTTTCAAGGAGAATTAATTACACCAAGGGGGGATAATTTAACATTATCGATACATTTTTAGAACCCAGGCAAATGGACAATTAGCCAGAACCCTGGTTCTGCCAGGCCCCCAACTTCATGTCACCAAGCAGGGCTGTGCGACTCCCAGTCCTCCCTCCTGGCAGGTATGATTGCGGACTGAGCCGCATGTTCCACACAGTTCCACAAACATATTCGCGATGGTATCCGAGCGTCAGGGAGGGGGGTTTCCACAGATTGGAGATGGTACAATTCCTCAATCTGTGTCACCTTCTGACGTAGACCTTTCCTGGTCTGCAACCCTTGTTTGTGTCTTCAAGTTGGTGTTTTGACTCTCACTGGTTCTACGAAAAAAATCCTCCGGCCCATAAAGGATTTTTCCCATAGAGCGCAAAGTTCTCACAGACTGATGTTCGGCTAACGGGCTGACTGGAGCTGACAGGGGCTGACAGGGGCTGACAGGGGCTGACAGGGGCTGACAGGGGCTGACGGGGCACCTACAGTTTTCAAAAAGGTGGGATTTTGTGGCGATTTTTACCTTTTTTTTAGATCATAAACTTTTTCTCAGCTCAAAGTCCTTCAGTTGTCTTAAAAACAGCGTCTTAATCGTTAGCTCCAGCTCCGCTCTGGCTCTTCTCGCTCTGATTGGTCAAAGTGATCACGTGACATCTCCTTGTGCGTTCAGCGTGAGAAAAGAGCTCTGCTGCACGTGCTCAGTGGACCCCGGGGCATCAGTGCTAGTGCAGCCTCTGCAGCTCAGGGAGGGAGTTCTGCAGGTTCTGAGCTTCACCTGGACGTGTCTGTCTGCAGGTGAAGGTTCTGGAGACACTTCTGGTTCAGACGTGACTGCAGAACCTTCTCACAGTCCACAGCTCCTGAAAGAGAAACATGACCAAACCACAGGATTTTAATCTATTTCAGTTTGTATTATTTTACAAACAGTTATTTTACATTTTTGGAGTTTTACATTTTTGTTCTGTGGAGTTCTAAACGCCGGTGACCTGAGGATGACCTGTGCCCCGTTGTCCCGGCGCCCACACGACACATGTTTAATCCGAGCTTCACCTAAACCACCTTCATCATCATCATTATTTAGCTCAGTGACAGGGCCGAGGTGTGACGCCCTCAGGTCCTCAGCGCTTCGGGATCGTGACACCTTCTCATTAGCGCCAACTCCTCCTCCTCCTCCTCCGTCCCTGTGTTGTGGTCTGGTGTGTGGGGTATTCCCGGTGCATTTGACCCGGGTCCTGCCCCCGTGTTCGTCTCTCTTTGGTTTTGGACACAAAGGTCTGGGTTCTCGGGTGCTTTGTGAGTTAGCGTGTTAGCGTGTTAGCTCAGTGTCCTGACAGGAGCCGCCCGGAGCACAGGCACAAAGCACTCCCCTTTAATAAATGAGACAGCAGCCCACGCACACACACACACGGACGCACACGGACGCACACACACAGACGCACACACACACACACACACACACACACACACACACACAGACGGACGCACACGGACGCACACACACACACGGACGCACACGGACGCACACACACAGACGCACACACACACACACACACACACACACACACATATACACACACACACTTTCTCACAGTAAAGCTGCGATCATGTGGCTGTATCCAGTCTCCAGATCCAGTTTGTCATCGTTCAGAGAAGACTTCCCGTGTCTCTTATGCTACGTTCACACTACAGCCTGAAGTGACCCAAATCCGATTTTTTTGCCTCTATGTGACCTGTATCTGATCTTCTAATGACAGTCTGAACGACACAGATCTGATTTTTTCAAAAGTCGCCCAGGCCACATGGATATGTGGACCTAAAACCGATACATATCTGATCTTTTGACATGTGACTTCAGTCTGAACGGCCAGGTCGCGTTCATCCGACCTGGGCGTGTTTCCTCCAGTGAGAGTGGTACAAGTCGGCGCTCACAAATGTACACAAACGTTCTTCTCGTCATGTGAAAATAGTATATGAACTCTGTGTCAGTGAAGCGGCGAAGCACATAGCAATCCCACCGCTCTCGTCTGCGACTCCGCACCAACACGTTCATTTGTACGGACGTTGCTGCTAAAAACCTCGTCCTTCTCCTTAAAACAAATAAGCTGTACATGTTCTGGCTCCGGTACGACAGCAACTTTAGGCGACTTCCGTAAACACTGAGCACGCTCGCTGCACGTGACCTCGTCGTGTCCTCCAAGGCGCATGCGGGACACTTTTGGGGCGTTTAAAGTTCACACTGGAGATCACATACAAGTCGCATTTAAGTGGAAGTGAAGATGAAGCCAAACTGAAAACATGAAGTAAACGTATGTGTTTTTGATAATGTCACTTAAACTCAGTGTTTAGATTTGGCTGTTTTGATGGTGAAAAAATTGGACCCCAGGAAGATTCGTCTCTGTGTTTGTAGAGACTAACGGGGATCCATAAATAAACAAATAAACAAACTCCGCCCACATCCTCCTCCTTGACGCCGGTAAAAGTGTAAATCCCAAATGTGGTGCATACGTCCAGTGTGGAGCTCGTGTGCGTCAAGGTGCAGCCAAACGAGTTACCCATAATCCTCCACCTACGTCCAGATAACCATAATTTGATAAAGTTATTTACAAAAACAAGAA
Source organism: Paratrypauchen microcephalus (assembly GCA_036785185.1). Taxonomy (NCBI): domain Eukaryota; kingdom Metazoa; phylum Chordata; class Actinopteri; order Gobiiformes; family Gobiidae; genus Paratrypauchen; species Paratrypauchen microcephalus. The sequence goes on from JAVJIX010000373.1 coordinate 56,782, forward strand.
CATCTGCGGCGATGTCTTCGTGTCTGTGGTGTTGTGCGCTCTGAACATGGATCAGCGTTGATGCTCCTTTAGTTTAGCTTCGGTCGTCCAGAGGGTCGTGCTGCAGGTTTACGCCCGTTGTGTGTGTTTTGCTCGACTTGTGTAACGCCCAAAGCGCCTGGGCCCATTGTTATTTGTGATTTTCAGTAAATAAGAGCAGGGTTGGTCTTGTTTGGTCTTTTTTGTGATAGACAACGCTCTTACTTTTGTTAAAATCCAACTTTAAATGTTATGGCTTAACTTGAAAACATGGATTTAAGTTACATTTACTTCATTTAAAGTTGAAATAATAATACGTTCTGTCAGCATTCGTCTTATTACATAGTTTTCACCTTAAGACCCTGTTTACATGAGAACGGTTACGGGTAAAAACGACAAAATATTTGATCGGAAGTGCCTTTCGTTTAGACGGCGTTTTGGGGGCTTTAAAACACAAAAAGCTCAAACCGGCCTCCAAAGTGTAAAACTTGAATACGCTCCGCCGTAGCGTTTTCGTCTACACTGCCCAAGACGCAAAACTCTGGTCAAATCTGCTGACGTCGCGTACGCGTTTACGTCAGTAAATGTTTTTGTGTTTGGAATGGAACGAGCTCAGTGATCGTGCACCTAACAATAGTTCCAGGTAATATTGAGTATTCTATATTGTGCCTAAATTAAGCACAACATCGTAAAACCACAGACTGTATAATGGACGGCGCTAACCCGCAAGCCACTGCGTTCCAAACAGGAACTGTAACCACTGCTGTGAACTCCGTAACTCTGGTCTTTAAAATGTTGGTATTAACCCGCTCTCCGTGGTGCTTGTGTTTTATTTTGTCCGTAAATCAGTTCCTATTCCTATTATGAAACTGGCTCCAAATTCGCTCCTTTAACTGCTGGCCTCATGAGCTTCATTTGGCTGGAGCCGGACGCTGTGGGCGACTCACACTCCCGTATAATGTTTAGTAATGCTGAAGTTGTCATTACTTTCACGGTACAAAAATAAAACTGCATTTGATTATTTGAGCGTCGCGTGTCTCGTTTAAAATAATCCTCAAATAAGAAGAGCTCGCCGCGCGACTGATGGGCGCTGCCTACAGAGAGATAATGCATCTTATTTGAGCTAATGACAGTCACAGCAGTGCCCCAGGCTTCATTAACAATCCACCTCACAAACTCACTCACACAGAGCCCAGAAACTAACGGGAAATTTGAGTAAACTCACAAAGTAAATAAGAGAACAGAGGCTGAGTGGAGACAGAACAGGAAACAGGAAACAGGACTTTAGTTTGGATGTTTGGTTCGTTTAGAAGACGCTGCACCTGATTTGGACTAAAAACAGAAACTGTTTGCAGTGGTCCAGTTTATAAGCGCGTTTTTCACCACCTACACGGTAACTAGCATGCTAACATGCACTTCCTGATTAATGGGTTATTTTGAACCTCAAGAGCTGCTGATAAAGCAGGTCTGTACTGGGGCAAAGAGTGGACCTGCGGGCGGGGGATCGCCTGGGCCGGGCCACGGTGATGGACACCCGTGTGTGTGTGTGTGTGTGTGTGCGCGCGCGTGTGTGTGTGTGTGTGTGTGTGTGTGTGTGTGTGTGTGTGTGTGTGTGTGTGTGTGTAAACCTGCTTTATGGAAACCTGCTGGGCACGTTTCACAAGTCTGAGGCCAAGATGACACTATCTGGCAGTGTGGGTCTGATCTGGCAGTGTGGGCTGATCTGGCAGTGTGGGTCTGATCTGGCAGTGTGGAGCTGATCTGGCAGTGTGGGCTGATCTGGCAGTGTGGGTCTGATCTGGCAGTGTGGGCTGATCTGGCAGTGTGGAGCTGATCTGGCAGTGTGAGTCTGATCTGGCAGTGTTGGTTTGATCTGGCAGTGTGGGTCTGATCTGGCAGTGTGGAGCTGATCTGGCAGTGTTGGTTTGATCTGGCAGTGTGGGTCTGATCTGGCAGTGTGGAGCTGATCTGGCAGTGTTGGTTTGATCTGGCAGTGTGGGTCTGATCTGGCAGTGTGGAGCTGATCTGGCAGTGTGGGTCTGATCTGGCAGTGTGGAGCTGATCTGGCAGTGTGGGTCTGATCTGGCAGTGTGGGGCTGATCTGGCAGTGTGGAGCTGATCTGGCAGTGTGGAGCTGCACAGTCCCAAAATGCTATTTCTCATAATCCAATTTTAAAATTTAGCCAACATAATATTTTAATGATCCATGGTGTAAACTGCACGTCACAATCAGATACTGTCTGCTGTGTCCTCCCGGTGGGACATGAACACCTCCACAGGGACACGTCCAGGAGGCGTCAGGAGCAGATGTCCTCCCCTCAGCTGCTCCTCTCCCCGTAGACCCGTCAGCCGCCTCAGGAGTCCCATGAGCCAACAAGGCTCGACAGGACTTCTTCAGCCTGGAGTCGTTCTTACTTCCTGTGTGCACTGTTGTGTTACGACCACATCAGAGTCAACGTCCCACTCCCTTTACGAGTCTGTCCGGCTTCCTCCACTTCCTCCAGCAGATCCAAGCTGGTGCTCTACAGCTCTGCCCGTCTCCTCACCTGAGTGTCCAAGATGAAGGTGTGATCCTGGCTCTCCAGCCTGTGTGTGGTGCTCCTGTTCTGATGGACAATGTGTCTGAACGTGATGTTTGTTTTGGACAAACTGTGACAGAAGAGTACTCGGGCTTCAGGTCATACCCCCTCCTCCTCCTCTTTGGCGTTGGCCACGTGGGCACTGACATCCTCCAGCTGAACAACCATGTGACTCCGAGGCAGGTCCTCTGTACTGACCTGTCCCTGACCTGAAGGCACAGGGACGTTACCCTCTCGTTCACCGGAGTAAACTCCAACACTTTAAGTTGGGCTCCAGAGGCTGTGTGTGGAGGTGAGGCTGAGCTCTGGCACCTCCCCCCGGTGAGCGTCCCAGAGCCAGGTTCTGTGTCCGGAGGTCCAGATCTCTCTGCACCATCCCGGACGACATAACTGGCCTTGTTCTTGCTTAAATTAAGGTATAAATTATTATTAAATCATACAATTATCGGTTTTGGATCAGCATAAATGGATGGCGTGGTAAAAGGTGACATAATAAGTTCAGTCATTATTATTTTTGAAGAAACATAAATAATCAAAGCTAAAACAAACCCTGAAGTGAGCAGGTTACAGGAGTTCACGTGTGAGGGCTGAGGGTGTACATTTTTAGTGTTGACGTGACAGAAGCTGATGCGTGGCTCTTGGCAGCTGCAGTGTACTCAGTTGGGAATTGAACCATCGCCATCCCCTGAGGTAACCCATCAGCGCTTCGCTCCGGAGTCCTCCGGGGTCGAGGGTTCGACCGCTCCAGTCCGTCAGTACCACACTTCCTGATGAGTGCGTGGTCAGCTGAGGTCAAGAGCCTCAAAGGCAGATTGGGAAGTTCCTGTTTTGGTCCTTTTTTGGAGTGTGTGAAAGGGGTAGTTTTTGCAGTGCGTTTTGTCTCTGGTCGCGGCAGTTTGGAGCTAACCGCTAACCGCTAACCACGGACTTGGACCAGAGCGAGCTGCCTGGGATTTGACTCAACTCCTCATTTAGCCCTGTCACAGAGCACAGAGTGTACTTGTAGTAATGGAGGGAAGTCTTGGCGTCTGGAGCGCTTCATATTTAACGTCTTGGCAGAAGCGCGAGAGGAGACAAAACTGTACTAAAGTTACTCTCTCTTTTTCTAAATAGAATTATTCAAGTCGTAGAACAAAGTGGTGGTTCAGAAAGTAGTAAAAAAGTACATGGGGAAAGGACAGAACATAACCTTTGATTTATAAATGAAAGTTAGAAGGTTCAAACTAAAATAATGTACAAAAAATGCATTTACAGAAGTGTTAAATGAGACGAACTAAATCAGATCTGAAGAAGCTGCGAGAAACACAAACGTGAGGATCATTTCATATTGTCACAGAAGCTTTTGTCTCTTTAGCCTCACAGAGGGAGGAGGAGCACAGGACTAACGAAAACGTAACACACTCAAATATAAATATGAATCCTGACTGTGAGAGGGCTCCACAAACCTGACTCTTATTTAGACCTGATCTTTGTTCTTTTAGCTTCTTTTTTATGTCATAAAATGTATCTGTCTCAGAATGATTTCCATAGAATCATACAGATGACGTACCACCTCCAGTGAGTTACATCCTGTACCTTTAAACCATTCATTCATCTTCTTCTTCCGCTTTTCCATTTTCTGGGTCGCGGGGGCAGCAGTCCAAGCAGATCTGCTGCTCAGAACACAATGCACCAGCCCCATGAATCCTTCCGCAGGTGGTGGGTCCACAGGACAACGGGCCTTGATGTATCTTCTGCCATGGGGGCTACCAGTGTCCACAGACACTGGGGGCGAGGTGGGGTTAAGTGTCTTGCCCAAGGACACAACGGCAGCGCTCATCTGTGGGAGCTGGGATCATATGCGGTCAAGAGTGGGATTCGAACCGCCAACCCCTGGCATCACGAGGCATATGCTCTACCAACTGAGCTACTGCCGCACCACCTTTAAACCAGTGCTTCTCAAATAGTGGGGCGGGCCCCCCCGGGGGGGCGCGGTGTGATGCCAGGGGGGGGGGGGGGGGGGGCGTGTGACCCTGGGAAACATGCTGTACTAGAACTAAGTGTAATTGCACATCCACAACAGTAGTTGGCAGTGGCGCTCTCATTGTTGCTCTGGGGTAGGGGGCGGCAACCTTAAATACGCGATATACAGAACAGACTCACCGTCAGCAGAACATCCTCTGTCACAGAAAAAACACGTATACAGTGAACCCTCGTTTATCGCGGGGGTTAGGTTCCAGAAATAGCCCGCAATCAGTGAAACCCGCGAAGTAGGACAATTTTATATTTTACAATTATTCTACATGTTTTAAGGCTGAAAACGCTTCACCAGACACATTATACACCTTTCTGAGACTGGTATTAACATTTTTCTCTTGTTTAAACACTCAAACTTTTGTAGATTTTCATTAAAATATATTAATAGTGTGGGGGGGGGGCACGTGACACGCGGACACGTGCGCGCGGACACGTGTGTTTGTTTTGGTACCACATATCCATGCCATGTGCGAAAGTCGAGTGGAAAGCGACCTGGATATCATTTTGGGCAAGACTCAAGCCAATGCTAACAGTGCCAAACCGCTAACAGACGCCTGTGAGCACCAGTCCTCACCACAAGACCAGGTAAGACTAACCTGCGCTCACAAGAGTTGGTTGCATTTCACCCCGGCTCCAAAATCAGTCCGCTATCAATGCGTCGCCAATACTCCACAGCTCTCTAGGACGGGGTCGGGTTCGTCCTCTCGGCGTGACGGGGAAGAGCCACTGTCTCCTCTGTGCGCGCGAGTGTCCTCCCCCCGCTGCGGCTCCCTCGAATGCGGCTCTCCCCGCTGCGGCTCCCCCGGCCCGTCCATGTTGATTCTTGGCTCTTCCATGGCTCGTGCAAGTAAACAAAGGCCACACCTCCTGTCACCCAGGCGCTCTCGTGAAGGAAATCTGAGACTCTGTCCCTACCATCCCTGCGTGACCATCCCTGGTCTAGACCTGGTTTAGTCCTGGTTTAGACCTGCTTTAGACCTGGTTTAGTCCTGGTCTAGTCTCTTAGCTAATCAGGGCGCAGGATAGAATGTTACACTGTAAAAAAAAAGTTACACTATAAAAAAAATTGGAAAAAAAAAAAAAAAAATTGGAAAAAAAAATCCGCGAAACAGCGAGGCCGCGAACAGTGAACCGCGATACAGGGAGGGTTCACTGTATTCCACTGAGTCGTGTCCTTTAGTCCGGCAGAAGCTGACGCATCAGCGGCACAAGGAGAGAGCGTTTTTTTTTTTTTTTCAGAGCTTTTAGTTTATGGAAATGGGCCATGCGGTTTTAAGTTTCATTTCTGTAAACCGTAAACAAATGTGCGCACATCTGCATTAAAAACACATTAATATTTGAGTCCTCAGTGCAGTCTTTGTTGGAAGTTTCTTTCTTTTTTTAGTTTTAAATGTTAATAAAAGGATAAAATGTTATGCAGAGGTGTGCTAATGTCAGACAAATCTAGACAAATAGACAAATCATTTTCTAGACAAATAATACTATTTATAGTCACGCGCAGGGAGGGGGCCGTGGAATTTTTTCTTCTTCCTGGGGGGGGGTGCCACAGAAAATAATTGAGAAGCCCTGCTTTAAGCAAACGAGTACGGCTCTATCACTCTTCCTCTGGTCGTTGAACATACGTGTTCGTGTTCGTGAACTTGAAACTCGAGATAAACTCGGTATATTGTCCAACCGATAAATCTGGTCGATATTTGGACTTTGGCCTCGATATTTTGTTTTGGTTAATCAGCTGCTTAAAAAATAAACACATGTCACTTCCTGAATACTGGTCCTACGTCGGCAAAAACCTGTGACACCCAAAACGTGCCGCTCTGACCAATCAGAGTGAGAGCTGCTAGAGCGGAGCGAGGTTAAGTCTTACAAAGATTTTAGGCATTTTGATGATTTAAAAAAAATTAAATACATAAAGTTTATATTGTAAAAATACAGAAGAATCCTACGAAATCCGAACTTTATGAAATCCGGATGCCCTGTCAGCCGAACACGGGCAGTTTGAGTTCACAAAAATCCGTTACGCTCTACGGGAGAATTCTTTCTGGGTGTGAGGGGGCGTGTCTTATCCAGTTCTTATTATTGTTCTTATTGTTATGATCTTCTCTCTGGACCTGCTGCTGTCGGCGTTTTGCTCTTAAATGTTCGTCTGAAGCCGCGACACAGAATGGAGAATTTTTTCATTTCTCTGTTTCGCTAACTCAAGATCTGAACAAAAATAACGGACCAATCAGACGCCTTCATTCCCCGAGGTCCCTCCCGCTAGCGTTGTGTTTCCCGCCTCTTCCACCGTCAGGGCGTCACCTTGTTTTGAGGTTTGAGTCACATTTACATTTATCCAATAACGGCGCAACTTTTCCATCTTTAACGAGCGGATCGAGACGTTTAATAAAACTCTCACTGGACCCTGACATTGAGTTTGTGGTTTAACTGTGTCGGCTGATTGTATCGAACAACTTGAACTTTTTTTTCTGGTTTTATATTTTAATTTGTTCGATTTCTCCTGAAATGCAGTACTATAGGTTCATTTACAGCTCGTCATGGCTTGTTCGTTAAATTGTGCTAATAGAGCTTCAAACACTCCGGTGAGTAAAATAAATCAAATAAACGATGGTAATTGCTGTTTTAGTTAAATCGCCTGTACGGACGTGTAGTAGTAAAATAGCCCAATGTACAAAAAACAAAAAAAAAACGGTGCGGAGCAGAGTCTGTGCTGCTCTCCGGTGAGAAGGACGGCACATTTAATGAGTTCAGTTGTGGCTCTGGTTGCTATGATACTCGCGGTCGGAAAATAGAAAATAGTAAAACAGAAAATAGTCAGGGTGTTTAATAAAAGTCTGTGTCTGTGGCCATGAGTGAAGACCCTCCCCCAGATGCCCCGCCGCAGCTCCTCTCGGTACGACACAGATAATGGACAGTGACACTGAGCAGATGTCTCCAGCGTTCCCTGGGGGCGTGGTGCTAACTGAAGGCACTGTTCCGTCTTAGGCTTTGATAGACTTCAAACTGAGCTTTATGTTTTTAATGTGAGTCTGTGCGGCGTCCCCTTCAACAGTGTCGTGCACTAACACTGACGTACCGATGACGGCGGCGTCTGGGCTCAGTTCTGCTCCGGTTCTGGAGCTCACAAACATAGTTCCGGTAAGTTAGCAGGGACGGTTAATAAAGCTTGTTTTTTTTTTCTCAAAACAACATTTGTCCAAAAAGTGATATACAGTAATCCCTCGTTTATCGCGGGGGTTATGTTCCAGAATTAACCCGCAATAAGCAAAATCCACAAAGTAGGACAACTTTATATTTTACAATTATTCTACATGTTTTAAGGCTGTAAATGCCTGGGAGGGGGCACGGCTCTGGGACCTCCGGAGACATGAGTCACTGGATCCACAGGAAGCACCGCGCTCATGCAAGGGCACCGCCACGTTCCGGGACGCCACGCGCACCAACCCCTTGGAGAAGTGCGCGACACGTGCACCCCTCATCGTGGACAAATCTGTGACAGAGCAGCACGACCGGCACGAGGCCGCGAGTACACCGGGGCTACGAGCACGAGATCGAACTGCGGCACCCGGACCGTGTCCTCTCAGCCTGAGCCACAAACCGAACACACACAAACGAACACAAGAGCCGCACGAAACCAGCAAAGAGCCACATGGGGTGATTTAATCCTGGTTTAGACCTGGTCGAGTCCTGGTTTAGTCCAGGACCAGTCCAGGTTTAGACCTGGTTTAGACCTGGTCTAGTCCTGGCCTAGTTCCAGTCTGGTCCCGGTCCCCACCGCGTCCCCCATCTATCAATCGGCAAAGGTCCCTTAGCCAATCAGGATGCAGAACACAATGTTACACTATTAAAAAAATCAGCGAAACAGCGAGGCCACAAAAAGTGAACCGCGATAGAGCGACCACTGTATTTGCGTCACAGTTGGCCGCAAAAAATTCAGCAGTCTAATTCACATGGTGCTATTTTCTCTCGAGTCGTATCACTGCCTGTTAGTTATTATTATTATTAGCCTGTCGACTTGTAAACATCCGCTTAGAAGTGAACAGGCTAATAATAAATAATAATAATAAATAGTAGGCGTGCAGTGATACGACTCGAGAGAAAAAAGCACCATGCGACACAGACTGCTGAATTTGTTGTTTTGTTGTTGTTTTGAGAAGAAAAACAAGCTTTATTAAATGTCCCCGCCAACTTACCGGAACTACGTTTGTGAGCTACAGAACCGGAGCAGAACTGGGCCCAGACGACGCCGTCATCGGTAAGTCGGTGTTAATGCACGACACTGTCGAAGGGGACATCATACAGATTCATATTAAAAAACAAAAAAAACCCCGTACTATCCCTTTAACAAAATGTGAAGATAAAGAACTGACTTATCTGAACTCCAACAGGTTAAACAAGTCCCTCTCAAATAACATTACGAGTTAGCGACCATTAGCATTAGCCAACAGTTTTTCAGGTCGTCTCTCACCTCCTCCCGGACCGTGAACGCTCACAGAGCCACAAACTCCTGAAAACGTGCTCTTTAAAACCCATTTTAAATCTCACATTAACACACGTTTTTTGACTGCTAATGCGTTGTGTCGCCATGGTAACTGCTGAACATTCTAACCATAGACATACATGTAGATACATACCCCGTCCCTCCAGCCGGGCCCCTCTCCGGTGCACCCACCCACCCACCCACCCACGGCCGGGTGCATGACAGAGCGGCGGCCGCCACAGCTCTGAGCCTCTGTTGTGAGACTGACCCCAGACCAGTTAACCTCTGCCCCCGCACTTATGCCCAGTATGCCCCCTCCTCCACCCAGTATGCCCCCTCCTCCGCCCAGTATGCCCCCTCCTCCACCCAGTATGCCCCCTTCTCCAACCAGTATGCCCTCTCCTCCACCCAGTATGCCCCTCCTCTGCCCAGTATGCCCCTCCTCTGCCCTGTATGCCCCCTCACTTAGACATTTTCTTTATTGGGCTTTTTCATGAATCTTTTCTTTAAAAATGTTCAGAACTTCCACTTTAAGAAGAAGCTGAGACTCTGGCCCTGAGTCTGGGGGTGCTGAGTCCAGCGAGGTGCCCAGGCTCAGGGCGGGGGCACCGGGGCGGGGGCACCGGGGCGGGGGCACCGGGGCGGGGGCACCGGGGCGGGGGCACCGGGGCGGGGGCACCGGGGCGGGGGCAGACTCACTGCAGCCTGGAGAAAATCTGCTCCACCCAATAGACCACAGGCTCTGGGAAACGCCTCGTAAATGTTATTGGATCACAGCGTCATATGTTTATAGGAAATAATGTAAGAAAATATATAACTTACAATCAGGGAGGAATTTAAATGTTTAGTTGCATTAGCAGAATAATAATATTGTAAAACTGTAGAATTTGTGTTCTTACGAGTGCCCCTGACTGTTCGTAGGATTTGTTCTTTCAGAAGAACATTTTCAGTGAAGGAAAAAGTTTCGTGAATGCCAAAAATGTTAACGTAAGAAGGTACAAATTTGTTGGCAAGAACATTTCATGAATGAGGCCCATTAAGTTTAGGCTCAGACTATGTGAGGTGTTTCTTAGTCCTTCAGACTTCCTGCCTTTTACCGTACCTGTCCATCCACAACAATCATATCAATCAATCAAACAATATTTATAAAGCGCTTTTCATACAGAATTGTAGCACAAAGTACCTACATTCTTCTTCTTCTTAAAGAACTTATGTGACTTCTGCCTTGAGGAAGTCAAGTGACATATTTAGATCACATGTTACCTGTAGGAGACACGACTGGGGCTCAGTGTGTCTGTGTCTTTTATTTTATTTCCTTATCCCTTATGTATCCTCTGCGTTTCACCCATCCTTTCGGAGCAGTGGGCAGCACATCTTTCAGTCGCCCGGGGACCATCTCCATGATCTTTTTGGTAGGCTTGTTCAGGACTACCTTTTTAACCATGGAGCATGTTTTTGGGGTTGATTGTTGGTTTTGGAGCTGTAGTTGTGTAACATTCCTTCTCGCTGTGTTCAGACCCGTTTGTTGTCGCTGTGATAGAATGCCAGATGCCCGTTCATTACGCCGTCATCACAAACGCGCACTGGATCTGGCCTCTTTGTTTTACATCGCATTCAGCGTGTTATCATTTTTACTGGACCCAATTCCACTTCTGCGCCGCTACCGAGGAACGTCCCACCGGGAGGAGGCCCCAGGAAGACCCAGGACACGCTTGGGGAACGCCTTGGGGTCCCCCCGGAGGAGCTGGAGGAAGTGTCCGGGGTGAAGGAAGTCTGGGAGTCCCTGTTTAGACTGTTGCCCCGGCGACCCGACCCCAGATAAGAGGAAGAACATGGATGGATGGATGTATAACCGCTATATTATCCCTCAGTCGTCCAGGTAGAATCCACGGCAAAAGGAGAAATTCAATTTGTCAACTGGACAAAAGTTTATTTGGTCTGACCAGAAGTGAAGAAGCAGCTTGGATGAGCTGCGGAACGTATTCGACCAAATAAACTTTTGAAAATGTTCAAAGAAAACACACTGACAGGACATGTTTTATACAGTATAATAGTAAAACCAGTACTTGAGTTTTGGACATGACCAAAGACAATGTGTCAAAGTTCCAGTTTTTATTTTATATTTTTGGTGCATGGGAGATTATTTTTCTTTTATTCGTTTATTTGGAAGGGACAATACATATTAATGAACGCACAATTTGTATAAGACACACAAACCGACGTAAATATGTCGGATTTAGCACAGTGCTCATTTCCATCCGCAGTCCCAGACATAAAGATCGAGCAGACAACAGAAAATATGTTGCAGTTGCAGATTATTATATTTGTCTGAGGTCGGGGAGTCTGGAACTTAACCAGGCACAGGGGAGAAAGAGTCCAGTGTTCCTCCAGCTGTCTGCAGGTGTGAAAGGGTCCGAGGAGCGGGGAGGAACATGCCCAAAGGTTAGCATCACACAGCCCCGGGGCGTCTGTGGCGGCGGGGGCGGGCCGCGGGGTGAGGACGGGGGTCGTAGCAGGTGCTCGCGCTGACAGTAGCCCTTCACAGCTCAGCGCTCTCTCCCCGTCCTCTCCAGCGGTCGTCAGCTCTCTGGAGGCTAATTGTGCCTGATTGGACGGAGAGCTCAGGGAATCCCCACTGACTCACACACAGCCGGATCACTGGGGCGCGGTCAGAGGTCACGGCGCTGCACACTTCCTGCTGTCTGCGCACGCCATGAGCTAAACTCACATGTGCGGACCATGTGGAGAGCAGGAGATGGCTGATCCCACTTGTGCGGCGTGGTGGATCGGGTCACACACGTTTGACTTTTCAGGTTCTTAAGGAGGGTTTCAGTTGGGTTTCATTTTTGGCTTTTTTTTTCTTGGTTTACTTTTCCTTCCTCTGGTGTGGGTTAGTGAGAATCTTGGTGGTCTTTGATTGTGCAGTGTGTCCATTACCTGAGACAGAACCCAGGACCAAACCACGTCTCCAAAGGGTTTACACTTACCTGAGCAGTGCCTCCTGCATTCCGTTTTATTCCAAAATAAAGTGCGTTAAACCACAAAACCACAAACTTCTGGATGTCCAACCACAGCTGCTGATTTGTATCACGTGTCCGCTCCAAAACCGTCATTCAGACATTCAGAACAACATATATAACATCTTATACCTGAGATTAATAAGAGTTTGGGGCTTCGATTGTTGATTCTGCAGAAATTCTGTGTTGTTTTTTATTTTTTTTTTCAGTTATCATGCACAGTCATATCACATTTACAGCTCAAAATGGAACAGACAGGTATATCCACAGGTATAAAGTCCTTGGAGAGTTCTCAGTCTCTTGGTTGCTCGTCCTATACGTCACAGACTTTAGTGGAAGCAAAAAAAGAACATTACCATAATTCACAGATTAGTGTTTTTATTTCTTTTCTACTATACATTGGATCAATCCACAACATGAAAATTCTTCAGATAATACTCCACCAATTAACACCAGTATCTCAAAGTCTTGTTATATATGAAAAAAATATATATAAATAAAAATAATAAAATAGAAATAAAATAATATGTAATATAAAATAAAATGTAGAGAAGATCATAGATCATAATAACTATATTAAATGGAGATGTAGGGCAACTCTAATCCATTTACTTATACAAATATCTGTTTTTAGTTGTAATAATACAGTCAGGTACTCCATACTATAAACCTCTTGGATTCTTTCTTGCCAGTGTGTTATTGTTGGGGGGTGGCGTTGTAACCATGATGCCGTAATAACTTTATTAGCAATCAAAAGAAGTATTCGCATATAAGTCTGTATAAGTATTTTCTTCAAGATAATCCGGAAGTACCCCTAGTATGAAATATGGTGGTTCTACTGGTATGTTGATTGATAAACATTTTTTAATTTCTTTTTGTACATTTTGCCAGTATTCTGAGAGTATTGGGCAGTCCCAACCATACCACATCCTCTCCAGCATTGTACTGAGGTATTACTCCATTTTGATGTAATCTGCTGTGTTGTTTTTTTACTTATAAGACGCCATGTTTTGTGTGTTTCTCTGATTGGTTAATCTGAACTGTCAGTCATGCGTATTGGAAAACGAAGGAAATCTTTGTACAGTTTTGTCTGTGTGTTTGGTTTCAGCTGGACCAGTGAGATTTAAGCACCAAATCTCAGTGTGTTCAGAGCCCAATCTCATGTTAAATGTTTTATGTAATTTAATGGCCCTCGAAACGGCATTCGCGGCCCTAGTTTGGGCTCTGGCCGTAATCCCTCATTTGTCCTGGAGGGGTCTGTGGTAGGAAACAGGTTTCATCTGGACACTGTTTTACAAACCAAGACGTTTTGATTTCCATCCTACTGAGGTCGTCAAAGGCCATATTCATAAGCGATATTTTTTCTTCCTTGTTATCCCGAGATAACGAGATAATTAATTTGAGATCTTGAGAAAACAACTGAAACGTCTACGGCCACGTTGTAACAGGCTGACTCAGGTTTAGTCCAGGTTTGGTCCAGGTTTTTTGTCTGTCAGTCAGGCTGATTTCGGGGCTATTGCTCATTATATAAATAAACACGTTTTTGGTCATTAGAATGTCTGGAATAATAATCGATCAGCTGATAAGGCAATATATTGATCAGGGGTTGACACAGGGGGAGATTGTGTTACAGTAATCTCTCGCTCTATCGCGGTTCACTGTTCGCGGCCTCGCTGTTTCGCTGATTTTTTTTTTTCGATTTTTTTAAATAGTGTAACATTGTGTTCTGCGTCCTGATTGGCTAAGGGACTGTAGACCTTTGCTGATTGATAGATGGGGGACACGGGGGGACCGGGACCAGACTGGAACTAGACCAGGACCAGACCAGGACTAAACGTGGACTAAACCAGGTCTAGACCAGGACTGAATCAGGTCTAAACCAGGATTAAACCTCCACGTTTCGCTCTTTGCTGGTTTCGTGCGGCTGGTTTGTGGCTCAGGCTGAGAGGACGCGGTCCGGGTGCCGCGGTTCGATCTCGTGCTCACAGCCCCGGTGTACGCACGGCCTTGTGCTGGTCGTGCTGCTCTGTCACGGATTTGTCCACGATGAGGGGTGCACGTGTCGCGCACTTCTCCAAGGGGTTGGTGCGCGTCGCGTCCCGGGACGTGGCAGTGCCGTTGGATGAGCGCGGTGCTTCCTGCGGATCCAGTGACTCATGTCTCCGCTCCCCCCACACTTCACTATTAATACATTTTGTTGAAAATCTACGAAAGTTTGAGTGTTTAAACGAGAGAGAAATGTGAGAAAAGGTAAATTCCAGTGTGAGAAAAGTGTAGAATGTGTGTGGTGAGGCGTTTACAGCCTTAAAACATGGAGAAGAATTGTAAAATATAAAGTTGTCCTACTTTGCGGATTTCACTTATTGCGGGTTATTTCTGGAACATAACCCCCGCGATAAACGAGGGATTACTGTACGTCTTTTAATTTGGGATAATTTCAAGATTAGCCCTCCGCAGAAGACTGGCCCGGCTTCGTCTTTACCGACGGAGATACAGTGTTTTATCGAGATCACAAATTAATTGTGTCGTTTTCTCGAGGTCACAAGTTCATTTTCTCGTTATTAAGTTGGAAAATAATCATTACGAACATGGCCTCTGTCGACTTCTGTACCATCCAAGTCATTTTCAGTTTTCATTTTTAAAACATCGCTCATATGTCGCCCACTGAGTCATGACTTTGGAAGACCGTTGAAACCTTTTCTAGCATGTTCTAACTTTACATCAGTGAGATACTGGTTCTGCTTTTCATTGTTTGAGTAGTTTAAGTTTCACCAGGCTACAGGAACCACACATGGGCCTAACAGGAGACAGACTCGGCTTTCAGCAGGACCGTTTGCTTGTTCAGTAATAAGAGCATGTTTGTTTACCTCTGTCTGGTCTCATGGCGTCGTGTACCTCTGGAAATCCCTCGACTTTCTCCAGCAGAACGGAGCGTTTAAATGAGACGTGCTCCAGTGTCAGAGCAGACAGGTGCGAGGCGGTCTGGGAGCGATTACTGTGAAGTGACTGTGAGTGTGAGTGTGTGCCTGTGTGTCGGGGGGGTCACTCACAGCGGGTGGGGTACACTCTCGAACAGATCTCGCCCGGGACTCTCGCCTGACGCTGTGCTGTTTGTTTTGCAGTGGAGGAGGAAGAGGAGGATGAGGAGATGGAGGTGAAGCCCGGCCTGATGGAGACGGAGCTGCAGGACGAAGATGAAGCCAAGGAGACCAAAGACGGTATGTCCCAATGAGACACAACGATATACATTAGCGAATTTTTATTTCAGAAACCGTAGTATGAAGTAATAAAAAAGGGATTCGGCCAATATTGCCAAAACTTTTAACGTATCGGTCCGATATGTAAATCTGGGCGGATATCAACGACCGATATGTGTCAGTACTATAAATACGTCGCTTTGAAAAACAAATAAAAGTTCTATCTTCAGGCAGAGCACTGGGAGCTGTGCTTAAGGTCGAGCTGTACAGGGATCTTGGTTATAAAACGTGGTGTTTATCTTGTCTCTGTCCATGTTTAAAGGTCCCATGACATGGTACTTGATGCTTTTATATGGCTCCTTAATGGTTCCCTAATACTGTAAATGAATCCTTCTTCAAAATCAACACTCAGTGCATGAGAAACAGAGATAAGATGAGAAAGAGTCATTTTTCTCTCTCTGAACACTCCATTATGGGCGTTGTTGCTTGAATGCAAATGAGGAGGACAGAGATGGCCTATAGTAGGGGATGGGGGCGTGGCCAAACTCTCCGCTCTCAGCTGTGCGCTCTCTGATCCATTTCCGTGTTTTTGCGTGGAGAAGAGATGAGAAGCGTTCCATTGAAAAATAAACACATTTCCACAGAAAATAAAATTAAACCACTGCTGTTCAAAGGTCCAGAGGCTCAGATAAAGGACTTCCGAGCCTAGAAACACTCGGACGTGCCTCCAGGCAAATAAAAAAACACATTTCGCATTGCCTAGCGCATTCGCAGTCCAAACTCTCTGGGCGTGATTTACAGAGACGCTGAGTTCAGACAGACGGGGGTGGAACTACTGCATTTGCATTTCTTTTTTCGATCTGACGTCAATAAGTTTCCTTGTTCAAAATCGCCCGTTTGAGCTCCGATTTTTTTTTACACAGAAAAGGATCGCAAATGCTCAGTTTAGACATTTCACAACTTTTAACCATGGGGGGGGGCTAAACAGGGTAGGGGAGCTCACATTAACGTTCAAAAACCTCAGAAAGTGAAAATTTCATGCCATGGGACCTTTAATCAGGTCGAGCTGTACAGGGATCTTGGTTATAAAACATTGTGTTTATCTTGTATCTGTCCATGTTTAAGTTTATTGTAATTTGACAAAATGTGTTGCAGTTCCTTTTCTTGGCAATGCACAAAATGGCCCCCAAACCTGATGTTTATGTGGTGATATGGAGGCATGTGGGATGCAGATTAAGAGTGACATGGTGATTTATGTGTGTGTTTTTTTTTATTTTTTTAAATAAACTTTCTCACAGGGGTTTTGTGAATAAAATAAGTTCAGTTTTATGGAGTCAAAACACGTTTTGAAAATAATAGAAGACATTCAAAAATTCATTTTGCATGATTTTCAGTCTGGATAAAATGTTATCTCAGAATAAAAAAAATAAAAAAATAAATCGATATCAGCTACTATCGGTTATCGGCCATAACAGCATCATTAATATTGGGTATCAGTATCGGCTAAAATGTTCACATCGGTGCATCCCTAGTTCTAATAAAAGTGGATTCTCAGGTCAGGAGAAACAAAGGTCTGTGTGAACATGAGGTCTGGTTTAGGGTTGACCTGTTGCTCTCAGGGTGAGGATGGACAAAGCTGCTCTCAGATCATGTCCAGGTCCAGTCTGAGGTAGGGATGGGGCTGATCCGATCCAGTATCGGTATCGGGTTCTGATATCAACGTAATTCACAGATTGGAAATTCCGATCCAACCTGCAAAAATGTCCAATCCATGATCCATGTCTGTACACACGTGATCTGCTGAAATGACTCCACGAGTGATTCCCTGTCACCTGCTCTGCTCCTGCTGCAAAATGTGGAATGGATTTCCTGACCGGAGGCGGATCTCAATGAGACACAGAGTAATGATGAGACTCGCCTCCGTTCTGGAAATCCATTCCACAGTTTGCAGACAGCTGCAGGCGAACTAGCAGCACGAGGCAGCTAACCGACTTTTCATCACAACATGTCCGCTGTGTGGAAATACGTCTTACTAGAAACACCTCAAAGCGAGACAGCAACGTGCGATGTTTGCAAAGCCGTTGTACCGAGAGGCGGAAGCGATTTATCAGAGACCCGATCAGCGCTACCCGAACTCTACAACCGAGCGTCAACCAAGTTAGCTAAGAAGCTAAAAAGAGTTCCAGATCTGAGCTTTACTACAGATATTTGGACATCGTTCTGCCCAATGTCAATGATAATCCTCACTGTGCTCTGGACTGACCGCGATTCACATGGACTCTGTTTTGCGGCGCTCCAGGTAAAAAAAGTGCAGAGGCTCACACAACCGAGCTACAATCGCAGCGTCCATTACAGAGATGTTAAACCACGGGGAGATCCCGCTTAACCTGGGAAATCCCAGGCTGCTTTCGTTTGTTCCGATCTGAAAGACAGCCTGGCGACTATGGCAAGTGAGCTCTCCTGATTCTGGGAGCCAATCAGAGAGCGGGGAGGGGTGGAAAGACGGTAGTTTGAACTGACGACTGACATGATTGGCTCTGGGCTACGTATACGCCAAATGATAGACATTCATAACGCCTAATAAACGGCCGTTGGCGATGGTAAACCACACCTCCACTACGAGATATTCAGGAGGTGCTCCCAGACCATATCTCACTGTGATATGGTCAGGTGTAAACTAGGCAAGATCTCGCTGGAAAAAGTGCATGGAATTCTACAGGACAAAGACCTATACGAGGGTCATTCAAAAAGTTCTAAGAAAAATGCCATAAATTCAAAAAGAGTCGAACTAGTTCAACAAAATGACCTTGAATCGTACGACTGATGAGTCATAAACACATTTGACAAGTTTGGGCATTCTAGATTTGTTATTCAAAGAGTTACGTTACATGTTGCACAACCCACTTTTTTCACTC
>JAVJIX010000373.1:82500-105000 GCA_036785185.1 Paratrypauchen microcephalus
CTCCACCCCCGTCTGTCTGTACTCAGCGTCTGTGTAAATCACGCCCAGAGAGTTTGGACTGTGGAGGAGCTACGCAATGCGAAATACGTTTTTTTATTTGCCTGGAGGCACGTCCGAGTGTTTCTAGGCTCGGAAGTCCTTTATCTGAGCCTCTGGACCTTTGAACAGCAGTGGTTTCATTTTATTTTCTGTGGAAATGTGTTTATTTTTCAATGGAATGCTTCTCATCTCTCCCTCCGCGCAAAAACACGGAAGTGGGTCACAGAGCGGAGCGGAGAGCTTGGCCACGCCCCCACCCCCTACTATAGGCCACCTCTGTCCTCCTCATTTGCATTCAAGCAACAACGCCCATAATGGAGTGTTCCAGAGTGACATTTATGACTCTTTCTCATCTTATCTCTGTTTCTCATGCACTGAGTGTTGATTTTGAAGAAGGATTCATTTACAGTATTAGGGAACCATTAAGGAGCCATATAAAAGCATCAACAAGTACCATGTCATGGGATCTTTAAACGAGCTCTGTCATTAAAACGAGCTCCGTCGAGTATAAACAGTGGAGGATTTGACTGCAGCAGCAGCGTGAGTCCGAGCGCGGGAGATTGAAGCTGAAATTGCGCGGTTCTCGGAGGAGTCAAAGGTCGACAGATGCTCATCGCAGTTTCATTACACTCGAGGAGCGCGGCGTTTACGTGGAATCAGGTTTTATTTCACACTGGCAGGAAAAAGGGTTTGGGTCTTTCCATTGGGTTAGTGCTACAGAACGTTCTGTACGTTTCTGTCTGCAGATGAAGCAAAAATATGAAAATGCAATTTACAAATAACAGGACAAGCATTTCTGTTTGTGAAGTGATTTTTTCACACATGATAAAAATAATAAATAAAGGGATAAAAAGTCAAATAAAAACTGGACTACTCAAGGCATCTTCTAAATGCTGTATTTACCGATTAAAGAATTCTGAAGATAAATATGTGATTATGATTTTTTAAAAAGGACACGTGTAAAATATTTAGAGTTTTGAGTTTTTTGAGTTTGTTCTCCTTAAAAACACACTTTCCACGATTGTTTGATGAATTCTATTTGAGTAAGTTCACTCCCACTGAGCATTTAAAGAAGATGGAATTTAGAATTTTCAGGGATTGTTACATCAGAGGTAAAAGTCCAGAGGTCGGCGATGTTTTCACATCCATAAATATTCGCCAGACTCGTAGCATTTCTGCCATAAATGTCTGTTTTTCTCGATAATTTTGAGCCCTGAAACCACCTGTCATTGAATAAATGTAAAGTAGAGCTGTTTAAAGTCACACTGCGGAACATTCCAGGCAGAGCAGTGACGTATCCATGGAAACAAGCAGGTGACGGCAATGTTACGGAGTGCAGCTTTAAACCAAAGATGATCCTAGAATCAAACTCAAACCACATAGTCCAGGTGTCTCCTGCCCTGACCCTGGTGATGACCCATGCTTGTGTCCCCCTGTCTCCATGTGTCCCCCTGTGTCCCTGTGTGTCCCCCCCGTGTCCCCATGTGTCCCCCATGTGTCCACCTGTGTCCCCATGTGTCCACTTGTGTCCCCATGTGTCCCCCCGTGTCCCCATGTGTCCCCATGTGTCCCCCCATGTGTCCCCCTTTGTCCCCCTGTGTCCCCTCTTTGTCCCCCCGTGTGTCCCCCATGTGTCCACCTGTGTCCCCATGTGTCCACTTGTGTCCCCATGTGTCCCCCCGTGACCCCATGTGTCCCCCCTGTGTCCCCCTTTGTTCCCATGTGCCCCCCCATGTGTCCCCCTGTGTCCCCATGTGTCCCCCCATGTGTCCCCCTTTGTCCCCCTGTGTCCCCTCTTTGTCCCCCCGTGTGTCCCCCTGTGTCCCCCCGTGTCCCCATGTGTCCCCATGTGTCCCCATGTGTCCCCTCCGTGTCCCCATGTGTCCCTCCCTGTGTCCCCCCGTGTCCCCTCTTTGTCCCCCTGTGTCCCCCCTTTGTCCCCCCGTGTGTCCCCATGTGTCCCCCCTGTGTCCCCCTGTGTCCCCATGTGTCCCCCCATGTGTCCACCTGTGTCCCCATGTGTCCCCCCGTGTCCCCATGTGTCCCCCCATGTGTCCCCATGTGTCCCCCCATGTGTCCCCCTTTGTCCCCATGTGTCCCCCCATGTGTTCCCATGTGTCCCCCCATGTGTCCCCCTGTGTCCCCTCTTTGTCCCCCCCGTGTGTCCCCCTGTGTCCCCCCGTGTCCCCATGTGTCCCCATGTGTCCCCCTGTGTCCACCTGTGTCCCCATGTGTCCCCTCCGTGTCCCCATGTGTCCCCCCATGTGTCCCCCTGTGTCCCCCCGTGTCCCCCCTGTGTCCCCCCTGTGTCCCCCCGTGTGTCCCCCTGTGTCCCCCCTGTGTCCCCCCTGTGTCCCCCCGTGTGTCCCCCTGTGTCCCCCCGTGTGTCCCCCTGTGTCCCCCTGTGTCCCCCCTGTGTCCCCCCGTGTGTCCCCCTGTGTCCCCCGTGTGTCCCCCTGTGTCCCCCTGTGTCCCCCCTGTGTCCCCCCGTGTCCCCCCGTGTCCCCCCGTGTCCCCCCGTGTCCCAGGCCCGGTGTCTCTCCTCAGGGAGCTGACGGAGGAGGAGAAGCAGCAGATCCTCCACTCTGCAGACTTCCAGAGCTTCTTCGACTGCTCCATCAGGGTGATGGAGCGGGCCCTGGCAGAAGACAGCCACATCTACTACGACTACGGCGGCGGCGACCACCACCAGGACGGGTGAGACACAGGGGGACACACGGGGACACAGGGGGACACAGGGGGACACATGAAAGATCTACTCTCAGGTCACATTTCACACTCACATCTCATCTACAACCAACAGGATTTGTAAGAGTAAATCTTGATAAAGAATTATAAAAGACAAACCTCCATAATTACCTCCAAAATGAAACGATTAAGTCTGCGTCATATTCCTCTTACCCCTTCCCCTTTTTCAAGATTCAAGATTCAAGATTGTTTATTTGTCATATGCAGAATCAACACAAGGTCAACAATGAAATGAAATGTTTAGGATCAGAGGAACCGCTGACTCGCTGAGATAGTCAGAAGTACTAATAACTGCAGTAATAGTACATGGTAAAAAAGTGTTGCAAAAGTGCAGGGGAAGAAGTAAACAATATAATAAACAATATAATAAAC
The DNA here is from genome assembly GCA_036785185.1 of Paratrypauchen microcephalus. Lineage (NCBI taxonomy): Eukaryota > Metazoa > Chordata > Actinopteri > Gobiiformes > Gobiidae > Paratrypauchen > Paratrypauchen microcephalus. The sequence goes on from JAVJIX010000373.1 coordinate 85,660, forward strand.
ATACGTAATAAAATGTAATAAAAAATACAAGCTACAATGTACAAGGTGCAGGTAGGATTAAATCAAATAAGGTGTAAGTATTTCACAGGTTGCACATAATATGGTGTAGGTGTGGATGTTGCATGTGGGTTTCGTATTGCACATAGTGTGGTATAAATATTGCACATAGGTTATTGCACAGATTACACTGCGTCTTTGTCTTGTCTGGTCCATGTGACACTGCCATCCTGATCCCAAAAGTCCTGATATAGTTCTGGTTTAGTCCTGGTTTAGTCCTGGTTATGTCCTGGTTATGTCCGGCTGGTTAGCTCAATTGGTAAGTCACTGACTTTGCCCCTGGGGGTTGTGGGTTCTAATCCCCCCCGGCAATGAGCTAACCAGTGTGGGTCCTTGGGCAAGACCCTTCACGGTACTGCCCCCCGGGCGCCGAAAGATGGCTGCTCACTGCTCCTGAAAAGGATGGGTCAAATTCAGAAGTCAAATTTCTCCCGTGTGTCATTGTGTGTGAGACCAATAAAAGCTTAATCTTAAACTTAAGCTTAGTCCTGGTTTAGTCCTCGTCATGTCCTGGTTTAGTCCTGGTTTAGTCCTGGTTTAGTCCTCGTCATGTCCTGGTTTAGTCCTGGTTTAGTCCTGGTTTAGTCCTGGTTTAGTTCAGGTTTAGTCCTGGTTTAATCCTGGTTTAGTCCTGGTTTAGTCCTGGTTTAGTTCAGGTTTAGTCCTGGTTTAATCCTGGTTTAGTCCTGGTTTAGTCCTGGTTTAGTCTTGGTTTTGTTCTGGTTTAGTCCTGGTTTAGTCCTGGTTTAGTCCTGGTTTAGTCCTCATTATGTCCTGGTTTAGTCCTGGTTTTGTTCTGGTTTAGTCCTGGTTTAGTCCTGGTTCAGTCCTGGTTTTGTTCTGGTTTAGTCCTGGTTTAGTCCTGGTTTAGTTCTGGTTTAGTCCTCATTATGTCCTGGTTTAGTCCTGGTTTAGTCCTGGTTTAGTTCAGGTTTAGTCCTGGTTTAATCCTGGTTTAGTCCTGGTTTAGTCCTGGTTTTGTTCTGGTTTAGTCCTGGTTTAGTCCTGGTTCAGTCCTGGTTTTGTTCTGGTTTAGTCCTGGTTTAGTCCTGGTTTAGTCCTCGTTGTCCTGATCCCAAAACCTGCCTGTGCTTGTAGTCGTACCCCTTCATTTCAAGTCTAGTCGAGAGTTTACTTCGTTTCCAGGGGTATGTAGCCCGAGGTCGTGGGCCGAGCCCTTGATCAGAATCAGAATCGGGACACCCCTTGTCCTCACATGAACGAGCAAAACCAAGGGGCAGGGGTAAGACGAAGGGGTAAGACAGAGGAGTTCATGAACATCTTCCTCTCTCCTCAGATTAACAGTTCAGTGCTTTGCTCATTGATCTTGTGCAAACCTGTGAGGTTTTTCAGGCTCCTGTTTCTTTTTTATCCTCAAACTAAACTGATAAATGGTCTTGTGTTTCCTGGAGGCTCAAACTCCAACATAAGTGCGTCCCTGTTCCCCGGTCGACCCCCCGGCTCTCCGGCCGGGCGTGTGGAACATGTGTGCTGCCCTGGTGCTTCTGAGCCTGACTCACCGCAGCCTGTCACTCCCGGGGGCCCTGTGCTCCTCTCGTGTCCCTCTCCGGGGCGGCGGCGGAGGATCGTCCCCCTGTGATCTGCTTCCACAGCCCCGTGAGAAGCGGCGAAGTGTCAGGGCTGAAGAATGATGGGCTCCTCTGGTGTTCCTCTGGAGGAGAACCACAGGCGTTCACTCAAACCACAAGAACTTTCACGTCTCACGTTACACGACGCTTCACTCAGAAATTCAACCGGTTTGACCTTAAAGGGGCTATATCCTCCTGGGACCCCAAGGAAAAAAAAAAAAATCTTATTATTATTATTTTTAATTTTCTATTTGGAGGTAAATGAACACCTCAGCATTCACATAGTGTTAATTTTATTTTTATTCGTAACGTTGTAACACGTCCTCTGTCATGGACGTCAGGGACATTTTGGTGTTAAATCCACGTGAAGTTACAACCTCACAAAAAGTTTTTTTTTTTGATAATCAACATTTCTGACAAACTTCTACAGTCACCTCAAAATTTTGTATTTATTCATTTATTTAGTTAAGTATTTATTTATCTATTTATTTATGTATTTAAAGGCAAATTAACGTTTTTTTTTTACAATCTGAGCCTTCTTTTGGCAATAAAACAAGTAGTTTTACTCACCCATAGCAGTTTGGTGTCACTTGGAGCAGTTTCGTAGAACTTATGTTGAGCCGTTCTGTTCTACTAATGATCCCGTATCCGTTAGCGTGAGTGCTCGGGGCATTACTTTGCGGTCTCCAAATAACACAAACTTTAGCACTTTTCAAATCACAGAAGATCGCTGTGTCAGGGTAGACTTTTAGTGGATTCCAAAACGGCCTGAAACCCGATATGCAGCTATAGTTTCATTTGATGACGTCATCAGAGAGGACAGTGCGCATGCGTGAACTCAGCTGTTTTGTAAACACCGCTAGTCCGAAAGAAGCTAACACCGCTCTGAACTTTACTTTTCTGTTGCGATATCGGGTTTCAGGCCGTTTTGGAATCTACTAAAAGTCTACCCTGACACAGCGATCTTCTGTGATTTGAAAAGTGCTAAAGTTTGTGTTATTTGGACACCGCAAAGTAATGCCCCGAGCACTCACGCTAACGGATACGGGATCATTAGTAGAACAGAACGGCTCAACATAAGTTCTGCGATACTGCTCCAATTGACACCAAACTGCTATGGGTGAGTAAAACTACTTGTTTTATTGCCGAAAGAAGGCTCAGATTGTAAAAAAAAAAACGTTAATTTTCCTTTAATTATTTTTATTTTTACATATATATTATTTATTTATTTATTTATCTATTTATTGAAATATTTATTCATGTATTTATTTATTTATGTATTTAAGTAATTTTTATTTATATATATATCATTTATTTTATTTATTTATTTATTTGAATTTATTATTATTATTATTATTATTATTATTATTATTATTATTATTATTATTATTATTTGATCATAGTTCATAGCGGTTAGCTCAATGTCCAGTATAAAGGGTCTCAGGAGGACACAAAAGTGCCTCCGGTGAACTTCAATCCATGAGTGACTTGTAGTACTGTTGTAGTACTGTAGGGAGTATTATCTGTAGTACTGTTGTAGTACTGTAGGGAGTATTATCTGTAGTACTGTTGTAGTACTGTAGGGAGTATTATCTGTAGTACTGTTGTAGTACTGTAGGGAGTATTATCTGTAGTACTGTTGTAGTACTGTAGGGAGTATTATCTGTAGTACTGTTGTAGTACTGTAGGGAGTATTATCTGTAGTACTGTAGGGAGTATTATCTGTAGTACTGTTGTAGTACTGTAGGGAGTATTATCTGTAGTACTGTTGTAGTACTGTAGGGAGTATTATCTGTAGTACTGTTGTAGTACTGTAGGGAGTATTATCTGTAGTACTGTAGGGAGTATTATCTGTAGTACTGTTGTAGTACTGTAGGGAGTATTATCTGTAGTACTGTTGTAGTACTGTAGGGAGTATTATCTGTAGTACTGTTGTAGGGAGTATTATCTGTAGTACTGTAGGGAGTATTATCTGTAGTACTGTTGTAGTACTGTAGGGAGTATTATCTGTAGTACTGTTGTAGGGAGTATTATCTGTAGTACTGTTGTAAGGAGTATTATCTGTAGTACTGTAGGGAGTATTATCTGTAGTACTGTTGTAGTACTGTAGGGAGTATTATCTGTAGTACTGTTGTAGGGAGTATTATCTGTAGTACTGTTGTAAGGAGTATTATCTGTAGTACTGTAGGGAGTATTATCTGTAGTACTGTTGTAAGGAGTATTATCTGTAGTACTGTAGGGAGTATTATCTGTAGTACTGTTGGGAGTATTATCTGTAGTACTGTTGTAGGGAGTATTATCTGTAGTACTGTTGTAGGGAGTATTATCTGTAGTACTGTTGTAGGGAGTATTATCTGTAGTACTGTTGTAGGGAGTATTATCTGTAGTACTGTTGTAGGGAGTATTATCTGTAGTACTGTTGGGAGTATTATCTGTAGTACTGTTGTAGGGAGTATTATCTGTAGTACTGTTGTAGGGAGTATTATCTGTAGTACTGTTGTAGGGAGTATTATCTGTAGTACTGTTGTAGGGAGTATTATCTGTAGTACTGTTGGGAGTATTATCTGTAGTACTGTTGTAGGGAGTATTATCTGTAGTACTGTTGTAGGGAGTATTATCTGTAGTACTGTTGGGAGTATTATCTGTAGTACTGTTGTAGGGAGTATTATCTGTAGTACTGTTGTAGGGAGTATTATCTGTAGTACTGTTGTAGGGAGTATTATCTGTAGTACTGTAGGGAGTATTATCTGTAGTACTGTTGGGAGTATTATCTGTAGTACTGTTGTAGGGAGTATTATCTGTAGTACTGTTGGGAGTATTATCTGTAGTACTGTTGTAGGGAGTATTATCTGTAGTACTGTTGTTGGGAGTATTATCTGTAGTACTGTTGTAGGGAGTATTATCTGTAGTACTGTTGGGAGTATTATCTGTAGTACTGTTGTAGGGAGTATTATCTGTAGTACTGTTGTAGGGAGTATTATCTGTAGTACTGTTGGGAGTATTATCTGTAGTACTGTTGTAGGGAGTATTATCTGTAGTACTGTAGGGAGTATTATCTGTAGTACTGTAGGGAGTATTATCTGTAGTACTGTTGGGAGTATTATCTGTAGTACTGTTGTAGGGAGTATTATCTGTAGTACTGTAGGGAGTATTATCTGTAGTACTGTTGGGAGTATTATCTGTAGTACTGTTGTAGGGAGTATTATCTGTAGTACTGTAGGGAGTATTATCTGTAGTACTGTTGTAGGGAGTATTATCTGTAGTACTGTTGGGAGTATTATCTGTAGTACTGTTGTAGGGAGTATTATCTGTAGTACTGTAGGGAGTATTATCTGTAGTACTGTTGTAGGGAGTATTATCTGTAGTACTGTTGGGAGTATTATCTGTAGTACTGTTGTAGGGAGTATTATCTGTAGTACTGTAGGGAGTATTATCTGTAGTACTGTTGTAGGGAGTATTATCTGTAGTACTGTTGGGAGTATTATCTGTAGTACTGTTGTAGGGAGTATTATCTGTAGTACTGTTGGGAGTATTATCTGTAGTACTGTTGTAGGGAGTATTATCTGTAGTACTGTTGGGAGTATTATCTGTAGTACTGTTGTTGGGAGTATTATCTGTAGTACTGTTGTAGGGAGTATTATCTGTAGTACTGTTGTAGGGAGTATTATCTGTAGTACTGTTGGGAGTATTATCTGTAGTACTGTTGTAGGGAGTATTATCTGTAGTACTGTTGTAGGGAGTATTATCTGTAGTACTGTAGGGAGTATTATCTGTAGTACTGTTGTAGGGAGTATTATCTGTAGTACTGTTGGGAGTATTATCTGTAGTACTGTTGTAGGGAGTATTATCTGTAGTACTGTTGGGAGTATTATCTGTAGTACTGTTGTAGGAAGTATTATCTGTAGTACTGTAGGGAGTATTATCTGTAGTACTGTAGGGAGTATTATCTGTAGTACTGTTGTAGGGAGTATTATCTGTAGTACTGTTGTAGGGAGTATTATCTGTAGTACTGTTGGGAGTATTATCTGTAGTACTGTTGGGAGTATTATCTGTAGTACTGTTGTAGGGAGTATTATCTGTAGTACTGTTGGGAGTATTATCTGTAGTACTGTTGTAGGGAGTATTATCTGTAGTACTGTTGGGAGTATTATCTGTAGTACTGTTGTAGGGAGTATTATCTGTAGTACTGTAGGGAGTATTATCTGTAGTACTGTTGTAGGGAGTATTATCTGTAGTACTGTAGGGAGTATTATCTGTAGTACTGTTGTAGGGAGTATTATCTGCTACATAAGGGTGAGGTGTTGACCATCTGACCTCATTCTTCACAACATCCATGCAGCTCCTCTTTGGTCTTCTTGTTTCTCGCTGGGTCCAACCTCGGTGTTCTTCTCTCGTCTTTTTTTATTCCTTCAGAAATGTTTCCTAACTTCTTCTCAAAGTCTCGGTTGTTGTTGTGTATCAGGGACGTGTCCGGAGGCTCCAGTTTGTCCTTCTCTCGAGTCTTCTACGACGAGCACTGGTCCAAACACAGAGTCATCACATGTCTGGACTGGTCTCCTCAGGTCAGTGTGAAGACCACGCCACCTTCTCCATCTCTAACCCTAACCCTCCATAACGTCATATTTAAACACAAAAAACACAAAAAGAAACAAAAAGAAACAAGAGTATATTTAAAGTACTTTCTCCTGTGTAGTACTCTGTGTATATTTGAAGTACTTTCTCCTGTGTAGTACCCGGAGCTGCTCGTCGCCTCCTACAACAATAACGATGATGCTCCTCATGAACCGGACGGAGTGGCTCTCGTCTGGAACATCAAGTTTAAGAAGTCCACTCCAGAGTACGTCTTCCACTGCCAGGTACTGCGTTCCACTGCCAGGTACTGCGTTCCACTGCCAGGTACTGCAGTACTTTCACTTCAGAATTGATTACGGTAGCTACACCGGTAAACTAATCATATTTTAAAATATTATTAATAACTTTCAAAGCTCTAAATGGCCTTCGCCCCTCAGACCTCCAAAACTATGGACTTCTTTACCTGAGGAACTTCGTCCGGCAGACTCTGTGGGCACGTTTAAATCAAAGTTAGAAACACGTAACCCTAACTCTAACCCTACAAACACCTAAACTCCACCCACAGACACCTAAACTCCACCCACAAACACCTAAACTCCACCCACAGACACCTAAACTCCACCCACAGACACCTAAATTGTTTGTGGGTGGAGTTTAGGTGTTTGTAGGTGGAGTTTTTGGCTGCTCCTCAGGTCTTTGAGACGTTTGAGATCTTTATGTTATTTGTAAAGCAAACACAGCTCCACACCTCCACCGGTCTCCACCAGAGCAGAGGGAGGGGGACGGAAAATGTGTGAGCACGTTCATCCGTTTAACCTCCGCCCCCAGAGACCTCCACCCGCCTCCTCCAAACCCCAGACCACAGGCTGGTTCCTCCTCTCGTTCCTGTCTGCTTCCACTTAGCCTCAAACCTGACAGACCCACAGCTCGTCACCCTTAAAGCTCCACTGTGTAACTTTTCCGGTGAAGTTTAAGTTGTCTCTCTGCCTGGAATGTTCCGCAGTGGCATTAAGTCGTAGACCGTGTATAAATGGACTGGACCTGGAAAGGTTCTTCTCTCCCAGAGGTCGCGCCCGTTACCGTTAGCAACAGGTTTGATTGACAGAGTTGCTAAACCTCCCTCCTCTCTCCATCCTCGCTCTTCTTGGGTTTTGGGTGGGTTTTGGTTGGGTTGTGGATGGGTGGGTTTTGAGTGGGTTTTGAGTGGGTTTAGGATGGGTTTTGGGTGTGTTTTGGTTAGGTTTTGGTTAGGTTGTGGATGGGTGGATTTTGAGTGGGTTTTGAGTGGGTTTTGGGTGGGTTTTGGGTGAGTTTTGGTTGGATTTTGAGTGGGTTGTGGATGGGTGGGTTTTGAGTGGGTTTTGGGTGGGTTTTGGGTGGGTTTTGGGTGAGTTTTGGTTGGATTTTGGGTGGGTTTTGGGTGGGTTTTGAGTGGGTTTTGGGTGGGTTTTGAGTGGGTTTTGAGTGGGTTTTGGGTGGGTTTTGGGTGAGTTTTGGTTGGATTTTGAGTGGGTTTTGGGTGGGTTTTGAGTGGGTTTTGAGTGGGTTTTGGGTGGGTTTTGGGTGGGTTTTGAGTGGGTTTTGGGTGGGTTTTGGGTGGGTTTTGAGTGGGTTTTGGGTGAGTTTTGGTTGGATTTTGGGTGGGTTTTGGGTAGGTTTTGAGTGGGTTTTGGGTGGGTTTTGGGTGAGTTTTGGTTGGATTTTGGGTGGGTTTTGGGTAGGTTTTGAGTGGGTTTTGGGTGGGTTTTGGGTGAGTTTTGGTTGGATTTTGGGTGGGTTTTGGGTGGGTTTTGAGTGGGTTTTGGGTGGGTTTTGAGTGGGTTTTGGGTGGGTTTTGGTTGGGTTTTGGGTGGGTTTTGGTTGGGTTGTGGATGGGTGGGTTTTGAGTGGGTTTTGAGTGGGTTTAGGATGGGTTTTGGATGGGATTTGGTTGGGTTTTGGGTGGGTTGTGGGTGGTTGTGGATGGGTGGGTTTTGAGTGGGTTTTGAGTGGGTTTAGGATGGGTTTTGGGTGGGTTTTGAGTGGGTTGAGTGGATTTTTGGTTGGATTTTGAGTGGGTTTTGAGTGGGTTTTGGGTGGGTTTTGAGTGGGTTTTGAGTGGGTTTTGGGTGGGTTTTGAGTGGGTTTTGGGTGGGTTTTGAGTGGGTTTTGAGTGGGTTTTGGGTGAGTTTTGGTTGGATTTGGGGTGGGTTTTGGGTGGGTTTTGAGTGGGTTTTGGGTGGGTTTTGGGTGGGTTTTGAGTGGGTTTTGAGTGGGTTGTGGATGGGTGGGTTTTGAGTGGGTTTTGAGTGGGTTTAGGATGGGTTTTGGATGGGATTTGGTTGGGTTTTGGGTGGGTTGTGGGTGGTTGTGGATGGGTGGGTTTTGAGTGGGTTTTGAGTGGGTTTAGGATGGGTTTTGGGTGGGTTTTGAGTGGGTTGAGTGGATTTTTGGTTGGATTTTGAGTGGGTTTTGAGTGGGTTTTGGGTGGGTTTTGAGTGGGTTTTGAGTGGGTTTTGGGTGGGTTTTGAGTGGGTTTTGGGTGGGTTTTGAGTGGGTTTTGAGTGGGTTTTGGGTGAGTTTTGGTTGGATTTGGGGTGGGTTTTGGGTGGGTTTTGAGTGGGTTTTGGGTGGGTTTTGGGTGGGTTTTGAGTGGGTTTTGAGTGGGTTTTGAGTGGGTTTTGGGTGGGTTTTGGGTGAGTTTTGGTTGGATTTGGGGTGGGTTTTGGGTGGGTTTTGAGTGGGTTTTGAGTGGGTTTTGGGTGGGTTTTGGGTGAGTTTTGGTTGGATTTGGGGTGGGTTTTGGGTGGGTTTTGAGTGGGTTTTGAGTGGGTTTTGGGTGGGTTTTGGGTGGGTTTTGAGTGGGTTTTGGGTGGGTTTTGGGTGGGTTTTGGGTGAGTTTTGGTTGGATTTTGGGTGGGTTTTGGGTAGGTTTTGAGTGGGTTTTGGGTGGGTTTTGGGTGAGTTTTGGTTGGATTTTGGGTGGGTTTTGGGTAGGTTTTGAGTTGGTTTTGGGTGGGTTTTGGGTGAGTTTTGGTTGGATTTTGGGTGGGTTTTGGGTGGGTTTTGAGTGGGTTTTGAGTGGGTTTTGAGTGGGTTTTGAGTGGGTTTTGGGTGGGTTTTGGTTGGGTTTTGGGTGGGTTTTGGTTGGGTTGTGGATGGGTGGGTTTTGAGTGGGTTTTGAGTGGGTTTAGGATGGGTTTTGGATGGGATTTTGTTGGGTTTTGGGTGGGTTGTGGGTGGTTGTGGATGGGTGGGTTTTGAGTGGGTTTTGAGTGGGTTTAGGATGGGTTTTGGATGGGTTTTGGGTGGGTTTTGAGTGGGTTGAGTGGATTTTTGGTTTGATTTTGAGTGGGTTTTGAGTGGGTTTTGGGTGGGTTTTGGATGGGATTTTGTTGGGTTTTGGGTGGGTTGTGGGTGGTTGTGGATGGGTGGGTTTTGAGTGGGTTTTGAGTGGGTTTTGGATGGGTTTTGGATGGGTTTTGAGTGGGTTTTGAGTGGATTTTTGGTTGGATTTTGAGTGGGTTTTGAGTGGGTTTTGGGTGGGTTTTGAGTGGGTTTTGAGTGGGTTTTGGGTGGGTTTTGAGTGGGTTTTGGGTGGGTTTTGAGTGGGTTTTGAGTGGGTTTTGGGTGAGTTTTGGTTGGATTTGGGGTGGGTTTTGGGTGGGTTTTGGGTGAGTTTTGGTTGGATTTTGAGTGGGTTTAGGATGGGTTTTGGGTGGGTTTTGAGTGGGTTTTGAGTGGATTTTTGGTTGGATTGTGGATGGGTGGGTTTTGAGTGGGTTTTGGGTGGGTTTTGAGTGGGTTTTGAGTGGGTTTTGGGTGGGTTTTGGGTGGGTTTTGGGTGGGTTTTGAGTGGGTTTTGAGTGGGTTTTGGGTGAGTTTTGGTTGGATTTGGGGTGGGTTTTGGGTGGGTTTTGAGTGGGTTTTGGGTGGGTTTTGGGTGGGTTTTGAGTGGGTTTTGAGTGGGTTTTGAGTGAGTTTTGGTTGGATTTTGAGTGGGTTTTGAGTGGGTTTAGGATGGGTTTTGGATGGGATTTGGTTGGGTTTTGGGTGGGTTTTGGGTGAGTTTTGGTTGGATTTTGAGTGGGTTTTGAGTGGGTTTTGAGTGGGTTTAGGATGGGTTTTGAGTGGGTTTTGAGTGGGTTTTGAGTGGATTTTTGGTTGGATTTTGAGTGGGTTTTGGGTGGGTTTTGGTTGGATTTTGGGTGGGTTTTGGGTAGGTTTTGAGTGGGTTTTGGGTGGGTTTTGGGTGAGTTTTGGTTGGATTTTGGGTGGGTTTTAGGTGGGTTTTGAGTGGGTTTTGGGTGGGTTTTGAGTGGGTTTTGAGTGGGTTTTGGGTGGGTTTTGGTTGGATTTGGGGTGGGTTTTGGTTGGGTTGTGGATGGGTGGGTTTTGAGTGGGTTTTGAGTGGGTTTAGGATGGGTTTTGGATGGGATTTGGTTGGGTTTTGGGTGGGTTGTGGGTGGTTGTGGATGGGTGGGTTTTGAGTGGGTTTTGAGTGGGTTTTGAGTGGGTTTTGGGTGGGTTTTGGGTGAGTTTTGGTTGGATTTGGGGTGGGTTTTGGGTGGGTTTTGAGTGGGTTTTGGGTGGGTTTTGGGTGAGTTTTGGTTGGATTTGGGGTGGGTTTTGGGTGGGTTTTGAGTGGGTTTTGAGTGGGTTTTGGGTGAGTTTTGGGTGGGTTTTGAGTGGGTTTTGGGTGGGTTTTGGGTGGGTTTTGGGTGAGTTTTGGTTGGATTTTGGGTGAGTTTTGGTTGGATTTTGGGTGGGTTTTGGGTAGGTTTTGAGTGGGTTTTGGGTGGGTTTTGGGTGAGTTTTGGTTGGATTTTGGGTGGGTTTTGGGTAGGTTTTGAGTGGGTTTTGGGTGGGTTTTGGGTGAGTTTTGGTTGGATTTTGGGTGGGTTTTGGGTGGGTTTTGAGTGGGTTTTGGGTGGGTTTTGAGTGGGTTTTGAGTGGGTTTTGGGTGGGTTTTGGTTGGGTTTTGGGTGGGTTTTGGTTGGGTTGTGGATGGGTGGGTTTTGAGTGGGTTTTGAGTGGGTTTAGGATGGGTTTTGGATGGGATTTGGTTGGGTTTTGGGTGGGTTGTGGGTGGTTGTGGATGGGTGGGTTTTGAGTGGGTTTTGAGTGGGTTTAGGATGGGTTTTGGATGGGTTTTGAGTGGGTTTTGAGTGGATTTTTGGTTGGATTTTGAGTGGGTTTTGAGTGGGTTTTGGGTGGGTTTTGAGTGGGTTTTGAGTGGGTTTTGGGTGGGTTTTGAGTGGGTTTTGGGTGGGTTTTGAGTGGGTTTTGAGTGGGTTTTGGGTGAGTTTTGGTTGGATTTGGGGTGGGTTTTGGGTGGGTTTTGAGTGGGTTTTGGGTGGGTTTTGAGTGGGTTTTGGGTGGGTTTTGGGTGGGTTTTGAGTGGGGTTTTGAGTGGGTTTTGAGTGGGTTTTGAGTGAGTTTTGGTTGGATTTTGAGTGGGTTTTGAGTGGGTTTTGGGTGGGTTTTGGGTGAGTTTTGGTTGGATTTTGAGTGGGTTTTGAGTGGGTTTTGAGTGGGTTTTGGGTGGGTTTTGAGTGGGTTTTGAGTGGGTTTTGGTTGGATTTTGAGTGGGTTTTGGGTGGGTTTTGGTTGGATTTTGGGTGGGGTTTGAGTGGGTTTTGGGTGTGTTTTGAGTGGGTTTTGGGTGGGTTTTGAGTGGGTTTTGGGTGGGTTTTGGTTGGATTTTGGGTGGGGTTTGAGTGGGTTTTGGGTGGGTTTTGAGTGGGTTTTGGGTGGGTTTTGAGTGGGTTTTGGGTGGGTTTTGGGTGAGTTTTGGTTGGATTTTGAGTGGGTTTTGGTTGGGTTTTGGTTGGATTTTGGGTGGGGTTTGAGTGGGTTTTGGGTGTGTTTTGAGTGGGTTTTGGGTGGGTTTTGAGTGGGGTTTTTAGGTGAGTTTTGGTTGGGTTTTGGGTGGGGTTTGAGTGGGTTTTGGGTGTGTTTTGAGTGGGTTTTGGGTGGGTTTTGAGTGGGGTTTTTAGGTGAGTTTTGGTTGGGTTTTGGGTGGGTTTTGAGTGGGTTTTGGGTGGGTTTTGAGTGGGTTTTGAGTGGGTTTTGGGTGGGTTTTGAGTGGGTTTTGGGTGGGTTTTGAGTGGGTTTTGGGTGGGTTTTGAGTGGGTTTTGGGTGGGTTTTGGTTGGATTTTGGGTGGGTTTTGGGTGGGTTTTGGGTGGGTTTTGGTTGTGTTTTGAGTGTGTTTTGGGTGGGTTTTGAGTGGGGTTTGGGTGAGTTTTGGTTGGGTTTTGGGTGGGTTTCCTTAGGCGTGACGCTTTGAGGACTTAGGCAGGACCTCCATGCGAGTGACCACTTCCTCACAGACTGTCGTCATGATCTGACCACACACAGGCTCGATCATCTCACTCTGCAGAATATCTTGTGTGTGGAGATTTACGACTGTGGTCTCCGCAGGGACTGTCCACACACCTCATTCTCCTACACACATCTTTGCAAATTACAGTTTAGGTTGTGCGAGAAAACTTTGCTTTTTGGAGATTTAACAAAAAATATCTGTAGTCTTTAAAGTTTAAAGTGTAGTTTAAAGTGAATATAACAGATTTGAATGTTTCTGTAATGATGACTTGGTTTGGTGGGACGGTGAGTAAATCAAAGTATGTGGAAAATAATTAAGAAGAAAAGTACAAAAACACAGGCAGCAGCAAAATCCCTCAACACTGAACATTCCATCCAACATACAGCAACAATTTATGCAAAAGGAAGGACTTTCTGACAGTTTAAACCTTCATTTAACAAAATGTATTCATTTTAATAATTAGCATAATCATAACTATTGTATAATTAGCCTCGTTCTGGGCTTTGTTTACGTTGCGTTGCTCTGGAACATTTATGGAATTACCTCTACGTGAGTCACATGTTGTACTGTTGTTTACTACTGTTATTGCACATTATTACTGGAATTTTTACTACTGTTGTTTACTCCTGTTATTGCACTAGAATTTCTACTGTTGCACATTTATTTTATCTTAACTCCAATGCACATTCTATTGCACATGACCATTTCACTGCTGTATCTTCCATTGCACATTTTTGATGCACACTGCACACTTGGAAATCTGTATATAGGTATTTATTTATTATGTTGCACTGTGTTAAGATTTTAGATCTTAGACTTTAGTTTAACTTTAGATCTCTGTCTTAAAGGGATATGCCACCCCCAGGTCAAATTTGGGCATCTCCCCACAGTCCAGAGACTAAAATAAGTGGTGGAAAGCGTTTTCCTGGTCACCCAGCCATTGTCCGAGTCTGTCGCCACTGACCGCCGCGGTATCTGCAGCTCCTCCGCGTTAGACTGGAGTCTAACGTCGCCAGAGAAAGATTTTGGCCAAAAGGAATTAATTTGCTCGATGTGTTTCCCAATTACTTTGTGTGTAGTGCGCATTCATATCGAGTGCAAATAAATGTGCAAATCAACACGGAGAACTTGACTTGGTCATTTTGGGTGGGAACTATTTTCCAGTGCGGAAGAATAAAGCCGAATCACGCAGCACGCTGCCAGGGGAATCCCTGTTACACACCAGGAAGGGAGTTCCCCTGTTGCACAACGTGGTGCGTGATTCGGCTTTATTCTTACGCACTGGAAAATAGTTCCCACCCAAAATGACCAAGTCAAGCTCTCCGTGTTGATTTGCACATTTATTTGCACTCGATATGAATGCGCACTACACAGAAAGTAATTGGGAAACACATCGAGCAAATTAATTCCTTTTGGCCAAAATCTTTCTCTGGCGACGTTACACTCCAGTCTAACGCGGAGGAGCTGCAGATACCGCGGCGGTCAGTGGCGACAGACTCGGACAATGGCTGGGTGACCAGAAAAACGCTTTCCACCACTTATGACTTATGTAGTCTCTGGACTGTGGGGAGATGCCCAAATTTGACCTGGGGGTGGCATATCCCTTTAAATAGTTTTTGTTGTGTCTTGTCTTCATATTGTATTTTGTACACTGTCTTTTTGCACTACCTTTTTGCACTACCTGGCCAGAGAGAAACGAAATTTCGATTCACTGTATGTTGAACACATATGGCAGAATTGACAATAAAGCTGAACTTTGATCTTTGATCTTTGATCTTTGAACCGTCGTAATGATTCTGACCGATCACCTGCTGTGGGTTCCACCTTCAACGATCCAATAAGTAATTGAGTTAGGACGCGCATCCTTCCTCACAGTGATTGTTGACCAAATCAATGAATAGAAAAAACGCAACTCGCGCAAAGAACGTTGAAACCCAGGTGAAAAATGATGGAGCCGAGCAATGCAACCCTGCTCAACGTGGCCGGTGTACTATTCCCAGCATGCAAGCTGGATCTGAGTAGGTGCAGCACATACTTTAGAGCCCTCTTCACTCGCTGGTCCAGCCCTGACTGCCACGTTTTTGAGATCTCCAATGTGTCAGCTGATATCGTGAAGATCATCCTGGACTACTGCTACACCGGGGAGGTCCACATCACCCAGGAAAACTGCCAGGAGCTCCTAATAGCTGCTGACTACTTAGATGTGAGCAGCATTACCCAAGCCTGCTGTCAGTTCATGGAGAATCAACTGTCCCCCAGTAATTGCATCGCTATCTGGGAGATCACAAACAAATACTACTACCCCCAGCTGAAGAACCTGGTCTTCTTATACATCCTGAAGCATTTCGAAGAGGTTTTGACCAGCTCTGAAGAGTTCCTCCAGATTTCTGGGGAAGACCTGTGTTCAGTGATTGATGAAGATCGGCTGAACGTGAGGGAGGAGACCACAGTGTTAAATGCAGTCCTCAGATGGGTTGCGCACGCTCCTGAGGAAAGGAACCTGTACTTAGCCAACCTCTTGGCAAAAGTCCGTGTGGGTCTGATCCACCCCAAATACTTCGCTCAGTGCATGATTAGGTATAACCTGCCCCAGTACTGTAAGGACTTGGCGAATAATACCCTCAGGGGCATATTGGCTGCCAAAGCTCGAAGGTCTAATGTCGCCCTGCTCCCCACTCGTCTAGACACTCCAAGGCTGCCCAATGCGGTTCTTATGGCTATAGGTGGCCGGTACTGTCCAACCAACAAAATTGAAGTCTATGACAACCGCACAAATTGCTGGATGGGCGTGGCTCATGATGACTGGAAACCAAGAGGCAATCACGGCACAGTGTTCCTTAATGGATCTGTGTACGTGATTGGAGGGTGGGAGGGCGGCATCTATTTAGACACTACCCACCAGTACGACCTGGCCAATCACACGTGTCGAGAAGTGGCACCCATGCATTCACCAAGGTCCTCCATTAGCGTGGCTTTGCTGGATGGTTTGATCTATGCCATGGGTGGGGTCAATGGAGAGGAGAGGCTGGACACAGTTGAAAGATACTCTCCAGAGACCAATCAGTGGACCATGATTTCACCTATGAGCAAAGTGAGGAGCGATGCCAGCAGCACAGCATACAACGGAAAGATCTACATTTGTGGAGGTGTTGATGGTGTGCAGTGCCTGGCCTCAGCTGAGACTTACGACCCACTGACCGATCAGTGGACCAAGATAGCAGATATGGCCAACAGGCGCAGAGGGTTAGGTGTCATCGCCTACGCAAATGAAATCTACGCTATTGGGGGGTTTTCTGGGGAGATCTGTATGAGCACCGTGGAGGCCTATAACCCCACAACAAACACCTGGCGCCCCCTACCCGACATGCAGACTAGGCGCTACGACTTTGGCATCGGGGTTGTTGACGATCGGCTGTATGTTGTAGGCGGGCACAATGGCTCCCACATTCTTAATTTAGTTGAATGTTTTGATGTGAGCACTGGAGTTTGGACTCAGGTGCAGCACATGAAGGACGTTCATTTTGGCGTGAGCTGCTGCGTGGTGTCTGACCTTCCCAACATGGCCGACTACGCTCCACCTCGCCCCGCCCCTTCTCATGACGATCCCGCTGAAGAGTACCTGCACTCATTTAAACAAAAGCATAGTATAGTGCTCATCCTCTGATCTGAAGGTTGCCGGTTCGAATCCCTCTCTCGACATACACATCAGCGGCAGATTGATCACAGAATGCCCCGCTCCCAAAGAAGAATGCTGTTGTTGTGTTCTTGGTTCCCTGATGTAAAAGCGCTTTGAGTGGCTTGAAGGTGGAAAAACTCTGTTATAAAATGTTATCATTAAATAGATAACATGTTATCATTAAATAGATAACATTTTATAACGATAGGAGGAGACCGGGGACTCCAAGTAGAAGTCTTCAGGAAGCCCACACACACAGACCAATACCTGCTTTTTGATTCACACCACCCACTGCAGCACAAACTGGGTGTTATTCGGACATTACAACACAGGGCCCAAGTGGTTCCCACAAGCACAGAGGGTAAGGAGAAAGAAGAACAACATGTGCAGGAAGCCCTCTCTGTTTGTGGATATCCCAAATGGGCTGTCAACAAAACCAAGAGAGACAAGGACAAGAAACAAGACAACAGAGAATCCGAACCCAGGAGGAAAGGGGTAGCGATTCCGTACCTGGCCGGCGTTTCGGAAAAACTACAGAGGATTTTCAGACAATATGAAATCCCAGTTTATTTCAAACCCACAAACACTTTAAGACAAAAACTCGTCCACCCAAAGGACAAAACACCGAGCCACAAACAAAGCAATGTGGTCTACTCCATTCAGTGTAGTGAAGACTGCAGTGAGCGCTACACTGGAGAAACAAAACAGCCACTTCACAAGAGGATGTACCAACACAGACGGGCGTGCCAGAGTGGACCGTCATCTGCTGTATATCTTCACCTAGAAGCCACAGGCCATTCTTTTGAGGACAGTGAGGTTCAGATCTTAGCCAGGGAAAAGAATTGGTTTGAGAGGGGAGTTAAAGAGGCTATTTTTGTCAAAAAAGAGAATCCTTCTCTGAACAGAAATGGTGGAGTCAGACATAATTTGTCTCCCATCTATAATTCCATTCTTAAGCCTAGATCAAGCAAACAGGGAAACAATAGGGCTAGAGCCAGGTCAGGGCCAGAGGTGTGAAAAACAGTCGTAGGGATGAATAGGGATCGTTATCTAGACGCCAGAGAAACAAAAGACGGAAACCAATGAGATAGTTTTGGAAAGTAGTTAGCTAGTTAGCTCCTCCCTGCAGCAAGATATAAGCAAGTGTCTTACCAGTATTCTTATTAGAGCTGACGAAGCCTCTCGGATGAGCGGCGAAACGTTTTCAACCAAACAAACTTTGTCCAGTTGACAAATTGAACTTCTCCTTTTATCATTTTATAACTGAGTTTTAAAATGAGCCATGCCAAGGACACAGCAAAAAGTACATCATTAAATAGATATACTTTTTCCAGGTATTTAGTATTAAATAGGGATGCTGTAAATGAAATAGTGAAAAGAGCGAGGAACATTGTAGATTCTCGTGTCAGTTCTGATCCGAGGGACATTTTTTTGCTTTATGGTCATTCGCAAACACAGTTTTCTGTATTTTGGACAAACAAACGACAATTTATGCTCCTCTTTACTGTTGGTGGGATCAGATTACATACATTTGTGGAGAGAAAGACGACAATTTAAAGTAGAACAAAACACTAAAGCTCCTTCACTCCTAAACTGTGAATATTGTTGATGGGTGCTGGTGTTAAAAACCCAACATATTCTGTACACAGGAAAGGAAGACAAGAGAGATTAGGTTTTTTCACTTGCAAGTGGAGAACAGTCAGAGAGAATGCCCAGGTTACAATAATGCTCTTGGCCCATTCTGCTCTGAGCGTCCTGGTTCTCTGTGCCCCCCACTTGCGTATTTATTGAGTTTTTCACATCCCTGGTTACAGTGGGCTGTCCTACTCATAAGGGGTGGGGGAACAGGTGGCAGGACAGCCGACAAAACATAATCATTAAAACCAAAGCAAAATCATTAAAACCAAAACATAATTATTAAAAGTAAAACACTTATAAGATAATTCCCAGATATGACATCTTTCACAGGGACAATGTCCCTGGGACTTAGATACTGGAGGAGCCAAGCTGTCTGCTTATGTCTCCCCTCGGATATCTGGCCTTTCTGCAACTCAAAACATATGATCACAAGTCACGCACTTTTAAAGCTTCATTTCTAAAAATTAAAGAATCACAAAAGTTAATAATATATAATTATTCCATCAATTGTGTTTGACCTGCTTCGTTTACTGTTTAGAGTCGTTTCTGGACATGTTCCGTGTGAACTCGGTCAGTCTGCAGCTCTGGGTTCAGCTTTGTACTACGTCAGTGGTCCCCAACTTTTTGTGCACCATGGACCGGTTAATGTCACCCAAAATTTTCACGGACCGGTGGGGGGTGGAGGGGGACGGGGCGCGTGTATATCGGCGGATAAATACCACAAAATAAAATTATACAAACAACACAACAACTGTGGTATGTTGTAAATATAATAATAAACGTGAATCCGCTGTGTACTTGTGTGTAACTTTAGTAACAGCGTCCTCATGACCTGCGCCAACAACATAACAAGAGTCACAACTTAAACATGCCTTCAAAATAAAAGATCTCATTGGAGAGCTGGTCGCCGCGTGTTCTGCAGAGCGGGCTTGGTGCGTGGGAATCACCTGTTGCGATAAATCCATATTTTAAGTAGGTCTCCTGGTATTGTCTGTAAATAATTGCGTCCAGACAAAAATGGAGCGCTGAGTGAAAACGATGTAATACGTACATACGCCACACCGATATGTAAAAACAGCCAGAGCCACCGGAAACGCAACACTACGAAGAGCGCATGCGCATAAAGTCCTTTCTCTTCCGCAAACAAACACAAGAAGATAATAACGATGGTGAACACACGTACAAAAACCAACTCTCTCGTTTGGACCGACGTCGAAGTGGAGTTACTTCTACGAGTTACGTTAGATTACAAAACCCGTCAGTATCAGCAGAACGGCGACTGGGAGTCCTGCCAAAGCAGATGATGACGGCATCGCAACGTCATCGTTTTCCAAAAGCTGCGTAGGCTCTTCTGTCTCCTCACTGGGCCTTTTCCACTTTGCAAAGAAACTTTCCAAAGACGTCTGTTTTTTACTCATTTTGCTGCTTGTGGGTTTAATATTAGCGTTAATGTATCACGTGCCTAAGACAAACCTCGTGCACACATGGAAGTCGACGTGCTCT
>JAVJIX010000373.1:110000-137500 GCA_036785185.1 Paratrypauchen microcephalus
GGAAGTACACCCCCAACTACACACAGAACTACACACAGAACTACACCAGAACTACACCCCCAACTACATCCGGAATTACACCCGGAACTACACCCCCAACTACACCCAGAACTACACCCAGAACTACACACGGAACTACACCATAACTACACCATAACTACATCCAGAACTACACCCCCAACTACGCCCAGAACTACACACAGAACTACACCAAAACTACACCCATAACTACACATGGAACTGCACCAGAACTACACCAGAACTATTCCTCCAACTACACCCAGTCGTACACCGGAACTTCACATGGGACTACACCAGAACTACAACACCCACTACACCCGGAACTACACCAGAACTACATCAGAACTACACCCAGAACTACACCCCCAATTATACCAGAACTACATCAGAACTACACCCAGAACTACACCAGAACTACATCAAAACTACACCCAGATCTACACAAGAACTACACCAAAAATACACACAGAACTACACCAGAACTAAACCAGAACTACACCCATAACTACACATGGAACAGCACCATAACTAGACCATAAATACACCAGAACTACACCCGGAACTACACCAGAACTATTCCCCCAACTACACCCAGTCCTACACCGGAACTACACCCAGAACTACACCAGAACTACATCAGAACTACACCCAGAACTACACCCCCAACTATACCAGAACTACACCAGAACTACACCCAGACCACCTACACATCCATACAACAGACATGTGGAGGTGTCTTGCCCAAGGACACGTGCCCCAAAGGATTTGATCACATGATGTTTGGAACATGAACCAGGATCTCCACATGTGCCCGTGAACCCCGTCGCCGTGGTGATGCTCGTGAACCCCGTCGCCACGGTGATGAACCCCGTCGCCGTGGTGATGCCCGTGAACCCCGTCGCTGCGGTGATGCTCGTGAACCCCGTCGCCGCGGTGATGTGGATCTCTCTGTTCTGTGTGTTCCACAGGAGAACATGGAGCTGGTGTATAACAAGTCGAAGCGTGTGGCCGTGACGTGCACGGCCTTTCCCACCGGAGACGTGAATAACTATGTGGTGGGCAGCGAGGAGGGCACCGTGTACACCGCCTCCAGGCACGGCAGGTCAGTCTGCGCAGGGAAAACCACATTCTCAGACAGTCCAAGCAAAAGTGAACGCTCAGGATGGAGAAGGTAAAGCTGTGGTCATCTCTCAGGGGTCTGGAGCTACAGTAGGAACAGTGTGATTGATCAGGTATCCACACTTCAGACTCCGCCCCTTCAGCCAGGCCCTGTGTGATGTCACATAGTACTTGAGTTTGTCGTGACCACTGGAGGCAGCACACGCTGTTCTGGCTGTTTTTGGGCAGTTTGTAGTTTGCACCAAAGTGGCCAAAATGGAGCAGAACAGTAGACTCTACATAAACACACGTGTTTGATTCTTTTCTGTGTCTGTTAAACTCTTTTGGTCTCAGTGGAAAAGTTGATTTTACGTTCGTCTGCTCCTGTCCCACAGTAAGGCTGGGATCTGTGAGATGTTCGAGGGCCACCAGGGGCCAGTGACGGGCATCAGTTGCCACGGCGCCGTGGGCCCTGTGGACTTCTCCCACCTCTTCATCACCTCCTCCTTCGACTGGACCGTCAAGCTCTGGAGCACCAAGGTACAACCAGGAGCAGTTCTACCTTCAGTCTGAATCCAGAAGGAACTCGAACTGGACCACAGAGCGTGAAAAAGACGATCCAGCCACATCCGCTCATCTGTGTTTGTCAAACGCAGAAGACATCTTCTCTCCAATGTTCTTGTATCAAACAATCGTTTGGTAATGAGTCAGAGCAGAAGAGGCTCACAACATGGAGGTGTTCCACACGACAATTCTCCATAAATATACAAAAATATAATAACACACTACGACCTGACAGACCCGATGTGATGTGCAGGAGAGGCCCACTGAACAGGGAGGGAAAAAAACAAAAGTGAATCTTCTAAAACATGTGAATCTGTTTTTTTTGTTTGTTTTCTGTTTTTGGGCGAATATAACAAAACAATAAAAGGAACATGGAGGTCTAAATACAGTATAAATACAGTATAAATAGTATAAATACAGTATAAATACAGTATAACTACAGTATAAATACAGTATAAATAGTATAAATACAGTATAAATACAGTATAAATACAGTATAAATACAGTATAAATAGTATAAATACAGTATAAATACAGTATAACTACAGTATAAATAGTATAAATACAGTATAACTACAGTATAACTACAGTATAAATACAGTATAAATACAGTATAAATACAGTATAAATACAGTATAAATAGTATAAATACAGTATAAATACAGTATAAACACAGTATAAATACAGTATAAATACAGTATAAATAGTATAAATACAGTATAAATACAGTATAAATACAGTATAACTACAGTATGAATACAGTATAAATACAGTATAAATACAGTATAACTACAGTATAAATACAGTATAAATACAGTATAACTACAGTATAACTACAGTATAAATACAGTATAACTACAGTATAAATACAGTATAAATACAGTATAACTACAGTATAAATACAGTATAAATACAGTATAACTACAGTATAAATACAGTATAAATACAGTATAACTACAGTATAAATACAGTATAAATACAGTATAAATACAGTATAAATACAGTATAAATACAGTATAACTACAGTATAAATACAGTATAAATACAGTATAAATACAGTATAAATACAGTATAACTACAGTATGAATACAGTATAAATACAGTATAAATACAGTATAACTACAGTATAAATACAGTATAACTACAGTATAAATACAGTATAAATACAGTATAAATACAGTATAAATACAGTATAACTACAGTATGAATACAGTATAAATACAGTATAACTACAGTATAAATACAGTATAAATACAGTATAAATACAGTATAACTACAGTATGAATACAGTATAAATACAGTATAACTACAGTATAAATACAGTATAAATACAGTATAAATACAGTATAACTACAGTATAAATACAGTATAAATACAGTATAAATACAGTATAACTACAGTATAAATACAGTATAACTACAGTATAAATACAGTATAAATACAGTATAACTACAGTATAACTACAGTATAAATACAGTATAACTACAGTATAAATACAGTATAAATACAGTATAACTACAGTATAAATACAGTATAAATACAGTATAAATACAGTATAACTACAGTATAAATACAGTATAAATACAGTATAACTACAGTATAAATACAGTATAAATACAGTATAAATACAGTATAAATACAGTATAACTACAGTATAAATACAGTATAAATACAGTATAAATACAGTATAAATACAGTATAACTACAGTATAAATACAGTATAACTACAGTATAACTACAGTATAAATACAGTATAAACTACAGTATAAATACAGTATAAATACAGTATAAATACAGTATAAATACAGTATAACTACAGTATAAATACAGTATAACTACAGTATAACTACAGTATAAATACAGTATAACTACAGTATAAATACAGTATAAATACAGTATAACTACAGTATAAATACAGTATAACTACAGTATAAATACAGTATAAATACAGTATAACTACAGTATAAATACAGTATAAATACAGTATAACTACAGTATAAATACAGTATAAATACAGTATAAATACAGTATAAATACAGTATAAATACAGTATAACTACAGTATAAATACAGTATAACTACAGTATAAATACAGTATAAATACAGTATAAATACAGTATAAATACAGTATAAATACAGTATAACTACAGTATAAATACAGTATAAATACAGTATAAATACAGTATAAATACAGTATAACTACAGTATGAATACAGTATAAATACAGTATAACTACAGTATAAATACAGTATAAATACAGTATAAATACAGTATAACTACAGTATAAATACAGTATAACTACAGTATAAATACAGTATAAATACAGTATAAATACAGTATAAATACAGTATAACTACAGTATAAATACAGTATAACTACAGTATAAATACAGTATAAATACAGTATAACTACAGTATAAATACAGTATAACTACAGTATAACTACAGTATAAATACAGTATAACTACAGTATAAATACAGTATAAATACAGTATAACTACAGTATAAATACAGTATAAATACAGTATAAATACAGTATAACTACAGTATAAATACAGTATAAATACAGTATAACTACAGTATAAATACAGTATAAATACAGTATAAATACAGTATAAATACAGTATAAATACAGTATAACTACAGTATGAATACAGTATAAATACAGTATAACTACAGTATAACTACAGTATAAATACAGTATAACTACAGTATAAATACAGTATAAATACAGTATAAATACAGTATAACTACAGTATAACTACAGTATAAATACAGTATAACTACAGTATGAATACAGTATAAATACAGTATAACTACAGTATAACTACAGTATAAATACAGTATAACTACAGTATAAATACAGTATAAATACAGTATAAATACAGTATAACTACAGTATAAATACAGTATAAATACAGTATAAATAGTATAAATACAGTATAAATACAGTATAACTACAGTATAAATACAGTATAAATACAGTATAAATACAGTATAACTACAGTATAAATACAGTATAAATACAGTATAAATACAGTATAACTACAGTATAACTACAGTATAACTACAGTATAAATACAGTATAAATACAGTATAAATACAGTATAACTACAGTATAAATACAGTATAAATACAGTATAAATAGTATAAATACAGTATAAATACAGTATAACTACAGTATAAATACAGTATAAATACAGTATAACTACAGTATAACTACAGTATAAATACAGTATAACTACAGTATAACTACAGTATAACTACAGTATAAATACAGTATAAATACAGTATAAATACAGTATAACTACAGTATAAATACAGTATAAATACAGTATAAATAGTATAAATACAGTATAAATAGTATAAATACAGTATAAATACAGTATAACTACAGTATAAATACAGTATAAATACAGTATAACTACAGTATAACTACAGTATAAATACAGTATAAATACAGTATAACTCTTTAATATTATGTTGTGGTCTGTATGTCTGTTTCTTTTGCTTTAAGTTTTGTAAAGCAGCAGAGAAAATCTTTCTCCTTTCACCCCTCTCTTATTACCCCCTCCCCTCTTCTCTGTGGTTTGTGTGAGTGCTTTAATTACCCCGTGGAGCAGACAGGCCTCCTCCCTGCTCTCCTCCCTCTCTTCTCCCTCTCGTTCCTCTCATTCCTTTACTCGTTCCTCGTGGTTTGTGTTCATGCAGACAGGCCTCCTCCCTCCTCTCGTTCCTCTCTCGTTCCTCTCTCCTCCCTCCTCTCCTCCATCTCTGGTTCCTCTCGTTCTTCTCCTTCCTCTCTCCTCCCTCCTCCCCTCCCTCCCCTCCTCTCTCTCTCCCCCCTCTCTGGTTCCTCTCTCGTTCCTCTCGTTCCTCTCTTGTTCCTCTCGTTCTTCTCCTTCCTCTCTTCTCCCTCCTCTCCTCCCTCCTCTCCTCTGTCTCTCCTCCCTCTCTGGTTCCTCTCTCATTCCTCTCGTTCCTCTCTTGTTCCTCTCTCGTTCCTCTCGTTCCTCTCTCGTTCCTCTTGTTCTTCTCGTTCCTCCTCTCCTCCGTCTCTCCTCCCTCCTTCGTTCCTCTCTCCTCCCTCCTCTCCTCCGTCTCTCCTCCGTCTCTCCTCTCTCTCTCGTTCCTCTCGTTCCTCTGGTTCCTCTCGTTCCTCTGGTTCCTCTCGTTCCTCTGGTTCCTCTGGTTCCTCTGGTTCCTCTGGTTCCTCTGGTTCCTCTCGTTCCTCTCGTTCCTCTGGTTCCTCTCGTTCCTCTGGTTCCTCTGGTTCCTCTCGTTCCTCTGGTTCCTCTGGTTCCTCTCGTTCCTCTGGTTCCTCTGGTTCCTCTGGTTCCTCTGGTTCCTCTGGTTCCTCTGGTTCCTCTGGTTCTTCTCGTTCCTCTGGTTCATGTTCACACGTTCATGTGCTGGTGGAGGACAGGCTCGGGGGCTGAGGCAGCGTCTCTCAGTCTGAGGCTCAAACTCAGAAAAACAGTGACAAACAAACAGTGGGTGAGAACTGGAGTGGGTCATTAAAGATGAGATGTTATAGATTAAAGATTATAGATTATAGATTATAGATTATATACAGCTCTGGAAAAAAAAATAAGAGACCACAGTTTTTCTGATTTTACTACTTACAGGTTTGTGTTTGGGCAAAAGGAACATTTTTGTTTGAGTCTATAAACAACTGACATTGCCCCCAAATTCCAAATAAAATATGATCGTTTAGAGCATTTATTTGCAGAAAATGACAAATGGTCAAAATAACAAAAAAGATCCATGTTTTCAGAGCTCAAACAATGCAAAGAAACAAGATCAAATTCATTTTAAAACAACATAATACTAATGTTTACACTTAAGAAGAGTTCACAAATCAATATTTGGTGCAATAACCCTTATTTTTAATCACACTTTCATGCGTCTTGGCCTCCACAAGTCTTTACATTGTTCTTGGGTGACTTTATTCCACTCCTGGTGCAAGAACTGAAGTAGCTCAGCTTTGTGTTTGTGTTGGAATGGAATGGCTGTGACACATGTAGAGATGCTGATGGTTTTCCAGAGCTGTATATTATAAATATTAAATATATTATAAATATTAAATATATTATAAATATTAAATATATTATAAATATCAAATATATTATAAATATTATATGTTATTTGATGTTATGAGAATAAAACAGAACTTTTATTCTTTTGAAAACGCTATATTCACCCAAGGAAACGTATTAACATGTTTTATGAGCTTTACTTTTCCTCTCTGTGCTAACTCCCTCCCCCTTCAGAACCTCCTGCCTCACATCAGGTTTGTCCAGATGTTCTGTTCAGTTTTGTCTCATGTTTTTGTAGATTTATGGAGAATTGTCGTGTGGAGCCTGTGGGCGGAGCCTCATACAGAGGAGGGTTTGAATAGGGCCCAGGAGAGATCGCTAGATTACTCAGACATGTATGGATGACTCTAAAACCTCTGGCAGGTTTTTGATGAGCAACAACGTTAGAACATGAGAGAAAACTCCCAAGAGTAAATTTTGCAGAATAAACCCTTGTTAAACCAAAATTCACAATTGACAGTTTCAGAATCTTTAGTTGTTTGAAACTTTATTTAAGTCTCAAGTCTGTTTGAAGTCTTAATGTTCAATAGAAATAATCATTCGAACAATCAAAAACATTATCGCTGACGACTGACTTCACACCAAAGAAAAGAGACCCTCCACGACCCCTCCATGACTCTTCCATGACCCCTCCATGACTCTTCCATGACCCCTCCATGACCCTTCCATGACTCTTCCATGACTCTTCTATGACCCCTCCATGACTCTTCCATGACTCTTCCATGACCCCTCCATGACTCTTCCATGACTCCTGCATGACCCTCACATGACTCTTCCATGACCCCTCCTTGACTCTTCCATGACCCCTCCATGACCCTTCCATGACTCTTCCATGACCCCTCCATGACCCCTCCATGACCCTTCCATGACTCTTCCATGACTCTTCCATGACCCTTCCATGACTCTTCCATGACTCTTCCATGACCCCTCCATAACCCTTCCATGACTCTTCCATGACTCTTCCATGACCCCTCCATGACCCTTCCATGACTCTTCCATGACTCTTCCATGACCCCTCCATCACCCTTCCATGACTGTTCCATGACTCTTCCATGACCCCTCCATGACCCTTCCATGACTCTTCCATGACCCCTCCATGACTCTTCCATGACCCCTCCATGACCCTTCCATGACTCTTCCATGACCCCTCCATGACTCTTCCACGACTCTTCCATGACCTTTCCACGACTCTACCATGACTCTTCCATGACCCCTCCATGACCCTTCCATGACCCTTCCATGACTCTTCCATGACCCCTCCATGACTCTTCCATGACTCTTCCATGACCCCTCCATGACCCTTCCATGACCCTTCCATGACCCTTCCATGACTCTTCCACGACTCTTCCATGACCCCTCCATGACTCTTCCATGACCCCTCCATGACTCTTCCATGACTCTTCCATGACCCTTCCATGACCCTTCCATGACTCTTCCATGACTCTTCCATGACCCCTGCTCTGCTCCGCCCTCAGCACAACCGGCCGCTCTACTCGTTTGAGGATAACGCCGACTACGTGTACGACGCCATGTGGTCGCCCGTGCACCCCGCCCTCTTCGCCGCCGTGGACGGGATGGGACGCCTGGACCTGTGGAACCTCAACAACGACACGGAGGTGAGCGCGTCACCGTGGTTACACGTGTGCAGAGTCCCTCTGTCCAGTTAGAACCAAAGGAGAAATTTAGTTTGTCAACTGGACAAAAGTTTATTTGGTCGAAGACGTTTCTCATCCAAGTTCTTCAGTTCTGAACTGAAGAAGAACTGGTCACATGTTTATATGTTTATTTGTGTGTACACTGGTCCCTCGCTCTACCGCGGTTCACGCGCTATACAAATAAAATGTATTATTATTATTATTACTTTTCACGGCCTTGCTGTTTTGCAGATTTTTTATTTCTTTATTTTTTCTAGTGTATGAACATTGTGTTGTGCGTCCTGATTGTCTTCTCCGTGTCTCCTGTACATACAGAATGTGTTCAGTTTGACACATTTATATAGATGTTATAGAGGGGGGGACCCGGGGGGCTCTGTGGGGGACCCGGGGGGCTCCGGGGGGGGACCGGGGGGGGCTCCGGGGGGCTCCGGGGGGCACCCGGGGGGACCCGGGGGGGGCTCCGGGAGTCCCGCTGGATGCACAAGGAGCCCAGACATGAGGCACTGGATCTGTAGGAAGTCCAGACCGGGACTAAGACATGAGGACCATATTGGGACCAGACCGGGACCAGACCAGGTCTAAACCAGGACTAAACCAGGACTAAACCAGGATTAAACCAGGTCTAAACCAGGACTAAACCAGGACTAAACCACCGTATGCGTCTCTTTGCCTTGTTTCGTGCGGCTCTTGTGCGTTTTCACTTCGTGGCTCGGACTGCGTTGCTGGACGCGGTCCTGAGGGGGAGGCACGGTCTGGACACTGCCTCGGTCTCGTGCTCGAAGCCCCGGGTGGGACGCCGGTCATGTTGATCTATGGATTTGACAACGATCAGCGGGTGCACGTGTCCGCGCGCACACCCCACGCTTCACTATTAATACATTTTGTTGAAAATCTACGAAAGTTTGAGTGTTTCAACGAGAGAGAAATCTGAGAAAATGTTAATTCCAGTCTGGGAAAAGTGTATAATGTGTGTGGTGAGGCATTTACAGCCTCATTCTACATGTAGAATAATTGTAAAATATAAAATTGTCCTACTTCGCGGATTTCACTTATTACGGGTTATTTCTGGACCCTAACCCCCGCGATAAACGAGGGATTACTGTATATGTTTATGTTGGATGTTGGAGGATTTCTGTAGTCAAAATGAGTTGACGACAAACACACATTCGATCCACGGTTACGTAGCTAAAGGCGTCTTATCGTGCCGTCAGCAGAGGGCGCTCTAACACAAACCTCATCTGAAATATACACTTTGGAGAAGTTTCACCAGAAAGCACACACACACGTACACACACATTTGGGAGGGGAACTGTTGTCCTGTTGATCCGTGTGGCTCTGATTTGTTCTTTCATGAATCTGGGATGACTCACTGAACGTGATCGGACCCATCAGGATGTTCAAACGTGAAAATGCTCCAGGCTGATTGGTCGAAGTTTCACAACAGCAAAACAAGTCGATAAATCAAACTTTGGTTTCCTCCGTTTGAGAGAAAAGCAGAATCGTTCCCCGTCCACAAACGCACACGCAATCCTCAAGTGCTTTCCTCGAGTGCTTTCCTCCGCACGCTTTTCACAATCTGAACCGTCTGTTTCTGCTCAAATCGGCTGAAGTCCGTCTGTCTGTGTCGCCATTTTAGTTTTGGTTTGCTTGGGCGCTTCACCTTCGCCGCTAAAATCACTTAATGTCCTGTGATTGGTCCAGTCTCCGTCCCAGAGCACATCAAGATTTACTCTTGGTTCGTCCATCGATGTCCTTTAAAAACAAAAAAACAAAAATATATGATGTATTTACAGTATGATAGAGTGCAGGGGTCACCAACCTTTATGAGGCTGAGGGCACTTCATGGCAGGTCTGGACTGGGACACAAAAACGGCCCTGGCATTTTTGGCTTGACCGGCCCCTCATAATTAGTCCTGGTTTAGTCCTGGTTCAATCCTGATTTAGTCCTGGTTCAGACCTGATTTAGTCCTGATTTAGTCCTGGTTCAGACCTGATTTAGTCCTGGTTTAGTCCTGGTTCAAATCCTGATTTAGTCCTGGTTCAGACCTGATTTAGTCCTGATTTAGTCCTGGTTCAGACCTGATTTAGTCCTGGTTTAGTCCTGGTTCAGACCTGATTTAGTCCTGGTTCAGACCTGATTTAGTCCTGGTTGAGTCCTGGTTTAATCCTGGTTCAAATCCTAATTTAGTCCTGGTTTAGTTCTGGTTCAATCCTGATTTAGTCCTGATTTAGTTCTGGTTTAGACCTGATTAGTCCTGGTTTAGTCCTAGTTCAATTCTGATTTAGTCCTGGTTTAGTCCTGGTTCAGAGCTGATTTAGTCCTGATTTAGTTCTGGTTCAATCCTGATTTAGTCCTGGTTTAGACCTCATTAGTCCTGGTTTAGTCCTGGTTTAGTTCTAGTTTAGTCCTGGTTCAATCCTGATTTAGTCCTGATTTAGTTCTGGTTCAACCCTGATTTAGTCCTGTTTAGTCCTGGTTTATTCCTGGTTTATTCCTGGTTTAGTCCTGGTTCAGTCCTAAATTGTGGGCCTGTCTCTAAGAAAAAAAAAAAAAAAAGAACGGCATCAGCCCCTAGGACTGTCGGCCCACCGGGAAAATGCCCGGTGTGCCCGATTACCAGTCCAGGCCTGCTTCATGGGCACTGAGTAGTATGAAGGGTACACAGGACCTGTTTGCTACAAACTTCCTAAATAACAAAAGTGCATGAAGTGATGTGAAGTGATCGCTCACATATCAATAATTATTATTTTCCACAATCACCGGCGTCGTGAAAAAAAGTGTGTTTGTCTAAAGCTGCCTTTAACCCACAGGCTTTTTCTGTCCGTAATGCGCTGCCAGGTGGGTAGTTCACGTCGAAGTTTTCGTGGCAGGTTTTGAAGTGCCTCTCCACATTGTGCCACTTTGGTTCTGCAACAGTCGTCCCGAAATATAAGGCACAGACGTAAAAAAGAACTCTTCTTCCCAATCATTGTTAAAACAGTACATCCTTTTTCAATTTTCTGCCATGATTTTTGGGGCAAAAGCTCAAGCAGACTAACTCCTCCTCATCACTTCACCTGGTCAGCCTGTCAGGAAAGAGGCGTGGCGGCTGCGACCTTTGACTTAGAAGGAGGCGAGTTCGATACCAAATATTTCTACTTGAATTTTTGAATTTTATATAACGTAATTTTAAAAATCTGCATCATGTAAGCATTCATTTTAAAAATGCAACTTATATATATATATATATGTATATTGAGTTGCAATAGGAGCACTGCTATTTTTGGAGCAGGCCTTGCGGGCGCCGTAAAGGGGTCCTCGGGGCGCATGGTCGCCCGTGGGCACAGTGTTGGTGGCCCCTGATATAGTGTATAGACTTTATTTATCCACAATATATAGTATATACTCCACCCTGTCCACCCTGTCCACCCTGTCCACCCTGTCCACCCTGTCCTGTGTCCTGTGCCCAGGTGCCCACAGCCAGTGTGACGGTGGAGGGAGCCTCCGCCCTGAACCGTGTGCGCTGGTCGTCCGGAGGGAAGGAGGTGGCCGTGGGCGACTCCGAGGGCAGAGTCTGGGTCTACGACACTGGAGAGGTGTGTGCCCGTCCTGAGGAGGTGGAGGAGGAGGTGGAGGGGGAGGTGGAGGAGGTGGAGCTGGAGGGGGAGGTGGAGGTGGAGCTGGAGGGGGAGGTGGAGGGGGAGGTGGAGCTGGAGGTGAGTCTACGACACTGGAGAGGTGTGTGCCTGTCCCGAGGAGGTGGAGGAGGGGGAGGTGGAGGGGGAGGTGGAGCTGGAGGTGGAGGGGGGAGGTGGAGCTGGAGGTGGAGGGGGAGGTGGAGGAGGGGGGAGGTAGAGGAGGGGGAGGGGGAGGTGAAGGAGGTGGAGGAGGAGGGGGAGGTGGAGGTAGAGGAGGTGGAGCTAGAGGTGGAGGGGGTAGGTAGAGCTGGAGGAGGAGGTGGAGAAGGGGGAGGGGGGAGGTAGAGGAGGGGGAGGTGGAGGGGGAGGATGTGGAGGTAGAGGAGGTGGAAGGGGAGGAGGTGGAGGTAGAGGAGGTGGATGGGGAGGTGGAGCTGGAGGGGGAGGAGGTGGAGCTGGAGGGGAAGGTGGAGCTGGAGGGGAGGTGGAGGAGGTGGAGGTGGATGGGGAGGTGGAGGTGTAGCTGGAGGGGGAGGTGGAGGTGGAGCTGGAGGGGGAGATGGAGGAGGTGGAGGTGGAAGGGGAGGTGGAGCTGGAGGGGGAGGTGGAGGAGGTGGAGCTGGAGGGGGAGGTGGAGGAGGTGGAGCTGGAGGGGGAGGTGGAGCTGGAGGGGGAGGTGGAGGTGGAGGAGGTGGAGCTGGAGGGGGAGCTGGAGGTGGAGGAGGTGGAGCTGGAGGGGGAGGTGGAGGAGGTGGAGGAGGTGGAGCTGGAGGGGGAGGTGGAGGGGGAGGTGGAGGGAGTACAGTTGGATCTGTTGTAAATGTCTCTTCTTCTCTTGCAGTTGTCCGTGGCTCACAGTGACGACTGGGCGCGCTTCGCCCGCACCCTGATGGAGATCAGGGCGAGCCATGCGGACGGCGAGGAGGAGGGGCCAATGGAGCTGTCCCCATAGAGTCCTCATCACCCAAGGGCCCCCAGCAACAAAAGGCCCACAGCGCCCAAAACCTCCCCACGCCCAAAACCTCCACACGCCCAAAACCTCCCCACAGCCAAAACCTCCCCACGCCCAAAACCTCCACACGCCCAAAACCTCCCCACAGCCAAAACCTCCCCACGCCCAAAACCTCCACACGCCCAAAACCTCGCCACAGCCAAAACCTCCACACGCCCAAAACCTCCCCATGCCCAAAACCTCCCCACGCCCAAAACCTCCCCACGCCTAACACCTCCACACGCCCAAAACCTCCCCACACCCAAAACCTCCCCACAGCCAAAACCTCCACACACCGAAAACCTCCCCACACCGAAAACCTCCCCACAACAGCCAAAACCTCCCCACAGCCAAAACCTCCCCACGCCCAAAACCTCCCCACAGCCAAAACCTCCCCACGCCCAAAACCTCCCCATGCCCAAAACCTCCCCACGCCCAAAACCTCCACACGCCCAAAAACTCCCCACAGCCAAAACCTCCCCATGCCCATCACCTCCCCCGCCTAACACCTCCACACGCCCAAAACCTCCCCACGCCCAAAAACTCCACACGCCCAAAACCTCCCCACAGCCAAAACCTCCCCATGCCCATCACCTCCCCCGCCTAACACCTCCACACGCCCAAAACCTCCCCACGCCCAAAAACTCCCCACAGCCAAAACCTCCCCACACCCAAAACCTCCCCACAGCCAAAACCTCCCCACACCCAAAACCTCCCCATGCCCAAAACCTCCCCACGCCCAAAACCTCCCCACAGCCAAAACCTCCCCACAGCCAAAACCTCCCCACGCCCAAAACCTCCCCATGCCCAAAACCTCCCCACAGCCAAAACCTCCCCACAGCCAAAACCTCCCCAGGCCCAAAACCTCCACACACCCAAAACCTCCCCACAGCCAAAACCTCCACACGCCCAAAACCTCCCCACAGCCAAAACCTCCCCACAGCCAAAACCTCCCCACACCCAAAACCTCCCCACAGCCAAAACCTCCCCACACCCAAAACCTCCCCACACCCAAAACCTCCCCACAGCCAAAACCTCCCCACAGCTAAAACCTCCCCACGCCCAAAACCTCCACACGCCCAAAACCTCCCCACAGCCAAAACCTCCCCACGCCCAAAACCTCCACACGCCCAAAACCTCGCCACAGCCAAAACCTCCACACGCCCAAAACCTCCCCATGCCCAAAACCTCCCCACGCCCAAAACCTCCCCACGCCTAACACCTCCACACGCCCAAAACCTCCCCACACCCAAAACCTCCCCACAGCCAAAACCTCCACACACCGAAAACCTCCCCACACCGAAAACCTCCCCACAACAGCCAAAACCTCCCCACAGCCAAAACCTCCCCATGCCCAAAACCTCCCCACGCCCAAAACCTCCCCACAGCCAAAACCTCCCCACGTCCAACACCTCCCCACGCCCAAAACCTCCCCACGCCCAAAACCTCCACACACCCAAAACCTCCCCACAGCCAAAACCTCCCCACGCCCAAAACCTCCCCATGCCCAAAACCTCCCCACGCCCAAAACCTCCACACGCCCAAAAACTCCCCACAGCCAAAACCTCCCCATGCCCATCACCTCCCCCCCCCCCGCCTAACACCTCCACACGCCCAAAACCTCCCCACGCCCAAAAACTCCACACGCCCAAAACCTCCCCACAGCCAAAACCTCCCCATGCCCATCACCTCCCCGCCTAACACCTCCACACGCCCAAAACCTCCCCACGCCCAAAAACTCCCCACAGCCAAAACCTCCCCACACCCAAAACCTCCCCACAGCCAAAACCTCCCCACACCCAAAACCTCCCCATGCCCAAAACCTCCCCACGCCCAAAACCTCCCCACAGCCAAAACCTCCCCACAGCCAAAACCTCCCCACGCCCAAAACCTCCCCACGCCCAAAACCTCCCCACAGCCAAAACCTCCCCACAGCCAAAACCTCCCCAGGCCCAAAACCTCCACACACCCAAAACCTCCCCACAGCCAAAACCTCCACACGCCCAAAACCTCCCCACAGCCAAAACCTCCCCACAGCCAAAACCTCCCCACACCCAAAACCTCCCCCACAGCCAAAACCTCCCCACACCCAAAACCTCCCCACACCCAAAACCTCCCCACAGCCAAAACCTCCCCACAGCTAAAACCTCCCCACGCCCAAAACCTCCCCACAGCCAAAACCTCCCCACACCCAAAACCTCCCCACAGCCAAAACCTCCCCACACCCAAAACCTCCCCACAGCCAAAACCTCCCCACACCCAAAACCTCCCCACACCCAAAACCTCCCCACAGCCAAAACCTCCCCACACCCAAAACCTCCCCACAGCCAAAACCTCCCCACAGCCAAAACCTCCCCACGCCCAAAACCTCCCCACAGCCAAAACCTCCACACACCCAAAACCTCCCCACACCCAAAACCTGCCCACAGCCAAAACCTCCCCACAGCCAAAACCTCCCCACAGCCAAAACCTCCCCACAGCCAAAACCTCCACACACCCAAAACCTCCCCACACCCAAAACCTCCCCACAGCCAAAACCTCCCCACAGCCAAAACCTCCCCACAGCTAAAACCTCCCCACAGCTAAAACCTCCCCACAGCTAAAACCTCCCCACAGCCAAAACCTCCCCACAGCCAAAACCTCCCCACAGCCAAAACCTCCCCACACCCAAAACCTCCCCACAGCTAAAACCTCCCCACAGCCAAAACCTCCCCACAGCCAAAACCTCCCCACACCCAAAACCTCCCCACACCCAAAACCTCCCCACAGCTAAAACCTCCCCACACCCAAAACCTCCCCACAGCCAAAACCTCCCCACAGCCAAAACCTCCCCACAGCCAAAACCTCCCCACACCCAAAACCTCCCCACAGCTAAAACCTCCCCACAGCCAAAACCTCCCCACAGCGCCCAAAACCTCCCCACGCCCAAAACCTCCACACGCCCAAAACCTCCCCACAGCCAAAACCTCCCCACAGCCAAAACCTCCCCACAGCCAAAACCTCCCCACAGCCAAAACCTCCCCACAGCCAAAACCTCCCCACAGCTCCCAACAACACCGAAAGAACCACAGCACCCAAAGGCCCTGAGCACCCACAGCCAGAGTCTGTCAGGGCCGCTGTAGCGTGGACTTTGCTGCTGTTACTGTTCTGCTACATTAAAGCTCTGCCTGGACATTTGGACGCTTGGACACTTGGACATTTGGACACTTGGACATTTGGACACTTGGACACTTGGACATTTGGACACTTGGACATTTGGACATTTGGACACTTGGACATTTGGACATTTGGACATTTGGACACTTGGACATTTGGACACTTGGACATTTGGACATTTGGACACTTGGACACTTGGACACTTGGACATTTGGAGTGTCCCTTATTCTGCCCTCTACATTTGTACCACTTTATGAAGAAGTGCACCTGTCCAAACATCTGCAGTGTGTTTAAGTGTTCTCCTTTACTTCTGTTTTTGTTTGTTTAAAGCCGTGCTGTGTAACATTTTGGTTGGGGGGTCCATCACCTGCTTGTTTCTAGAATGTTGTTGTCTAGAATGTTCCACAGTGTGACATTAAATAGCTTTACATTTATTAAATCACAGGTGGTTTTATAGCTCGAATCACAGGCATTCTGACTGTGAGCAGGGTCGCCTCTCCACGGATCTGACCTGGAACTTGGTCTGGTTTGGTCTCCATGAAGATAGAACGTTTTAAAGCCATACTGTGGAACATTCCAGACAAGGCAATGACATGAAGAAAAGCATTTGACGGACCCTTCACCAGGAAAGTTACACAATGCACCAAGATTTACATTTTCACAAAAAAAACGGCATTCATTTTTGGTGTAGATGTTTGTTAGGGTTAGGTTAGGGTTAGGGTTAGGGTTAGGGTTAGGTTAGGGTTAGGGTTGGGGTTGGGGTTAGGGTTAGGGTTAGGGTTAGGCCTTCCCGTGGACTCAGACTGGAGGCCGTGTCTGAAGCCTCGGTCCTGGTGATTTGGCATCTCTAGTGGCAGTGTCGATGTTTAAGTTTTGGTAAAATCACTGTGAACCCAGCCCCCTCGGTATCCCTGATCATTCTGAATATCTGCTGACACGTGCCCCCCTAAAGTATGAAATGTGCAGTTTAATCACACATACGGCTGTGGGGGTTTAATATTTACGTCTGTGTTTTTGCTGATACTTCAAGTACACGGCTAAACTCCCGCTTTTCTGGGTAAATATTTCATTCCGAGGCAAAGGAGAAATTCAATTTTGTTTGGACAAGTGTTTTTTTTCCACAGCTCATCCAAGCTGCTTCTTCAGTTCTTCAGAAGGTTTTGAACACTGCCTATATCTGCCTGAAGGGGGCGCTCACTACAGTGAAATGACTCTGAGACTAACACACCTACTTGTTTACAGTTTGTGCTAGTTAGGTGGGCCTACAGACCTGTTTTAGTCCTGGTTTAGTCCTGGTTTAGACCTGGTTCAGTCCTGGTTTAGACCTGGTTTAGTCCTGGTTTAGACCTGGTTTAGTCCTGGTTTTGGCCTGGTTTAGTCCTGGTTTAGACCTGGTTTAGTCCTGGTTTTGGCCTGGTTTAGACCTGGTTTAGTCCTGGTTTAGTCCTGGTTTAGACCTGGCTTTAGTCCTGGCTTTGGCCTGGTTTAGACCTGGTTTTAGTCCTGGTTTAGTCCTGGTTTAGTCCTGGTTTAGTCCTGGTTTAGACCTAGTTTTAGTCCTGGTTTTGGCCTGGTTTAGTCCTGGTTTAGACCTGGTTTTAGTCCTGGTTTAGTCCTGGTTTAGACCTGGTTCAGTCCTGGTTTTGGCCTGGTTTAGTCCTGGTTTAGACCTGGTTTAGTCCTGGTTTTGGCCTGGTTTAGACCTGGTTTAGTCCTGGTTTAGTCCTGGTTTAGACCTGGCTTTAGTCCTGGCTTTGGCCTGGTTTAGACCTGGTTTTAGTCCTGGTTTAGTCCTGGTTTAGTCCTGGTTTAGTCCTGGTTTAGACCTAGTTTTAGTCCTGGTTTTGGCCTGGTTTAGTCCTGGTTTAGACCTGGTTTTAGTCCTGGTTTAGTCCTGGTTTAGACCTGGTTTTAGTCCTGTTTTAGACCTGGTTTTGGCCTGGTTTAGACCTGGTTTTAGTCCTGGTTTAGACCTGGTTTTAGTCCTGGTTTAGACCTGGATTTAGTCCTGGTTTAGACCTGGTTTTAGTCCTGGTTTAGACCTGGTTTTAGTCCTGGTTTATCTTAAATTTGATTGATTGAATTAAACTTTGAGCCTGCTGAGCCGTTGGTCTCCTCTCCACAGATCTGACCTGTAACCTGCTCGTCTACACGGAGACAAATTTAATGTTATAACTCGGAACATTTTACACAAAGCAGTTTGATCTCCA
The DNA here is from genome assembly GCA_036785185.1 of Paratrypauchen microcephalus. NCBI lineage: Eukaryota > Metazoa > Chordata > Actinopteri > Gobiiformes > Gobiidae > Paratrypauchen > Paratrypauchen microcephalus. The sequence continues at coordinate 128,411 of JAVJIX010000373.1, forward strand.
TGGAGACCAGAAGGCAGAGAACCTTCAGAAAAACTCTTATCAAACCAGAAGAAAAGATAAGAACAAACCTGCCCATAATCTGGACTTTCACCCAGATAAAACCTAATCCACATAATCCACATAATCCACATAATCCACATAATCCACGCGTCGTTTTCACGTCTGGTACAGTGGTGTAGGGTTTAGCACGCTCACCTCACAGCCAGAAGGTCACGGGTTTGATTTTCGTGTTGAGTGTCTCCTTTGCCACAGATTCTAGATTCTTCACACACACACAGGGATTGGCTTGTTTAAAAAAGCTGCACTGTGTAACTTTTCTGTTGAAGTTTCTGCCTCCTGCTTGTTTCCATGGAGACGCTGTTGCTCTGCACACTATGGCACTGAACTTCTATCTCTATAAGTTACAGGTCAGATCTGTGGAGAGGCGGACCTGCTCACAGTAAGATCGCGAGTTTAATGTCACAGTGTGGAACTTTTCCGGATAGATTCAACATTTGTGATCTGTGCACTGTTTTAAAAGTCTCTGTACCTGATTTTTACCGTCTTAAAAACGTGAAAAACAGAACTAGTTCTTCCTCAGAACGTCCTAGTTACTCACCACAATGAGTTTAAAGCACTTTTCACAAGTTTGAGAGACCAGACTGGACTTTTGCAGCGATGCTAACGTTGACAACTAGCATGCTAACATGCACATCCTGATGATCAAACAGAGGATGATACTTTGACCTCAAGAGCTGCTTATATGTATCTGTACTGGGGCGAGACAAATGTGATCAAAGATCAAATCCGTGTGAAAAATCAGGTACAGGGATGAGAGCCTTATGGAGTGAACTGCCTCACTGATTGCACTGCGGTACGTAATATCCCGTTTTGTGTATTTGTGCATGTGGAGCCGTGTTCGGTGTAAACAGGTGTGGTGTTTACGATAAAAAATGTGCTGCTTTTAATGCGTCCGTAATAAACAAGGACAAACGAGTACAGGGTGTGTTCCGTTTGTACAATATTAGAACTCACAAGACAAAGAAAGATCGTGGCCTTACGTCGTCAGAGGTGTAGAACTCCCGTCTGGAGCTCCAGCTTCAACTTCTCACACTGGGAAAATATATTCTGAACGAGCCGATATAATCCACCTTTTTCACAACGGTAAATGCTGATATTTTATATCCTCCTGGGACCCGAAGAAAAAAAGTATATTTCAATTTATTATTATTATTTCTTTCCATCCATCCATGTTCTTCCTCTTATCCGGGGCCGGGTCGCCGGGGCAACAGTCTAAACAGGGACTCCTTCACCCCGGTCACTTCCTCCAGCTCCTCCGGGGGGACCCCAAGGCGTTCCCAGGCCAGCCGGGAGACATAGTCCCACCAGCGTGTCCTGGGTCTTCCCCGGGGCCTCCTCCCGGTGGGACGTGCCCGGAACACCTCCTGAGGGAGGAGTCCAGGAGGCGTCCGGAACAGACGCCCGAGCCTCCTCAGCTGCTCCTCTCCATGTGGTGGAGCGGCAGCTCTACTCCGAGCTCCTCCCGTGTGACTGAGCTCCTCACCCTATCTCTAAGGGAGCGCCCAGCCACTCTACGGAGGAAACTCATTTCGGCCGCTTGTATCGGCGATCTCGTCCTTTCGGTCATTCCCCAGAGCTCGTGACCATAGGTGAGGGGAGGAACGTAGATCGACGGTAAATCGAGAGCTTCACCTTTCGGCTCAGCTCCCTCTTCACCACAACGGTCCGGTACAGCGACCGCATCACTGCCGATGCTGCACCGATCCACCTGTCAATCTCACGCTCCATCCTCCCCTCACTCGAGAACAAGACCCCGACATACTTGAACTCCTCCACCTGAGGAGTTCAACTATTTTTAATTTTATTTATCTTTTTTATTTTTTGTGATTTTCTATTTGGAGGTAAATGAACACTTTAGCATTTACATTTGTTAATTTTATTTTTATTCATAATGTTATGGACTGTAATCGTGTTGAATCCCTGTGAACTTAACCCAACATGTGATGACCAACATCTCTGACAAGCTTCTACAGTCGCCTCAAAAAGTTTTTAGACTCTTCTTATTTCTTATGTTTTAATCACACTGCAGCCACAAACTAGAGTTTATCTCAAAACACTTAAAAACAGACTGGGTAACATGTCCGCTATAAAGGACACAAGTGAACGGGCCTCTGGGCCTCAGGAGCACTTTACCAGGACCACTTCACACACCAGTGTACGCACACTCTGGGGGGCCAGGAAGGTTAAGTGTCTTGCTCAAGAGCACAACGACAGCGTTCATCTGCGGGAGCTGGAACCTGTGGGTCTGACGGCTCAACCCATGACGTTTATGTCGAGAGATTCAAACCGCCGACCTTCACCAAATCTTCAACCAACGAGGTCCACAAAGGAGAAACGTTCTTCAGGAAGAATTTATCCACAACCATCGAGGGAAGAAAGAGGAAAACTCAAAGGAGAACTAAACCAGGACTAAACCAGGACTAAACCAGGACTAAACCAGGACTCAACCAGGACTAAACCAGGACTAAACCAGGACTAAACCAGGACTAAAACTGGACTAAAACAGGACGAAACCAGGACGAAACCAGGACTAAACCAGGACTAAACCAGGACTAAACCAGGACTAAAACTGGACTAAACCAGGACTAAAACTGGACTAAACCAGGACTAAACCAGGACGAAACCAGGACTAAGCCAGGACTAAAACTGGACTAAAACTGGACTAAACCAGGACTAAACCAGGACTAAACCAGGACTAAAACTGGACTAAAACTGGACTAAACCAGGACTAAAACTGGACTAAACCAGGACTAAACCAGGACTAAACCAGGACTAAACCAGGACTAAAACTGGACTAAACCAGGACTAAAACTGGACTAAAACTGGACTAAACCAGGACTAAAACTGGACTAAACCAGGACTAAAACTGGACTAAAACAGGACGAAACCAGGACGAAACCAGGACTAAAACTGGACTAAACCAGGACTAAAACTGGACTAAACCAGGACTAAACCAGGACTAAACCAGGACTAAACCAGGACTAAAACTGGACTAAAACTGGACTAAACCAGGACTAAACCAGGACTAAACCAGGACTAAAACTGGACTAAAACTGGACTAAACCAGGACTAAAACTGGACTAAACCAGGACTAAACCAGGACTAAACCCAGACTAAAACTGGACTAAACCAGGACTAAAACTGGACTAAAACTGGACTAAACCAGGACTAAAACTGGACTAAACCAGGACTAAACCAGGACTAAACCCGGACTAAAACTGGACTAAAACTGGACTAAACCAGGACTAAACCAGGACTAAACCCGGACTAAAACTGGACTAAAACTGGACTAAACCAGGACTAAAACTGGACTAAACCAGGACTAAACCAGGACTAAACCCAGACTAAAACTGGACTAAACCAGGACTAAAACTGGACTAAACCAGGACTAAACCCAGACTAAACCAGGACTAAACCAGGACTAAACCCAGACTAAACCAGGACTAAACCCAGACTAAAACTGGACTAAACCAGGACTAAAACTGGACTAAAACTGGACTAAACCAGGACTAAACCCAGACTAAACCAGGACTAAACCAGGACTAAACCCAGACTAAACCAGGACTAAACCCAGACTAAAACTGGACTAAACCAGGACTAAAACTGGATTAAAACTGGACTAAACCAGGACTAAACCCAGACTAAAACTGGACTAAAACTGGACTAAACCAGGACTAAACCAGGACTAAACCCGGACTAAAACTGGACTAAAACTGGACTAAACCAGGACTAAAACTGGACTAAACCCGGACTAAAACTGGACTAAAACTGGACTAAACCAGGACTAAAACTGGACTAAACCAGGACTAAACCAGGACTAAAACTGGACTAAACCAGGACTAAACCAGGACTAAAACTGGACTAAACCAGGACTAAAACTGGACTAAAACTGGACTAAGCCAGGACTAAAACTGGACTAAAACTGGACTAAAACTGGACTAAACCAGGACTAAACCAGGACTAAACCAAGACTAAAACTGGACTAAACCAGGACTAAAGCAGGACTAAAACTGGACTAAACCAGGACTAAACCAGGACTAAACCAAGACTAAAACTGGACTAAACCAGGACTAAACCAGGACTAAACCAGGACTAAAGCAGGACTAAAGCAGGACTAAACCAGGACTAGCCAGTTTACATGTTCTGCCCGTGTCTGGGTGGTTTACATGTTCTGCCCGTGTCTGGGTGGTTTACATGTTCTGCCCGTGTCTGGGTGGTTTACATGTTCTGCCCGTGTCTGGGTGGTTTGCATGTTCTGCCCGTGTCTGGGTGGTTTACATGTTCTGCCTGTGTCTGGGTGGGTTTGCATGTTCTGCCCGCGTCTGGGTGGTTTACATGTTCTGCCCGCGTCTGGTTGGTTTACATGTTCTGCCCGTGTCTGGGTGGTTTACATGTTCTGCCCGTGTGTGGGTGGTTTGCATGTTCTGCCCGTGTCTGGGTGGTTTACATGTTCTGCCCGTGTCTGGGTGGGTTTGCATGTTCTGCCCGTGTCTGGGTGGGTTTGCATGTTCTGCCCGTGTCTGGGTGGTTTACATGTTCTGCCCGTGTCTGGGTGGTTTCCATGTTCTGCCCGTGTCTGGGTGGTTTGCATGTTCTGCCCGTGTCTGGGTGGTTTGCATGTTCTGCCCGTGTCTGGGTGGGTTTGCATGTTCTGCCCGTGTCTGGGTGGTTTACATGTTCTGCCCGTGTCTGGGTGGGTTTGCATGTTCTGCCCGTGTCTGGGTGGTTTACATGTTCTGCCCGTGTCTGGGTGGTTTACATGTTCTGCCCGTGTCTGGGTGGTTTGCATGTTCTGCCCGTGTCTGGGTGGGTTTGCATGTTCTGCCCGTGTCTGGGTGGTTTACATGTTCTGCCCGTGTCTGGGTGGGTTTGCATGTTCTGCCCGTGTCTGGGTGGTTTACATGTTCTGCCCGTGTCTGGGTGGTTTGCATGTTCTGCCCGTGTCTGGGTGGTTTGCATGTTCTGCCCGTGTCTGGGTGGGTTTGCATGTTCTGCCCGTGTCTGGGTGGGTTTGCATGTTCTGCCCGTGTCTGGGTGGGTTTGCATGTTCTGCCCGTGTCTGGGTGGTTTACATGTTCTGCCCGTGTCTGGTTGGTTTGCATGTTCTGCCCGTGTCTGGGTGGTTTGCATGTTCTGCCCGTGTCTGGTTGGTTTGCATGTTCTGCCCGTGTCTGGGTGGTTTACATGTTCTGCCCGTGTCTGGTTGGTTTGCATGTTCTGCCCGTGTCTGGTTGGTTTACATGTTCTGCCCGTGTCTGGGTGGTTTGCATGTTCTGCCCGTGTCTGGGTGGTTTACATGTTCTGCCCGTGTCTGGTTGGTTTACATGTTCTGCCCGTGTCTGGTTGGTTTACATGTTCTGCCCGTGTCTGGGTGGGTTCACACAGACAGAACAGAATAAACGGCCACAAAGTCTGAAACTTTCCTCTGACATGAAAAAGAAATAATTATGACAGAATCAGCAGTGTCGGCATTAAGAATGGTAATTGGTCTGATATGATCTTAGTGAGTTTTTTTTGTAAAAGTTTATTGTGTAATAATTGGTCATTTGTAGTGTGTGTGTGTATTGATTGATTATTGATTATATTGATTACATTTTATATTGGGACGACAGGTATAATCTGGTGTGAAGCATCTTTAATGTTTGTGCACATCGTCCCTGTCAACTAAACTAATAAAAGAATAAAGAAAAAAGGTTTCCTCCGGACACTCCGGTTTCCCCCATCAACCCAAAACCTGCTCCAGATAAAACCCTCCAGCTCAGGTCCTGACCAAACCGAAGAAGCAACAAGATCAGGGAGATGGTCCCCGGGCGCCTGAAAGACGAGCTGCCCACTGCTCCTGAAGAGTGGGTCAAATGTAGAGAAATAATTTCCCTACGGGGATAAATAAAGGATGATAATAATAAAAAAGAAAAAGATTGAGCAGTGAGGGTTTGGCTCAGAAATACCTTGTTCTGTTTGTGTGTCTGATGCTCAGGAGGAGGAGTGACTTAGCACGGGGAGCGTCTTGGGGAATATCACATTTTCAGTGGTGATGTAAACACGGTGTTATGGTTTAAAGGTCCCATGACATGGTACTTCTTGATGCTTTTATATGGCTCCTTAATGGTTCCCTAATACTGTAAATGAATCCTTCTTCAAAATCAACACTCAGTGCATGAGAAACAGAGATAACCTGAGAAAGAGTAATTTTTCTCTCTCTGAACAGGTCATAATGGGCGTTGTTGCTTGAATGCAAATGAGGAGAAAAAAGCTGGCCAATAGTAGAGGGTGGGGGCGTGGCCAAACTCTCCGCTCTAGGCTCTGAGCCCTCAGCTGATCCATTTCCGTGTTTTTGCACGGGGGGAGAGATTTGAAGCGTTCCATTGAAAAATAAACACATTTCCACAGAAAATAAAATGAAACCACTGCTGTTCAAAGGTCCAGAGGCTCAGATAAAGGACTTCCGAGCCTAGAAACACTCGGACGTGCCTCCAGGCAAATAAAAAAACGCATTTCGCATTGCCTAGCTCATTCGCAGTCCAAACTCTCTGGGCGTGATTTACAGAGACGCTGAGTACAGACAGACGGGGGTGGAACTGCATTTGCATTTCTTTTTTCGATCTGACGTCAATAAGGTGCCTTGTCCGAACTCGCCCGTTTGAACACTGGTTTTGTGTAACGCAGAAAAGGATCGCAAATGCTCAGTTTACACATTTCACAACTTTTACCCATGGGGGGGCCCTAAACAGGGTAGGGGAGCTCACATTAACGTTCAAAAACCTCAGAAAGTGAAAATTTCATGCCATGGGACCTTCCACAAAACAAAAAACACCGTCTTTCGCTCTTTAAAGAAGCCTTCTCGACTCTCAGTGAGTCAGCGGTTCTTCTGATCCAAAGCTTTTCGTTGCATTGTTGACCTTGTGTTGATTCTGTACGACAAATAAACAGAATCTTGAACTTAAGCAACAATTTGATCAATATAATGATCTCTCTCTCTGTTTTTGCCTGACTGTGAGTGTGCAGCCCGCTCGCCTCATGCCCACAGAGGAATAAAACATGTGGCTCAGCGATGGACCTGAGGTTTCTGTGACTGTGGAATGATCTGAATGTGTGTGGCTCTGGAGACCAAATGGAGATCAGATGGTCAGATGGTCCGCGGTCTGGCTGTGGTCCAGACCTCAGCGCCGCTCAGACGTGTCGGAGATGTTCTTCTTTCCTCCGTCTGCTCCGTCCAAACTCACCGAGCAGCGAGGCCCGAAAAACTCACATAAAACAGGTTTGCCCAGGGTTAAAGTTGCACTGTGTAACTTTTTGGTTGGGGCTTTATCCTGTGATTAAACCAGGATTAAAATCAAGATTAAACCAAGACTAAAACAGGACTAAACCAGGACTAAATTGGGACTAAACTGGGATTAAACCAGGATTAAAACCAAGACTAAACCAAGACTAAATTGGGACTAAACTGGGATTAAACCAGGACTAAACCAAGACTAAACCAGGACTAAATTGGGACTAAACTGGGATTAAACCAGGATTAAAACCAAGACTAAACCAGGACTAAATTGGGACTAAACTGGGATTAAACCAAGACTAAACCAAGACTAAACCAAGACTAAATTGGGACTAAACTGGGATTAAACCAGGACTAAACCGGGACTAAACTAGGATTAAACCAGGATTAAAACCAAGACTAAACCAGGACTAAACCAGGACTAAATTGGGATTAAACCAGGACTAAACCGGGACTAAACCAGGACTGAACCAGGACTAACTTGGGACTAAACTGGGATTAAACCAGGACTAAACCGGGACTAAACTAGGATTAAACCAGGATTAAAACCAAGACTAAACCAGGACTAAACCAGGACTAAATTGGGATTAAACTAGGACTAAACCGGGACTAAACCAGGACTGAACCAGGACTAACTTGGGACTAAACTGGGATTAAACCAGGACTAAACCAGGTCTAAACCGGGACTAAACCAAGAGTAAACCAGGACTTTACCTGTGTAACTTTTTGGTTGGGGCTTTATCACCTGCTTGTTTCTATCTTTGATCACGATCTACCAGTCGATCGCAGAGTGTCAATCGATCGTGTATGGATACGTTCACACTGCAGCCTGAAGTGACCCAAATCCGATTTTTTGCTCCTATGCGACTATGCGAAAATAATCTCACTCCAAAAGCCCATATTTGCCATGTCTAACAGACCCTCTTGGTAGATCTCGGCACAACATCAACCTCAAAAGTAGATCTGGGTTAAAAAAGGTTGAGCACCGGTGTTCTACATGATCCTGTAACTGCCTTTGACTGGAGCTGAACACTGTGGGTAGACCTGGGCGGTATGACCAAAAATCCATATCACGGCATTTTTCAAAATTATATCTGTGTCACGGTATTTGACAGTATTTTTTTTTCATGCATGACTCGGTGTTAAAGGAGAATTAACATTTTTTTTTACAATCTGAGCCTTATTTCGGTAATAAAACTTCTATGATTTGAAAAGTGCTAAAGTTTGCGTTATTTAGAGACCACTTGGGGCATATATTATGTGCACTGAGAACTCACGTTACGGATATCGCTAAACTAAAACATCTCCGGAAATGCTCCATATGACACCAAAGTGCTATGGGTGAGTAAAACAACTTGTTTCATTACCGAACTAAGGCTCAGATTGTTTTAAAAAAAAGTTAATTCTCCTTTAACCCCGTTTCCTAATAATTAGGCGAATAATTCGTGCAGTAAATGTGACTTGGTAAAACATCTGTGGGTCCAGAGCTTTAATCATCTCCTTGAAGCTCCTTCTCAACAGGACTAAGTGGTCCCGTGTCTTTGGTGAAGTGGACAGTAACAGCGTCGGTAATATCGTTTCTTGTCGTAGGCGGTCTTCTTAGCAAACGCGTCTTTGAGTGACGTCTGAGTGGCGTTTTGTGTCGCGGCGCCGACTTCAACATTCCCTGAACGTTTCCCTTAGTTTCGTGCATTCTTCATATTCCAGGACGTGTTTGTGACGGAGGTGGTGAAGCAGATCGCTCGTGTCGCCTCCCG